>CM036763.1:48566562-48881562 GCA_020796225.1 Arion vulgaris | reverse complement strand
GTATTTAAGATATACAGAGTATTTAAGATTTACAGAGTATTTAAGATTTACAGAGTATTTAAGATTTACAGAGTATTTAAGATATACAGAGTATTTAAGATATACAGAGTATTTAAGATATACAGAGTATTTAAGATTTACAGAGTATTTAAGATATACAGAGTATTTAAGATATACAGAGTATTTAAGATTTACAGAGTATTTAAGATATACAGAGTATTTAAGATTTACAGAGTATTTAAGATATACAGAGTATTTAAGATATACAGAGTATTTAAGATTTACAGAGTATTTAAGATATACAGAGTATTTAAGATATACAGAGTATTTAAGATTTACAGAGTATTTAAGATATACAGAGTATTTAAGATATACAGAGTATTTAAGATTTACAGAGTATTTAAGATATACAGAGTATTTAAGATTTACAGAGTATTTAAGATATACAGAGTATTTAAGATATACAGAGTATTTAAGATATACAGAGTATTTAAGATTTACAGAGTATTTAAGATATACAGAGTATTTAAGATATACAGAGTATTTAAGATTTACAGAGACACGTCATTGTGAAAGTGTAAACAAAATAAATACAATGTGATAACACGATAAATATAATGAAACTATAAACAAGTAAATATTGGGGAGAAAAAACATACCTTAGTTACTGAGGAATCCACTCTGTCTAGTACTAATCTGCCATCGTTTATATTATGTGTAGTCATACTGCTGTAGGACTTCACGCTCGTTTTCTTCATTTTCGTCTATAAGTCAAAGACCCAGGTCTAACTCTTGTTCCTTGCTGGTAATGCTTAATAAAATGAGTCAATCTTGTTTTTATAACTTTATTATTTGTTGTGACTGTCAATGGAAGATAAATTGTCTCGAATTAGTGTCACAAATCTAGTAATCTACGCGGAAGAATTAGCAAGATATGGAAGATATTACAGACGGACTGTGAAGAGATCGAAGTTCTGCAGACGACATGCTACGTGAAGTCTGCGAGAATCTATTAGAGAGTTATCTGCCCTTTTTCAATATAAATATATGCAGCGCGCACTATGTTCGCGATCTTGAAGTCAATAATATTTGTCAGTTAATTTATTAAGACGGTAATAACTTGGAGAAAATGTGGACACAATTAACCGAATCATTTACTGGAAACGTCATCATCATCAGGTGCCGTGTCGGATGATGTAGGCCATAGATTCCCAAACTTTTTCGGTCCACCGCCCACTTTGCACAACATAAACTTTGTAACGCCCCTCTACATTATAACAGTTTGCCAACGCCCTCCTCCCACATATATACATGCTCTATTTTCTCTTTGACATAGAAAATTGACTATGTTACCAGTGTCAAACATGGCCAATAACAACAGCTAAAGAGCGGAAAATCATAACGACAGAGATGAGATGTCTTAGAAGAGCTGCAGGTGTGACAATAAGAGACAAAATTTGAAATGAAGAAATCAGAAGAAGACTGGATGTCAAACCAGTCATGCAATTCATAAAAGAACTACAGATTAAATGGTTTGGACACCTGACAAGAATGTCCTGGTATCGCCTACCACAGAGAGCCACACAGAAAAAGTATAATGAGTAGCCTACAAAGCAAGAGGAAGACCACAGAAAAGATGGAACGACGGTCTCAAGAACACGAATATCAGATTACAAAGTGTCTTAAAACAAGCACACACAAGATCACTACGTTTCACCCCCAACACTTCTATAAAGAAGTAAATGGTGGAAGAGAAGAACAAGCACACACAAGATCACTACGTTTCACCTCCAACACTTCTATAAAGAAGTAAATAGTGGAAGAGAAGAAGAAGAGAAGAAAATATAAAATTGATATATATTTATGTAAAACTCGGTCAATTTTCAAATGATTATATGCATTAAATAGAAAATTGATGAAAAAATGGATTGTGTAAGATGGGCATAAGATGAATTAAAATACAGAATTCAAATTATAAATAATTATTCAATCGTAATATCACGAAAATAATTTATTTTAAAATATTTATTATTAATTTCTTCTTTAAGAGCCACCAATCCCAAATCGACTGAACACCCCCTCCCCCACATTCATCTGAACACACTATTGCCTATCCGGACCGCGCATTTCTGTTCACGAGTGCAGTTTTTTCCAGAGACCCTAGGATTGTTGCTGGAGCTACGGAGTTCGTGCTTTGCGCAATACTCTCGGCAGGTGGCGTGCATTTCTGCGGAGAGGACCGAGCCATATGGAGTAAAACCCGGTGCAATGAAGTCAATCCTTCGGCTTTAAAACCCTTTAAAACACTATCGCCTCCCTAGAATGCTTCAGTGCCCACTGGGAGGGGTGTGTGGGGGGTGGGGGTAACCGCCCACTTTGGGAAACGCTGATGTAGGCGATCATGGATCTCCACAAATCTGTGTCCCTGATATTTGCTATCATCTCAGATGATGAAGCTCTTCCGTGCTACGAAGTTATGGTGTCTAAACCTTTTTCTGTCTTCCTCTTCCTTCGATTTTACATGTTGTCACATTGTGTTCTCTGGAAGTGCATTTAAATAATATCATCATCATCAGGTGCCTGCCGGCTGGCGTAGACGATCATGGATCTCCACAAATCTCTGTCGTTGGTATTTGCTATCAACTCAGATGTTGACGCTCTACCGTGCAATGAAGTCAGGCTACCCAAAATTTATCTCTCTGTCTTCCTCTGTCTCGTCTACCCTCAATTTTGCCGGTTATTACAATGTGTTCTAAACCTCCCTTCTCATCACATGCCCGAAAAATGATGACTGCCTCTTTTTTATATTGATGATAAGCTTTCTCTGTGTCTTGATCTCATTCAGCACCTCAACATTAGTTATTTTAGCAGTCCATGAGATTCTCATCATTCTTCTATAAAACCACATTTCTGTGGCCCTCATAGATTTTTCGATCTGTGTGTTTATTGTCCATGACTCGCATCCGTATGTCAGTATTGTTCTATGTAGCACTCAATAACTCGCATTCTGATCGGGATTGACAAGGACTTGTTGCAGATAATAATATAGTACATACTCTCTACAAGAGTGCACACATCTCTATTATATTCAATTATGAGGCCAACTACTAAATTCTAGCTACAAGATTATTTTGTCAACACACCCAATCAAGGGTTCCCCGCACACCCCTTCTTTCTCACTAACAAATCATTGCCAATGAACACGGTCAAGCCAGAGCTAACTATAAACTACTGGACCTTCGGGCTCAGGTAACAATTATGGGAAATCAGACCCAACTACACCACGTGACCTCGCATTCCAGTATTGGTGTATATAGACGAATTCATTTTAAAATCAACACAAAATGCTAACTCGAAGTTATATTATACAACAAGTTAAGTTTAACAATAAGGAATATCAATATTATAAATATTTTTCACCAATAAATAACCATAGACTCACAGAATTGAGTAAAATTGCAAAAAAGCGTGCAGCGTTCTATCAAACATCTGTAATTTCTAGATCCCTTTTCTTATCTAGGTCAGGGAATACCCGTCCAGTAGTCTGGCCTGTGCTAGAGCCTGGCTGTGGCAGAGCTTGGTAACATACATATTCACACAACACTGTGTCTCTGTAGCGTAAAGGTTCTCTGTGCCAAATGTAAACGGTTTGCTCCCCGTGGAGCCATCGGATTATTTTTTCGGTGAGGTCGAGTTACAAGTCCAATCGGAGACAGACGATAAAACGTAGGTGCCATGTTCAATTTGATCACGTAATAGAGCCCTTGGCAGCTCAAAATCGAGAAGAGCAGGCTGGAAATCTGCTACCCGAGCTAAATTCATTAGAAAGATTAACAAATAAAAATTCCTACAAAATATTTTCACCCTCTTCAGAATTACATCGGGGACCTCATCGGTGCTACGGAGTTCGTGCACTGCATCTGAGATCTTACTGTGTAAGAAAGAGATCGTAGCACACATGATTACTCCGTCAAGTGCAATGATGATGGTTCTATCAATCAATCAAACACAAACACATAAATATATATATATATATATATGCTATGACATACCTTGAGAAAATTAAAGGGAACTATAACAAGAATTACTCTTTTCTGGAACCCACAGTGAAAACGAAAAAGACGGAAGCCTAGAAAAACACGGAGAAGAGATTTGAAGGCAGAGATTAAAGTTATAGAGAGGATCCGGGAAAAAGATGCAGGAGGTAGCTAAAGATAGGAAGACTTGGCATGAGCTGGTTGAAGGTCTATGCCCCAATCGGGGTTTAAACGACATAAGATATAACTCGTATTGAAGCAGCAACCCCTAGCCAGTTTCATCATGAGCAGTGGGTCTCGGTAGCTAAGTGGTTAAGCTGTTGCCTTCTGTTCCGAAGATCGTGGAATCGAATCCGGACATCCCCGTTATCTGCATTTCTTCCTGGCACCTAGGATTTTTTCCGGAGCTAAAGAGTTCCTGATGTTTGTCATACTCCCGGTAAATGAAACGCAATTTCTGCAGAGAGGGACCGAGCATATGGGGTAAAGCCCTCTATAATGAAGTTAACTCTTGTCTTTAGTCCCTTTACTATGAGCAGTGTGTGTCTGTGTGTTTATGTGATACCAGACACAATATCACATACTCACGTCTTACTCACGCCTAGATTGCGTACAATCGAGATCTTTAACCACATGTACGAACAGCCATTTACTGAATCTTGCCACTAGTAGTAAATGCTTATAACAAACATGGTGTTTTAATACTATTGTTTAGCTGGTTAATCTCTCTCTTGTCAACAATGATCTCCATGGTTAAAGTTAACAAATATCAAGACAAATACAATTCCGAGCTCCATGGTAACCTTAGAAACAAAACAACAGAATGCAGTTCTGTCATGTCGTCTTTAAGCGTCGTGTTCCTATTGTGATCTATCAATATAGCTGCTTCTGTGAAACCCTGTCTGTTTAAACAAGTGTGTTTATTTTCTTTTGTTTCTTGTCAACTTATTTACTTCTTGTACAAAATCTCATCGATTAGGAAGGATCTATACCCATTTGTGTATAGTGCAAATTTTGAAAATGGGTATGTTGGTTTAGTTAACACCGGTTTTCGCTAACGGGATTTTATCTCGGCGAACTAAAACAATGTGTGGCACCGTTTTGTTTACTCAGACATAAATAGTAGTAAATGTACGAATAGTAACTATGGTTATTCGAATACCAGGTACTACTTTGATTCGCTGGTTGGTGGACAAGACAAAACGGTTTAAAGATATTATTTTTAAGTGTCTAAAATACTTCGATTAAGGCTGCAAATCCCTGTCGCAAAATCGCAAAATGTAACGCCGCAACAACACACACTCGCAAAACTGAGAATCGTTGTACTGATGATGCACAAAGCTAATGAGCTAATAAGACAGAACACGCGTATTACTCTGTGATACAGACAGCACCTGATATCTGAATAACGGATAATTAATATTCGCACATCACTAATTGATTAGTAGATCAAACAACAGTTATTTGCATTCAGTTACTGTTAGACATAAGATAAGATCATTTGGGATTGGGTGCACTTTTAGCTGGACTTTGCGATGGTCTTTCAACAGTTTTCTAATATTATTTTAAAATGGTAAATTATGTTTGGACTCGTGGTTTTCTAATTTTAAAAAAAAACTTGTCAAATCTGTTAAAACATAGAATAAGATGTTGGAAAGTGGACTTGAACAATTACTGTGGATGTCTTTAGATAACGAGATAGAAACTTCGTTGGACTAGAGGTGATTTAAGGTAAATGTTTACCTGCGAATTGTTAGACTTTGCCAAGAGGAACTTGAATTTTGGTTGAGACGTATTAAAAATTAGACAAATAATCAACGATTAAAAAAATAGTCACAAGTGCAGCAGTTAATTAATTTTTTTTTAAGGAATTTTTAAAAACATATCAAATCGAATTGTGCTAAAGTAATTGTGATTTTGTTGCAAGACTTTGTTTTCTTAGAGAAAGTAAATTGATACTATCGGCCCCCAATTATAATTATTGTCTTGTTTAAACGATTCCTTAACTATATGCCTTCTTGTATATATCATTGTGTTTATGAAATAAATATGTGGAGATGATGCAGCTTTGTCTTACTTCCTTATTGCAGTTTGAATCTTTGGAGGGGGTATCTCTTTGACTAAGTGGTTAAGTCCTTGCCTTGCGTTCAGAAGGTCGTGGATTCGAATTCGGATAGCGCCGTTCTGTTAACGTGTGCATTTTTTAAAAGAGATCCCCTACGATTGTTGCCTGAGCCACACAGTGCGAGCTTTGTGAAGTACTCTCGTCCGATGTCATACCATTTCTGCGGAGAAGGACCGAGCCATATGAGGTAAACCACAGTGCAATGAAGTCAATCCTTCGACTTAAGAACCGTTTTTTAGACTTGCAATATTGGACCACATTGACCAAGAAGTGGATGTAGAAGATATATTATTATAACTTTGCTTTTGTTTTACTCTTTTATAATTGCATTACTCTTACCAGTGGCGGCTCGTGACCATTTTTTCTGGTGGGGTCAGACACATATTTTGGGAAAAATCATGGATTTGGGTTGTTATTTTATTTATTTATAAAATAATAAATACACGTTAACATTATTTGTGGCGGGTCCGCCCACTGGCCCTTAATAACGAGCCGCCTCTGACTCTTACTAATTATTATAATTAAATAGCTTGTCCTAAACAGAACTGCCCTTCTAATAGTCCATCTGAATGTATCTCTCTCATAGGCCAGATGTCCCTCCTCAAATCTTCAGTTACATGCTGAATTCATCTTCTCCGTTGCCTTCCCCTTCTCCTCTTTGCTGGGATGTCTACTTCTCCAACCCTTCCTGTCTTTTCATATCCAAAATACTTCAATTTTTTCATATCTTTTTTGGGTAGCACCAGCCAGTTTTCTTTGATTTTGAGTTATTTTTTTTATAGATCTATTTGTTCTCCTCTCTGTCCATGATGTATGTAGAACCATTTGTAACACTTATATTCAAAAGCACGTATATGTTTTTCCATTGTTTTGTTAAACGTTCATGCTTCACACCATTTCTTATTATTATGTTTATTCAATGATTGTAGAATAATCTCCTTGCATATTATCTTGACACTCAACTGTTTGACGAACGAAGACTCAAGTCTATTTGTCAAGCTCTAAGTTTGCTAGTTATTCACTTTTAACTTGCTATTTACAAAGAGAAGAAGAGGAAGTCCACAGAGAAGATGGATTCTCTCTCCAGACCGATGTACCAGATCTCCCCATAAATTCTTTTCATGTGGAAATCTGATTCATGCAGCCTTATCATTTGTGTGTTTTACGTCATATCTTCAGTACCATTTGGAGCTCTGGTGCTTATCCTTCGGCGATTTTTCCGGTTTCAGTCAGCGTTTACTCGGTTCGCTCTCCGTTCTGTAGCCATCTAGTGTTATTATACGGTGCGTGGTAGCTAGCCCCACTACCGACCTCCTTAGTCGCCTCTTACGACATGAGTGGCAGGTAACAGTGCTTCTATTCTCTTCACCCCAATTTGGGCTCCGGTAACCACTCGGGCGAGATGGATTCAGGCTGTAACTGCTGGTTTGAACATGACGGCTACAGGGGCAGGACATCTGGCCTGTGAAAGAGAAAAATTCCGAAAGACTGTTGAGGTAGTAAAGTTCTGCTCAGGACAAGCTATTTGATAATGATGATGATCTACAAGTCGGTACGCTGTGATAGACAACCAACTAAGTAACTGGTACTAAGTAACTAATATTTTATGGATAGCTCAAATACTTGAAAGTAACTGAAACTCGCATCACTGATCAATCGTTAACCCACGTAGGAACAAATATCTCGCTGGCATCAGTTTCTCTTTTCAAGAAAACAGCGTCCGTTGTTTATGGAATCTATATATTGACAGGTTCTGCTCAGAATTCTTTCAGACGGGCAAATGTGCGCCAACACAATGGCTTGTATGTCATCAAAACGAAACATGTAAAAACGAAGTAGGGTAGTTTTACAAAGTACAAATACAAGACACATCGACCAGAAGGTCTTTATCGTAATGTATCATCATATGCGAAATATCAAAACAGAAAATATGGTAGTTTAATTTTGCAAAGACCAAAAACAGAATATATAAATTCGCTATTGCTTACAACCTCAGTAGTTACGAAAACCATGCCCCTGTTGCAGTCATGTTCAAGTCTTTTATTTCATATTGTATCCATTATCGTATTTGTCTTCATATTCGTCATTTTATCCAGAACATTTTTTCTCAATGCCTTTCACAAATTCCTTAATTTTATTTTTCTCTTTAACTTGTTTTCTTCAATTCTGTGTTTTTGTTGCATAGATCAGTTTGTTATTATTTTGTATCCATAAACTTGTGAGACATGTTTTATAACATTGATATTTGAAAATACTATTGTTGTTCTTATTTTCGATAACATTTACTGACCATCTTGTCGACGGAAAGTTTTATTTTGGGCGCATTCATTTTTCAGGATTTTGTCTATTGACATGTCTGCCTTTTCTTACCATATAACACTAGCACAAGGAGATTCGTTTGGATTTATGGAAGGAGGGGCGGTGTGTGTATTCTTGCCACAGGTAGACACAATTACATGCGTCACAGGTAGACAAAGTTACTTATGTCACAGATAAACCAGAGCCAACTATAAACTTATCTAGAGTAGGCTGTGGATAAACACACACTCTGCACAGGTATACACAATTACTTGTGCCATAGGTATACAAACTCGCGTCACAGTTAACCAAGCTTACCACAGGTAAACAAACCTACTCGTGCCACAGTTAAACAAACTTACTCGTGCAACAGTATACTCGCGTCACAGTTAACCAAGCTTACCACAGGTAAACAAACCTACCCGTGCCACAGTTTTTTTTGTGTTTTTTCCGATCCAGAAGCACTTGAGCTTTTCAGCTCTTCGGCTCGGTGCCATGGACATCGTAACCCTTCGGTTCGGTGCCACGAACACCGTAAATCTGGGGAATCTGTGGCTTTTTCTGCCATCCCGCGGAATTGAACCCGCACACACAGAGGGATAGTCACCCGTAGTCCAACGCACTACGAACACGCTGGGCAGACGGGCGCGTGCCACAGTTAAACAAACTAACTCGTACCACAGTATACACAATTACCTGTGCCATAGGTAGACAAACGTACTCGCGACACAGGTAAACTTACTCGTGCCCCAGATAAACAAAATTACTCGTGCCCCAGGTAGACAAACATCTTCATTTACAGAATCGAGCGAGTCTGCCATCACAGTCCAGGTTTCCAAGAAACATACGATACAGTAAACAGAAATGGCACGTGCTCACAAGTGAACTCCTACCAGAACGTGCGTTTTCTGGCACTAAACAAACAAGTCTGCTGTTTGTCCGTGCAGCAAATAAAGGCTATAAGACATGGACAACCTGACAAGTCTTAAACAACGGATCTGTTAAAACAGACATTGTCAATAATGAAGTCGATCTGTGTTCTTGTACAAACTAATGTCAAATAATGATGAAGGAAGGAGGACGTGAGGGAACAGTCTCTCCATAAAATTGATAAGGATCTGAGACTGTTCATCCAGAGCCAACTATAAACTTATGGGGCTTCGGACTCAGGTAACAATTATGGGAAATCAGACCACAACTACTCCACGTGACCTCGCATTCCAGTATTGGTGTATATAGACGAATTCATTTTAAAATCAGCACAAAATGCTAAATCGAAGTTATATTATCAAACAAGTTAAGTTAAACAATAAGAAATATTAAATAATGAATATTTTTCACCAATAAATAACCATGACTCAAAGAATTGAATAAAATTGCCAAAAAGCTTGCATGTTCTATCACACATATATATTTTCCAGCCCCCTTCTCTTATCTAGGTAAAGGATTCCCCGGTCAGTTGTCTGGCCTAGTTATCTAGAGTTCGCTGTGGCTTAGCAGATATCGTATCATCAGTGGTCAGAAAGTTAATGTACAATCTAGAGACAGAACATATCTTTCCTGATGAGTAGCTCATCATCAACATCAGCATCATCATTCCTGAACATAACTTTGCCACCCTAAAAGGTCTTCGAAATTTTTCTCTCAGAGACCGTCATGTTGAAATAATCAGTTACATCCTGAATCCATCTTCTCTGTGGTTTTAATCTTCTTCTCTTTGTCGGGATACCTAGTTTTAATCTTCTTCTCTTTGTCGGGATACCTAGTTTTAATCTTCTTCTCTTTGTCGGGATACCTAATTCCATAATGGCATTTTTCAACCATTCATGTCCTTTAAAATGTCCAAAATACATCAAGTTTCTCTTTCTTATTTATATTATCAGCCAGTTTTCTTTCGCACGTGTGTTCACAGGGGGAGTAAAGAATAGTAACACTGCGGCCTACAATACGTGTCGTAAGAGGCGACTGATGTAGGGGCACAGGGAAGCTATCCAAGTAAATAAAAAGTGGCTCAGAAACCGGATGTGCTGATCTACTTGTAGGCACATAACTGGCACAACGTAAATCGCTCTTAGTCTCAGATCACATACAAATCACAAAGATTGGTTTAGTAAGAGGTCGATATAGAGCGTAGAAGCCAGTTTTCTTTGATTTTGAGTTTCCTCTGGGTAGATCGATCTATTTGTTCTCTTCTCTTTCCATGATATACGGAGGACTTCTGTAACACATATATTCAGAAGCACATACTGTTTTTTCACTGTCTATGGGTCTTTTTGTCCCGTGCATTGATCAGTTTGGGAAGCTTTCACTCGATGGAGAAGGGCTTGATATCTGTCTGTCTTCTCATATCAGTTTCCACGTTTGGCATGAAAGTATAATGTCGGCAGACAAATTGCAATTAATGGTGTTTGTCGATCAATATATATTCATTTTATAGTTTGATTTTTCTACAGCTATTTTCGATTTCTGTCTCTATTTTTCCGTTAAATGTGATTATATTTCTTTAAAATGTTTAATGTTTCGTTTGCTGTAGTTGTTGGTTTCCTATACTCATCTTCTTCTTCTGCGTTTTCACTAGATTGGGATTTCGGATTCTCTAATAAAGGCAGCCGTCTGCCTCTGATTATCATCCACGCCATACAGTTTGTCTTGGACGCTAGTGTAAGTGGGCCACCTCTTTCTTCTCAAGTCTGCATACTGGGGACAGTTCTGTAGGATTTAATTCCTATGATTTCTGCTTCCCCGTTTGTGCCGACCTCTTCCATCAGTAAGTTGTGGCCATCCTCGTGATGGTAGGTCTGACATTCTTACTGCGTGGATAATCTCCAAAGCAGATTGCGACCGTAGAATCCGTTATCCCATTCCTCATTGTGAGGGGTTGTTGCACCATGTTATGCGCCTTACGGCCTGGTGTATCCGTTTTCTGCAAGCATTTGTTTCAGGTTAGCATTCCTTAGCGGACACATGCATCCGATTTCAGTCAAACCTCCTTACCCGCCTCTTACAACATGCGTGGCAAGTAACAGTGGTTATATTCTTTACACCCCAAGTTTGGGCCCCGGTAACCACTCGAGCGATACTCATCTTAATCGTCTGTTCTGTTCTCCTACGCGCATGATAGTAATAAACCCTGTCATCACGTTCTATATTTGTATGTTACGTTCTTTTAATCCTTCATTAAGAATGTTTATATGCTGTTGAAGTTCATCTTCGCTAGTAGTCATGGGAGAGCTTGATCGTTAACACACACAAAAAGACTTGTTGAAGTCTTTCATTTTCGTGAATGATATTTTGCCTGTCCTAATCTACTCTTTATTTATAATCTACCATCTGGTGTTATTAGGTTCCAAGTGTATTTAAATTGATGGACTTGTCTAAGCAATGTCCCATTTACATGGTGAATGTTGATGGAATTCACTTTTTTGAAATGATCATTATGTCCTCCTACTGCTATTCTATTCCAACTCCTTTATTTATCTCAAAATATTTTTACTGTACGGAGAAAACAAATCAGCGATAATACACATTCTTTCCTAACTTCTTTTTTGATCTGCAGGAAAGTTTCCATCTGTTTGTCTATTATTATGGCTGCTGTATGTTTCAAGTATAAATTCTCAAAAAACTCTTAGATCTTTGCTGTCGATATTAACTTAAGTTCGCTAACATTTTGGAAAAATCCTGATGATGCACTATGTCGACCAACTTGGTAGTTAGTTATATAGCACAAGTATTGATCGACTTTTAGTTTCCATGTTCTTTCTATTAGTGTTCTTAACATTTGTAATTGCATATCCTTTACAGGACTTTGCGAATCAACCCCAGCTTTTTAACGCTGATTGTGATTTTTCTAGGCATTATTACGTTCAGTAGTTTGCCACGAAAGCAGCTTTATGAAAATGAAGAACACACTATGCGTGAACTCACTACCAATGACACTGCGAAAACGAGTACTCCAATGCTATATTGAACCAATTCTTATGTATGGCAGCGAATCATGGACACTGAACAAACAATCAATACGATCATTGGAAGCCACAGAGATGTGGTTTTACAGAAGAATGTTGAGAATTTCATGGACAGCAAAGAAAACAAACGTGGAGGTTTTAAATCAGGTCTGCACACAAAGAAACCTTATCAAAAGAATAAGAATCCGACAATCAAGGTTCTTCGGGCATGTAATGCGAAGAGAAGGTTTAGAACATTTGGTGACTACAGGTAAAATTCAGGGAAGGAGAGATCGTGGAAGACAGAGGGAGAAGATGTTGGATGGCCTGACATCATGGTTCGACAAAATATCGACGTCAGAACTGATTACATGCACCAAGCAAAGAGAGTTGTGGAGAGACATGATCGCCTACGCCGGCAGACATGGCACTTGATTGATTGAGTTTGCCACTGCTTTCTGAACGAGTGGTGTCATCGTCCTTTTGTAAAAATGCACACGAAACAATTTTCTACCAAACTGTCCGCAGAGTGATTCGAACTCAGAACGTCGGATTTAATAGACAGAGTCACTATCCCCTAGGCTACAGACGCAGTGCCCATGCCTTCGACAAACCCTTACTGTTCTTTTTATACAAAATTGTCTTAGTAGTTGTCTGTTTCAAGGACTGCCATGAGGAGGCGAAGTAGAATCTTGGTCAGCTTTGTTAGATTGACCCTGATGCTACCATTAGCTGCGAGTCACTGGTTACTACTCGCCCATGCAGTTTGTGACTAGTCTAGCACCTGCCAGAACACCATGTATATTCTCCCCTTGCTCAACCAAAGCCAACTCTAGATAACTAGGCCAGACATCTCACAAGGGTTCCTGACCTAGATCAGAGAAGGGGCTGGAAAATATAGATGTTTGATAGAACACTGCAAGCTTTTTTGCAATTTTACTCAATTCTGTGAGTCTATGGTTATTTATTGGTGAAAATATTCATTATATTGATATTCCTTATTGTTAAACTTAACTTGTTGCATAATATAACTTCGATTTAGCATTTGGTGTTGATTTTAAAATGAATTCGCCTACATACACCAATACTGGAAAGCGAGGTCACATGGTGTAGTTGGGGGGTCTGATTTCCCATACTTCTTACCTGAGTCCAAAGGCCCATACGTTAATAGTAGGCACTGGCTCAACAATCACAAATCTCACACAAGCATATCAAGACGAATGTACTATATTAGTATTTTATTGTGACAAATCATGTCTCTAACGACTCGAAGGACCAGCCACCATTGATGTCAAGACAGATATGGTTTGTTTCTAAATGTGAAGAAATCAAAGAATATAATAAGGAAATACAATTGATACAGTTCATGAACATAAAGAACAACTGACACATAGACACAGGCAAATACATACTGTTGTTCTCAATGCTGGCAAGTAATCATAGTTCCACAGAGGTGATATACAGGGGTATTTTAACTGTATCTGTATATAAGATATGTTATTGAACAGATATGCACAAAAGTTAAATTATTTTAGGTCATGTGTGATTCTGTACTGACCTACGGTTGTGAAAGTTGGAAATCAACAAAGAAAATTGATAAGAAACTGACAGCTTTGAGAATAAATGTCTACGAAAATTATTAAAAGTAAAATGGAGTGATTTCGTTTCTAACAACACAGTGAGAGATAGAACACACCAACAACCCGTATCAAATATTATAAGGAAACGAAGGTGGAAATATTTAGGTCATGTTCTTAGATCAGACGAAAAGAGACTAAATCGACAAGTCCTTATGTGGTCACCAGTTGGGAAAAGAAAACGCGGAAGACCAAAGACCACTCTTCAAAGAACCATCCAACAAGAAAGTAAACTATTTGGATGTAAAACCACAAGATCTCCAACTGCTAGCAAAGAACCGTATCACATGGAGATCTAAAACCTCTGTCCTATGTGCCGCCTTTGGCTCGAAAGGAATAAACTAAAAAAACTATTGAACAGATATCACAGCACTGCAGGCATACTCATAAGGTGTTCAGTCTCTTTTACCAGATATCAATGGGTGGGTATCTGATGATTCCAATTCAACTATCAACACCTGACCTATGTTCTGTAACAACACACAACATTCCATACTTGCAATGGCGGGCAATGCTACGATCGAGATTGGGTCTTCTATGGACAAAAGCGACATCATCAACGCTCTCAGAGAAAAAATAGGCTCTGGGATAGGAGCACAGTGGTCTCTGAAGCATTGAAGTACTTGGTTTATGTCCTGTGGGGAACTATGCAGCCCTTTTAAAGTCATCCCTGATCTCAATGTAGGTGAGATCGAGTTCCTAGTCATATGGAAGACAGACGATACACTGTAGGTGTTCAAGATAAGCATGAAAAGGAATTCCTGGCAGCTGAAGATCTATAAATATAAGATGAAAAGCCGCTGCTCAGACAAAAATCATTAAAACACATTTTTTTTAAATAATTCTTTTGAATATTCGCCACTTTAAAAATTACATTGGAGACACTTGAGTGTGCTACAGAATTTGTTCACTGATGCTGAAATCATCCTGTATTTTAAAAAAAGAATGAGAAGCACACATGGTTATTCACTGAAGTGTCATGATGATGATCCTATAAATCAATAGAAATACCAGCAGTAGCTGCTCAAGATGATCATGTATTACATCATCTCTTATAAACATACATAGATAACAGCCCAAGCTTACAAACAAATAACAAATGTCTTCTTATTACTACCAAGCATAAAACAAAAATACTACAAATTATAAAATTGCTTAACTATACTACGACTTGTCAAAGCAACATCAACTTTTACAAGTTTAAATAAAATATAGAACTCCATATAGTTTTAAAACTAAATTATGGATTTTAAATTCAAGATTCACTTAATTGTTTATTGTTTTTCTTCTTTTCCGCTTCTGGTTTTGTGTTGCACTCATTTTGTTATTGTTCCCAGTTTTTCATTAGATAGGTTTGAATGTTTCAATATGTAATCATCCATTTGTAGTGTTCAGTGAAATTCGCTACTCTTGTTGTGTCGCTTGCTTGATAAAGGCCTTTGGTCAAACGTGCTGTATATCGTCACTGTTTCTGTATTTTGTAAAACTATAGTACTTTGTTTTTACGTGTTTCGATGAATTCAAGAGAAGTGTTGAAATTAGGGAAATGTCTGGTCTACCACTAGTAACTACTGTTATAAGAAGGAGTGAATGGAGATATATTGGGCATACTCTGAGAAGAAATTGTCAAATAATCACAAAGCAGGTTATTGAAGTGGCAAAGGGTTCAAGAAAGAGAGAACGCCTAGGAGCACCTGAAACGAACTTTACTGAGACAGCCAAGGAATATCGGTCTCAATTTCATAGAAGAGATTGAACGAGTTGCCCAGGATAGAGTGATATGGAGAAATTGCTCATCGGTCTCAATTTCATAGAAGAGAATGAACAAGTTGCCCAGGATAGAATGGTATAGAGAAGTTACAGGTAAGAAATATTAACATATGAGAAGCATATAATAATAATAACAATAATTTTATGAAAAGTTCATGTTGATCTTGAAGATAGGAACACCTTCATGCAAACAGCAAGTTACTACAGAAATAGCTAGTATGGCTGATGATATAGTGACCTAATCGGTGTGTTTATATGTCTCAGTACATATCATTGATCATATGTTGGCTAGACAATACTGTATATTATGATTACATCAGGGACCCGCTCAGTGCTACAAAGTTCATGCGCTGCCGCTGAGATCTTCCTGTGTAAGAAAGAGATCGAAGAACACATGGTGATGGTCCTATCAATCAATAAATCGACTAGGGGTGAAAATAAATCTATCAGGTGTATGGTGTGATGATCATGCAGGTAGTGGTGATGTCTTGCTTTGGGACAACACCCACTTGCAAGTTCCTAGTTCTAATGAAACTGTCATGAAAAGGACAGTTTTCTGTCAAGTTACATACAGATATATGATAACAAACTGTTTGTATATACACATGAAAAGAAAAATTTTGGTATATACTTTACAGGATGTGGTCATCAACCACAATAAACGAGTCATTGATTTTTTAAGCACCACTTATAGTATAAACGAGGAAGACCAAGAGAGACTCTGCGTAGAACCATCACCAGAGAAGGCTCAACGATGGGCCTAGTAAACATCAAAGACTTAAAGCAAATAGCAACGAAACGCGAGACATGGAGAGCTATGACCTCTGCCCTATGCGCCGCCCACAGGCCCAAGAGGAAAGACTAACTAACTTATAGTTCTGTAGTTTGCCATTGCTTTATGAACAGTGAGGTCTATTTATACTGTTCGTAAAAATCCATTGAACACTTTGCATTCAAACTGCCCACCGCGGAGTTTGAATCAAGTACTCTTGGGTTGTGATCAAGCTCACTACTGCTAAGTCATAGACGCTCACACTTCTGTCTGTATACATAAACAAAATATATATGATAATTAGCTGTTTAATGTGTATATATACCCAAAAAATATAAGCTGTGTCTATGCACATAAATTATTTGTATAATAGAAGCAAGCCTCTTACAGTCTCGAGGGACCATAGAGTTATGATGCTGGATAGATACTTCACAGCTACATTGGTGTCTGTAAAGTCCGCTGCATGAGAGACTATCTCCATCGCAATTTCCCACCAAAATGATGAGGCAGGTATCTCAAGATAGAATCGCATTGTGGAGTCAAGTCTTTTCTCTGTTTGATCAAACTGTGCTCAAATTCAAATGTAACAGTCTATTCTGCACCTTCTTTCTCCAGGTATATCTGTCACTGCCTACTGTTTCCCATGTGCATGTGTTTATATCATAAAGTCATAAAATCTTGCTTACAGGCACACTTATTTGGGGGTCTTCCAGTCGGTCTCTTCCTAGAGATAAGCTATCCATAAAGGAGATCCTTGGAAATTTGACCATCTTCTCGCCAGAGTGGTTACTGGGGCCCAAATTTGGGGTGTAAAGAATAGAACCACTGTTACCTGCCATGCATGTCGTAAGAGGCGACTAAGGAGATTTGACTGAAATCAGATGCATGTGTCCTAAATGTGAGAAGTCTATGCATTTAGGGGCCTACTAAACCAATGTGCAACGTATACACGTTCTGGCAAAGATCAAACATATCACAAAGAGTAATTAAAATTGGTCGTAAAGAACAAACGCAAAGAAGAAGAAGACCATCTTCCACATGCGAGATGTGTACACACACACACACACACACACAAATCTATGCTAGCATGTCAAACATGTTTGTTTACACACACAAATATATAATCATTTGCTGTTTCATGCACATAGAATAGATAAGCTGTTTCTATGTACATAGAGTATAAGATAGCAAGCTGTTTGTAAGCACATAACATATATGACAACAAGCTGTCTGTAAGCACATCAACTATTGGATATACTGTTTGTATGCACATCAAATATTGGATATGCTGTTTGTATGCACATCAAATATTGGATATGCTGTTTGTATGCACATCAAATATTGGATATGCTGTTTGTATGCACATCAAATATTGGATATGCTGTTTGTATGCACATCAAATATTGGATAAGCTGTTTGTATGCACATCAAATATTGGATATGCTGTTTGTATGCACATCAAATGTTGGATATGCTGTTTGTATGCACATCAAATATTGGATATGCTGTTTGTATGCACATAAAATATTGGATATGCTGTTTGTATGCACATCAAATATTGGATATGCTGTTTGTATGCACATAAAATATTGGATAAGCTGTTTGTATGCACATCAAATATTGGATATGCTGTTTGTATGCACATCAAATATTGGATATGCTGTTTGTATGCACATAAAATATTGGATAAGCTATTTGTATGCACATAAAATATTGGATAAGCTGTTTGTATGCACATAAAATATTGGATAAGCTGTTTGTATGCACATAAAATATTGGATAAGCTGTTTGTATGCACATTAAGTATATGATAACAAGCTGTTTGTATGCACAGAAAATATATGAGTAGATAACTGTTTGCATAAACACTAAATCTATAACGATATGTTTGTCTAGCAAACATGTGTAGTCATGCATAGATGACAAATACTAGCCAGAAAGGGAAAGAACGATATAGTGATAAATGTTGAGAGTGCACCATTAAATGTGAAAGACTTTCATCTGTTTGCAACATTACAACACTATGAGCAGTGTCAATAATAAATTTTAGTTACACACACTGCAGTTGCTACACTATAATATAGGTTTCCATACTTTTTTGGGTCACCGCCCACATCGCAAGACATAAATTTTGTAACACACCTCCTCCTCCTCCCCCAAATTATAACAGTTTTTCGCTTTCAAGCAGTTTTATATGTTCGATGTAAATAACAACTAATGATACATTTCTGCTTATGCAGTTAAAGTATTGAAAAAGTAGTGGTCAATATGTGCTTCATCTTGAATACAGTTATTCAATCACAAAATTAATTTATTTTAAAATATATATTATTAATTTCTTCTGTAAAGAGCCACCAACCCCTAGATCACTTGAAAGCCCCCCAAATGCTTCTGAACCCAATATCACCCCTCAATAAGGCTTCAGTGCCCACTGGGGGAGCAGTACCACCCACTATGGGAACCTAAGCCCTGTACATAGTCAGTCACAGCACAGTTGAACACAATCATGAACATAACATATTGATTACACTGCGAATACAATCAAGAACAGAATATATTTCAGGAGAGCCACAGTAGCGTAGTTGTCAGTTCTTCTTCTTGCGTTTGCCCGCTATGAATTCAGGCGTACTCATGACGCTTCAGACTGATTTTTGTGTGAAGGCCTGCTTTCCTTTTGTCAGTGTCCCCATCTACTCCGGCTTCAGTAGTGTAGTTGTCAGTGAACTCGCTCCATAGGTACATGGTCGGGTACACGGTCAGGATTCAATTCCACAGTGGGCGTGGAATATTTTTCCAACAGTAGCGGCTCTCAGGTTGACCCAGCCTCAATTGGGCACCAGGAAAAGAACTGGTAAGTAAAGACTGCCTGTGTTATGTTGACCCCATCACTTATCGTGTGCTGAAGGTCAATGAAAAATACTGGCCTGACAACTTTTCTCCAATATACCTTGAGGTATGAAAAAGGGTTCCTTTTTTAACATATTATATTTATTACACTATGAACAAACTATGAGAGCCATGGTAGCGTAGTTGTTAGTGAACTCGCTTCTCAAGGCTGGTGGTCTGAGTTCAACTCCCACAGTGCGCATGGAATTTTTACCAACCGCGACGGCTCTCAGGTCGACCCAGCCTCAACTAGACATGCTCTGGGAAAGTAAAGGCGGCCGGCATGATGCTGACCACATCACCCATCGTGTGCCGACGGTCAATGAAAATACAGGCCTAACACTGTATTGCCCTATATACCACGAGGTATGAAAGGGTTCCTTCATTTTTTACCTTTACTTATGAACAAACTATGGAGGACAGGTGAAGACCTGAAGCGCAACGCCCTGTTTGTGACACATACCAGAGTAGTCGCACAGCAGCTGTTGATCGCAGAAGAAGATTACACTATGAATACAATCATTCACACAACACATTTATTCCATTATGAATACACCCACACAAACAACAGCCATAATTCGATCTACACTAGTATATACTCATAAAACAGAAGAAATATAGCATAAACATATATCAATGTATAAAGTCAATATCATGTATGAAATGTGTATGCCCAGTATTGTCATTCTGTACAGGCACAAGATATGTGTAGAACAATAGACTTTAATAGAACAATAGATTGAATAGAACAATAAATTTCAATAGAACAATAGATTCTAGAGTCTGTTTGATGGCTTGTACACAAGTACTGAATGACAGCAATCAAATGTGCATGCACAAAGTAAGGACATATCAAAATATTCATTCCAAAGCTGACACTATAGGGTGTTCAAGATAAAAGCAGCCCTGTCCAGAGAGCCAATCTGGTATATGTTTATGAAAATGAGAAGGTTCAATTTTGATGTAGTATAGGTCAAGTGTGCAAGTCTTTTTGTAATGGTGTATAATTATGGTGCGGAAGAGGCAATGAACAAATGTGATGAAAGGACCAGCTAGTTAGAACCGGTTCAAATTATAAATAGACAAAATGCAATCCGTACCTGGCAACTTTTGATTTGTCAATGGGGCTGCTTTTATCTTGAACCTCCTGTATAACTAACACTAGAATCAAACTAGCTAAAACTATAACTAACACTAGAATCAAACTAGCTAAAACTATAACTAACACTAGAATCAAACTAGCTAAAACTATAACCAACACTGGAATCAAACTAGCTAAAACTATAACTAACACTAGAATTAAACTAGCTAAAACTATAACTAACACTAGAATCAAACTAGCTAAAACTATAACTAACACTAGAATCAAACTAGCTAAAACTATAACACTAGAATCAAACTAGCTAAAACTATAACAAACACTAGAATCAAACCAATCTAAACACTGTGATTAAGTATGATGCTAGTGGAAACACTGATACACAAATACACTAATCTGAACATTACATTTTGTACAGTGAACATTTGTTTTTAAAATAGTGTACTTGGTTGCAAATACAGTAAACTATCAATTTAACAAACATCTTATTTAGCAGGTAAGGGACATCTTATTTAGCAGGTAAGGGACATCTTATTTAGCAGGTAAGGGACATCTGTCAGTTAATGCTGAAAGACTATTTAATCAAACCTAAAATAGGGGAAAAGTCAATTTCTGTCTATCTATTGTCTATTCCAAGGTGGAAGATGTAGTTGGCTGTCCACTCTTGCCGTTAAGCGTAGGGATGGGAGTTTTAATTTGCGTTCTAGGGCTAGATGAGTCGCCCTTGATGTGTTGTATCCGTGTTTATGTAGTGTGGTCTTGATATTGTCTATCCATCTTTTCTTGGTCTTCCCTTAGCTCTAGTACCCGATCTCTTTTTATTGTTTGCTGTTATTGGTGGTTGGTTGTATTTCATTCTCATTAAATGTCCAAACCAATTTCTTTTATTGTTCTTAATAAGGGAAGACTGCAGTCAAACTATTATTCTTAATATAAACATATAACTTAAATATGCTATACTTTGGCTGAAATCGGATGCACATGTCCTAAATGTGTCGAAGTCTATGCGTTTAGGGGCCTACCAAACCAATGTGCAACATATACGCATTCTTGGCAAAGATCAAACATATCACAAAGAGTGATTAAAATTGGTTATAAAGAACAAACGCAAAGAAGAAGAAGAATATGCTATACTGTAAAGTACAAAGAAGAAGAAGAAGAATATGCTATACTGTAAAGTACAAAGAAGAAGAAGAAGAATATGCTATACTGTAAAGTACAAAGAAGAAGAAGAATATGCTATACTGTAAAGTACAAAGAAGAAGAATATGCTATACTGTAAAGTACAAAGAAGAAGAATATGCTATACTGTAAAGTACAAAGAAGAAGAAGAAGAATATGCTATACTGTAAAGTACAAAGAAGAAGAAGAATATGCTATACTGTAAAGTACAAAGAAGAAGAAGAAGAATATGCTATACTGTAAAGTACAAAGAAGAAGAAGAAGAATATGCTATACTGTAAAGTACAAAGAAGAAGAAGAAGAATATGCTATACTGTAAAAGCTACAAAGAAGAAGAATATAGTTACTGTAAAGTACAAAGAAGAAAAGAAGAATATGCTATACTGTAAAGTACAAAGAAGAAAAGAAGATAGCTATACTGTAAAGTACAAAGAAGAAGAATATGCATACTGTAAAAGTACAAAGAAGAAGAATATGCTATACTGTAGAAGACAAAGTATAGTACAAGCAAGAGAGAATATGCTATACTGTAAAGTACAAAGAAGAAGAAGAAGAATATCTATACTGTAAAGTACAAAGAAGAAGAATAGCTATACTGTAAAGTACAAAGAAGGAAGAAGAATATGCTATACTGTAAAGTACAAAGGAGAGAGAATATGCTATACTGTAAAGTACAAAGAAGAAGAATATGCTATACTGTAAAGAACAAAGAAGAAGAAGAATATGCTATACTGTAAAGTACAAAAGAAGAAGAATATGCTATACTGTAAAGAACAAAGAAAGAAGAAGAATATGCTATACTGTAAAGAACAAAGAAGAAGAAGAAGAATATGCTATACTGTAAAGAACAAAGAAGAAGAAGAAGAATATGCTATACTGTAAAGAACAAAGAAGAAGAAGAATATGCTATACTGTAAAGAACAAAGAAGAAGAAGAATATGCTATACTGTAAAGAACAAAGAAGAAGAAGAATATGCTATACTGTAAAGTACAAAGAAGAAGAAGAAGAATATGCTATACTGTAAAGTACAAAGAAGAAGAAGAATATGCTATACTGTAAAGTACAAAGAAGAAGAAGAAGAATATGCTATACTGTAAAGTACAAAGAAGAAGAAGAATATGCTATACTGTAAAGTACAAAGAAGAAGAAGAAGAATATGCTATACTGTAAAGTACAAAGAAGAAGAAGAATATGCTATACTGTAAAGTACAAAGAAGAAGAAGAAGAATATGCTATACTGTAAAGAACAAAGAAGAAGAAGAATATGCTATACTGTAAAGAACAAAGAAGAAGAAGAAGAATATGCTATACTGTAAAGAACAAAGAAGAAGAAGAATATGCTATACTGTAAAGAACAAAGAAGAAGAAGAAGAATATGCTATACTGTAAAGAACAAAGAAGAAGAAGAATATGCTATACTGTAAAGTACAAAGAAGAAGAAGAAGAATATGCTATACTGTAAAGTACAAAGAAGAAGAAGAATATGCTATACTGTAAAGAACAAAGAAGAAGAAGAAGAATATGCTATACTGTAAAGAACAAAGAAGAAGAAGAATATGCTATACTGTAAAGTACAAAGAAGAAGAAGAATATGCTATACTGTAAAGTACAAAGAAGAAGAAGAATATGCTATACTGTAAAGTACAAAGAAGAAGAAGAATATGCTATACTGTAAAGTACAAAGAAGAAGAAGAATATGCTATACTGTAAAGTACAAAGAAGAAGAAGAATAGCTATACTGAAAGTACAAAGAAGAAGAATATGCTATACTGTAAAGTACAAAAATTGTTTTCAAACCATGAAGTTATGGGAAAATGAGGTTAGGCTGTTTTTGCTGATCAATGACAGAACACAATGGGTGATAGGAACATGTAAAGGTTAGGCCTGTATTTTGCTTTGATCAACGACAGGAACACAATGGGTGATATGAGCAACATTGTAATGGTCACCTTTACTTCCCAGTGTTTCTTTGGTACCTAATCAGGATGGATCAACCACAGTTGTAAAAGTCTGAAAAAATGATATCCCTACCGTGGAATTTGATCCTGGAACCTTGTGCCTATGAAACAAATGTACTAGCTACTACACTGCAGGAGTTTTCATACACTACTGTACAAAATAGAGTCAATGTATTTCATAATTATTTTTGACTTATTATGAATTTTTCAAATCTAATTCTTACATTTAAAAAAAATATTCATGTATTGCATTATAATTTATTGATAAATTGGGCATTTCTGCTGTATGCCAGTAAGGGCATTGACTAGGACAGCTCTCTAATGGACATGAACAGCTGATGGGGAGAGTAGATCATTGTGTCGAAAGAAAACATGGAGAAGAAATGTGAAAAATAAATATTTAAATTACGGTGTGATGCGAAAAACAATTGGTAGAAAGAAGGCAGAATGGAAGCAGTGGGGAATCTCTTGCAGAAGTCTTATGTGTCAAACAGGACATGATGAGGATACAGGTGATTATTCGATCATTTCAATTTGAAATCTTCAACATCTTGGTATCGTATATTGAAGTTTTACTGTATAAGATATTTAGCAGTGGATGGATCATGGTTATTGATAGCCTACCTGTATATTTACTATTGATGACAAAACAAGTGTAGTTTTTTGTAACATTTAAATGTGTACGATAATGGAGGCAGGGACTGTTATATGTCAGAAGCTCACATCAGATACAGGGAATAAGAAGACAGAAGTCAGTAAACTAGAGATGATCAAAACCAAACTAATTTGCCCAGTGTGACTTCTTGTTGATGACATGTATGTCTCTATGGCATACTTACTACTGACATGTATGTCTCTATGGCATACTTACTACTGACATGTATGTCTCTATGACCTACTTACTACTGACATGTACGTCTCTATGACCTACTTACTATTGGCAAGTATATCTCTATGACCCACTTACTACTGATGTCTATGTCTCTATGACCTACTTACTACTGGTGCTGTTATATCTACAAATAATCTACTTACTAGTGATACTTGTAGGCCTCTCTAGGACCTACTTACCACTGCTATTTCTATTGTGTTTACAATCTCCTCATCATATCCAACATTCCATAATGACTGGTGCAGGGCATAAAAGCAGCCAACAACTCTTCCCAGCACCTAACATCAAAACAGTTACTAACAAGTTGTAAAGACACACATGCTATTTTCCCATCTTATAACAGCAAAAAATTGAAAATTGAAGCATATCCTTTACAAAACATAGCCATCAACCACAGCAAACGAGTCGTTGATGTTCTAGGCACCACTTATACGTTCAGTAGCTTGCCATTGTTTTCTGAACGGCAAGGTCTATTTTTACCTTTCGTATAAATCCCACAGTAACAAATTTGCTTCCAAACTGCCTGCCGTAGAGCTTGAACCAGGTACGCTTGGGTTGTGATCGAGCTCACTGCTGCTTAATCTACAGATGCTCACTCATACAACAAAATATACAGTTGTTGATAATCATTTGTATAACCTGAGAAATATCTCTTACCAACAAACAGATAACACTCGATGTTTGATATCTGATAGTAAAATATAAATATCAAAAACAAGAAGTAAAGTGCTTTACAAAGTACAATAACAGAATAGGTCAACGTTTTGACCAAAAGGCCTTCATCAAGCAAATGTTACAAGATATGGGTACGGCAAAAGACAATGATACAGTAAGAAATCAGAAAACTGAGCATTAATGAGAATAAAAAGAGATGATGTTAAAAAAAACAATTTACTGTAATATATCCAATTATTGATAATTAAATAGAACATTATTAATTTTGGTCATCACATCTTGAACTAACACGGTGGTCAGGCTACATATTTGATACTAAAATAGAACATCATTAATATCTCATCAAATCTTGAACAAATATGGCAATCAGGCTAGATGTTCGATACAAAAATAGAACATAAATTTTCATCAAATCTTTAACTAACACGGTGGTCAGACTATAGAACATTATTAATTTTTCTTCAAATCTTGAACTAACACAGTAGTCAGACTACATATTTGATACTAAAACAAAATTAAAATCATTACGCTTTATATCACTAATTGGGGATCGCGAGAGAGAAATCACTAATCAATATGCAAATTGAATCTGCTGACAGAGAGCTACTACAAATCATGTTTCCCCTTCACATAATCACAAACATACTACAAATAGCTGCTTATACATAGCAATTATTATCACAAGTTTACAAAATTACTGGAAACGGATGTGATCAGCGATAACGGTCACCAAGAACAAATTTCATTTGTATTTCTGTTTATGTGCTTCCATTATTATTTTCAAGACAAGAGAAAAACTAACAAATAAATTTACATCTATTCTACAAGTGGCCAGGTTTAACTCCTTGTGGACCAAACGCCACACTACATGGCTTTAAGTTGGATGCCTTTTTACCAGGATCTACACCAAAGGGCGCTTTTTATTCTAAAAACCAATGGCTTGTAAAAACATGGCTTTTGCCCTGGTCCAACTAAGAGTTAATTAGATGTTTATGCTATAAAAACATTTTGGGATCACACAAAAATATGAAAATATTAATTCTACAAAAAACATTGTGGACATGTTATTCTAATGCAAGATAAATCATCAATAATTGTCTGCATGTTTGTTCAAAAATCCAACAGCTAAACATTGCCCAGTCATCAGCTTGAGTTTAGTAGCAATGTCTTCCGTACATGTTTTCTGCAGATTCAATAAACAAAATAAATTAAAACATGTGAAAATGATAATGTGTATGAATTTCTATATATATAAAGAAGACATGATAGACATCTTGTTCACATTTACAAGCTAAAATAAAACATAATAGACATTATCCTGCTAAAATCCACAGACTTAAAAAAAAAAGTCAGAATTTTTTATTTTCTTCATTTTAATCTGCAGATAAAATGTAAGTCAGTGCTGGTAGACTTTTTTTTCAGTTCTTTTCCTTGTGAATGGACACGCTAAACTTAGTTCATATGTCACTATTGGTAATAGATTCCTGCGATGTTGTTGACCGGGAATTTCTAACGCGTGTAGTTTAGAGTCTAGAAATGTTTTAGTACAGCCTTAATTTTTTGCAAAACTAGTTGCTAGATGGAGCTAATTATGATTCAGATAATGGATAATTTTTTGCAAAACTAGTTGCAAGATGGAGCTAATTATGATTCAGATAATGGATAATTTTTTTGCAAAACTAGTTGCTAGATGGAGCTAATTATGATTCAGATAATGGATAATTTTTTGCAAAATTAGTTGCAAGATGGAGCTAATTATGATTCAGATAATGGATAATTTTTTTGCAAAACTAGTTGCTAGATGGAGCTAATTATGATTCAGATAATGGATAATTTTTTTGCAAAACTAGTTGCTAGATGGAGCTAATTATGATTCAGATAATGGATAATTTTTTGCAAAACTAGTTGCAAGATGGAGCTAATTATGATTCAGATAATGGACAATTTTTTGCAAAACTAGTTGCTAGATGGAATTAATTATGATTCAGATAATGGACAATTTTTGGTCAAGATCGAGGATGAATCAGATATTGATGAACAATTAATTCAAGATTTGCGTGAGGAAATATACGACACCAGGGCTAGTACTTACGAACTAGTAGAGAAAATCTAGCAGAGAAACCTAACAGGAAAATGTTCAACAATTTTGTTCAAATTTTCAGACTACACAAAAAAACAATTTTGTTCAATTCTACAGACTAGAACAACTCCCTGTCAGATTTATTCAAATCTGTAGACTACAAATCCCAAGTATATTGAATTAAAACAACGAATTATACAGCTCCAGAGATAGTAATAATATGAACTATCAGTTAACTAGATCTATATATCTATATCCTCTTCATGTCCCGATTGACACATAAGGCTTTCACAAGAGACTTCCACTGTTGCCGTTTTGCTGCCTTTCTACCAACCGTCTCCCACGTGAGGTCACACTGTAATTTAGAAGGAGGTGAAAATATTTCATGGAAATTTTATTTGTTAATCTTTCTAATGAATTTTGCCCATTTGTATCCTTTGCTTAAGAGAATAAAAAAGCATAGGTGTTGTTTTATCCCATGACATCTCTTAAGTTTGCCCAGCTGTGGTTTAACCTGAGAATAGAAGTCAAAGATAACTATACTCACATCTAGGATTGTGACGAAAGCCCAAAGCTGCAGCCATCTCATTCTCGCTGTACAAACCATTTCCATCTATGTCAAACTGTTTCATCTCATTCACATTTACATCCGCAGGTCCAAGATTATTCAATTCTTCTATATTCAACTGACCATTTTCTACGGGCCAGCCATTGTGAAAGGCTTTGTTAAGATCTGAAATTGGCACAAGTAATCTTCAAATATATAACTAATAAATTGCAAATATTCATCAACTAGTGTCTGCACAGAATAGAGAGATTGAGATGGTATGATAGTGTCACAAATGAGGAGCTTGAGAGAATGGGACATTCCAGTGAACCAAGAGAGAAATAAAAGATACTGGCGACAGAAAGGACACACCTTGAGAAAACCTGAGAGGAATTTAACAAAAAAGTCCCTTTCCTTGAACCTGCAGGGAAAGTGAAAGAGTTGGTAGTCTAGAAATACATGGAGAAGAGATTTGGAGGCAGATATTAACTATATAAGGAAGAGCTGGAAAGAGCTACAAGAGATAGCTAAAGACATGAAGACTTTGCATGAGTTGGTTTAGGGTCTATGTCCAAATCAAGACTAAAAAAGCATCATAGAGAGAGAATGCTAACATTTTAACGCCAACTTCATCCAAGAAATCTGAGTTAATTCTACAGTGAATACCAACTCACTGCGATATCCCACGTAATGAAAAGGCTGACAAATTGGCTGGAGAGAGAGACCAACACAAAGCTTTGCAAAAGCAAAGACACTTGTGAAACAATTCAGAAAATCTGTTGAAAAACTAACAGAGGATACAACCCAGAGAACGACAACAATATAAATAAACGAAACAGAAAAGCGCAAATCAGTCTTCAGACTTAGAATGGGACGCTACTGTCTCGGAGCAAAGCTCCATCAAATTGGTCTCAGGGACTCAGACGCCTGCGCACAACCAAAGCAGTCCCAAGAGCACATCCTGCAAGACTGCCTCAGTCTGAGCAGCATGAGAGTAGAAATCTAGCCAACAGGAACAACCCTTCAGAACAAACTATGGCAGACCAGTGAAGATCTCAATCACACCGGCCAGCTTATGACACATACCGAAGAAGTCACACAGCAGAATTTGATCGCAGAAGAGCAAGAAGAAGGAAACTACCAGTTTCAGATTTGACATTTTAATTGATACAAGACAACATGAAATTGTATAGGTAGCTTCCAGATTGAAGTTATTGTTGTACGACTTAACCTGAGGCAGTTAATGAAAGCAAAAATCAAACTATACATTAGAAATATCTGTCAGAACAATATCAACAGCTCACAATGCAACAAAAAAGGTCAACAACTTCCACAAACCAGTAAACGTTCCCATGAACATTAGTCACATTGTAGTAAACATCCCAACAAGTGTAGGTGGTTATATTGTAGTAAACATCCCAGCAAGTGTTGGTGGTTAGATCGTAGTAAACATCCCAACAAGTGTTGGTGGTTATATTGTAGTAAACATGTCAACAAGTGTTGGTGGTTATATTGTAGTAAACATGTCAACAAGTGTTGGTGGTTACATTGTAGTAAACATCCCAACAAGTGTTGGTGGTTAGATCTAGTAAACATCCCAACAAGTGTTGGTGGTTATATTGTAGTAAACATCCCAACAAGTGTTGGTGGTTATATTGTAGTAAACATCCCAGCAAGTGTTGGTGGTTATATTGTAGTAAACATCCCAACAAGTGTTGGTGGTCAGATTGTAGTAAACATGTCAACAAGTGTTGGTGGTTAGATGTAGTAAACATCCCAACAAGTGTTGGTGGTTAGATCATAGTAAACATCCCAACAAGTGTTGGTGGTTAGATCATAGTAAACATCCCAACAAGTGTTGGTGGTTAGATCGTAGTAAACATCCCAACAAGTGTTGGTGGTTATATTGTAGTAAACATCCCAACAAGTGTTGGTGGTTATATGTAGTAAACATCCCAGCAAGTGTTGGTGGTTACATTGTAGTAAACATCAACAAGTGTTGGTGGTTAGATGTAGTAAACATCAACAAGTGTTGGTGGTTAGATCATAGTAAACATCAACAAGTGTTGGTGGTTATATTGTAGTAAACATGCAGCAAGTGTTGGTGGTTATATTGTAGTAAACATCCCAGCAAGTGTTGGTGGTTATATTGTAGTAAACATGTCAACAAGTGTTGGTGGTTATATTGTAGTAAACATGTCAACAAGTGTTGGTGGTTATATTGTAGTAAACATCCCAGCAAGTGTTGGTGGTTAGATCGTAGTAAACATCCAACAAGTGTTGGTGGTTAATCGTAGTAAACATCAACAAGTGTTGGTGGTTATATTGTAGTAAACATCCCAACAAGTGTTGGTGGTTATATTGTAGTAAACATATCAACAAGTGTTGGTGGTTATATCATAGTAAACATATCAACAAGTGTTGGTGGTTATATTGTAGTAAACATCCCAACAAGTGTTGGTGGTTATATTGTAGTAAACATCCCAACAAGTGTTGGTGGTTATATTGTAGTAAACATATCAACAAGTGTTGGTGGTTATATTGTAGTAAACATCCCAACAAGTGTTGGTGGTTATATTGTAGTAAACATCCCAAGTGTTGGTGGTTATATTGTAGTAAACATCCCAACAAGTGTTGGTTACATTGTAGTAAACATGTCAACAACTGACTACAATAAACAAACTAAAAGTCTTAAAATAAATGCCTAAACAATGAAAACATCTTACCTTTCAATGAGTTTATCCCTTCTATATGAATGACTGTCTTCGATGAAGTGGGATCTTTAAGAAAAGTAAACAAACAATATTGGTCAGGTCAAAAAAGTCCAGCTTTTGTTATCTACAATGATAATATCAAATACTCCATTTTTTTAAACACATCAAAGAAACTATTACATTTGGTATAAAAATGAGGAATTTATGTATATACAAAACTCTATTCTATGACTAAAAAAATAAGGTTCTTACTACAGTAAACCCTCGTTAACACGAACTCGAAGGGACCGAATTCGGAGGACTCAAATTTTAGTGTTGCAATACAGTACAGTATTAACCATATACAATACAGATGCCATCATAGAAACACTACTACAGTAATCGTCTCTGAAATGTCTACTTAAAGTGTCTCTGAAATGCTTCGATATAGACAATACGTGCTGGGAATCCATTGCGCAAGATCGCCAAATGTGGCGCTGTAACAACAAAAGAGGAACCCGAATAGCTGAGAATCATCGTATTGTTGAGTCACAGAGAAAACGAGCTGCGCAAAAAGACAGAACACACAACACACAATGTCTAACCTTGATCATGTATGCCCCACCTGTGGTCGGGGATTCTGTTCTAGGATTGGACTCTACAGTCACCTCCGCACACACAGAGAGGTGCAACAGCACACGTCTGAGATTGTTGTCATCATCGCTTGCGATGGACGGCTATTACTACAGTAATTAACCCTTTGACCGCCATATACGGAAATATACGGGTTTACCGTAGGACGCCGTATACGGAAATATACAGGTTTTTATATTGTTTCAGAAGAATTGCTAAATAAAACGAAGTCCAAATTTTATATAGCTTGAACTGTGACCTATAAGTAGGACGAACGCGAAATTTTCCTTATTTCACGCCGAAAACTGATCGGAGCTAGTATTTCTTTGTGAATTTTATAAATTGTGCTTCGTAGTTCGAAATTTTTTTTGGAAATGGCTTCTAATTTCAATCTTATCTTATCTTATCTTATCTTAACCACATTTGCCGTGAAGCGTCGTGGGGAGAGTTAGTTTCTATCTTGTGCCAGGTGTGTTGCGCTTGACGTTGTCAGTCCATACTTTTGCAGGGACTCTGAAATGTTATCTATCCATCTTGTTCTTGGCCTGCCTCGTGCTCTGCGCCCTGAGTGTCGATTATTATAGGCACGTGATGGTGGTAAATGTGGTTCCATTCTCATTAAATGGCCGAACCACTTGAATCTTTGCTTCTCGATGTACTGTATGCATGGTATAGTACCAACGATGCTTCTGATATTCTCGTTTTTCACTCTATCTCGCCTTGTAACGTTGACAGCTTTTCGTAGACATCTCATTTCACATGTTGTAATCTTTCTTTCTTGTGTCTTAGTCAGGGCCATGTTTGGCACTGATAGCAGAGTTGGAATAAATATGCAGTTTATCAGTTGTCGTTTGACTGCCATGTTAATGCTTGGATGTTTTAATAGTGGTGACAGTTGGTATGACAGTTCTAATTTCAATACCGATAGTGAAAGTGAGGACTTTGAGTTTGAAGGACATTTCATGCAGCTAGGTGAGATAGGGGATTACATTAGATCTTGTGATTCTGAGAGTGATGTTGAATTGTCCATTGGACGCGAAGCTGAACCTGTCGACCACGATGTTCAATTAGATTTAGAGGATTTTTCTTCCGACATCGAGGAGACCGGCCCTGTGCCCGTTGTTGACAGCGATGGTTGGAGTGATACCACTTCCCCAGTAGTTGTGGAGCCATTTATGGAAGAGAGTGGGCCTTCTCATACACTAAAGGAGGGTGCAGAACCATTTGATTATTTCAGCTTAATTTTTGAGGAGCAGGTTTTTGAATTTATGGCAGATCAAACGAATTTGTACGCTGATCAACGTCAGAAAAGAGCTGGGAAAATTGATTCAAATTGGGACGCAGTAACTGCTGCCGAAATCAAGGTTTATCTGCAGAATTACATCTTTATGGGTATAATTTTGATGCCAGAGTATGAGATGTATTGGAGTAGGGATGACAGACTGAACCAGAGGGCCATCTCTAAATGTATGTCCAGAAACAGATTTTATAAAATAACCCAGTACTTTCATCTTAACGACTCCAGCAAGCAGTCTCCAAAAGGCCACCCTAACTACGACGCTTTGTTCAAGGTCCGACCATTGCTTGATATGGTGAGGCGTAACATCAGACTGCATTTCAAGCCTGGCAAGGAAATCAGCATCGATGAAGCCATGATCCCGTTCAAGGGTCGCTTTGGCCCCAAGCAGTACGTCAAGGGTAAGCCACATCCTTGGGGTTTGAAGGTATGGTGTGCTGCAGACGCGCGCACAGGCTACCTTCTGAACTTTGATGTATACGTTGGAAAGATCCATGACCCAATGCCTCATGGAACAGGCCATTACATTGTTCACAAGGTGGGCGAGCCATACCTTGGGAAAGGCCACCACTTTTACTATGACAATTTTTTTTCATCCATTCAGCTGGCGCAGGACCTCTTGCTCAAGAGAACATACATGTGTTCCACGATTCGGTCAGATCGCAAGGGCTGGCCAGCTGACTGTAAACCGATTGCCACAAAGCGTCTGCAAAAAGGTGACACAATATATAGGCAAAGGGGTAATGTTGTGGCAACTGTCTGGAGGGACAAGAGATTTGTACATCTGTTGAGTACAAATACCTCAGTAGGTAATACAACAGCATCTCGTTGTGCCTCCGGTGGTAGACAGGACATGCTGATCCCAGCTACAGTGGCAGCCTACAACAGGTCAATGGGTGGGGTGGATAGATTCGACCAGCTGTGCTCGTACTACCCTGTGGGCAGAAAGTCATACAAGTGGTGGCGGTACTTGTTCAATTTTCTGCTGCAGATTGCCATTACCAACAGCCACATCATCTACTCCACCTCACATCGGCCACGACCAAAGAGCAAGGTTGTTCGCCCAATTCCATACAGACTCAGTATCTGTTCCTCACTGATGAAGAACAACATCTGCAGGAAGAGGCGTGCCACCAGCTTCACTCCTGCCACTGAGGGACTAGGTACTGGGAACCTGTTGGACCATCGGCTCATTCGCATGGAGGGAAAATCCAAAACCTGTTATTGGTGTAGGGCATGCCGCAAGGAGGAGAAGAAGAGGCCCGAGAGTCAGTTTTGGATGCAACCTCTGCCAAATACATCTGTGCACAGGGGAGTGCTTTTCCAAATACCATGCATCACTCCACAGTTGACCGGAGTGAGTAAATTTTCAATTTTTTTATACAAAACTTATTCTAAAATTTTTCACTTTTCATTTTGTTCCAACTTTCACAGCATATTTTCAGCACCTGTCTTATTTCATTGCCTCATTGTAAATTTCTTGTGAAACTTTATCCAGTTCACAGTATTGTTGCTCATTATTTGAATGTTCTACAAGCAATAGTTTTATTATTATTAATTTTTTAGAAAGACATGTTGCGTTTTTGAGGAGTTATTCCCTTTTAGTGTTTTTGGGAGGTAATTTTTTTTTTGATGTGCTGGGGACCAAAGGGTTAACTTTTAAAGAAGCTTTCACGTATCATTTTCTGCAGAAAAATTCCTGTATATTGCGCTGTCGCAGATGGAAGCGAAAGTGCATAGTAACTTCACGGCCAACTGTGTGTATAGCTTCCGTAAACCTAGTGGTCATTTCAGCTGTTGTAGCAAACCGTTCTAAAGTGTCCAAGGCCGTTAACATTTCCTGGTGGGTGGGCGGTATACTATTGTCTTCATCACTTTCTTCTGATGATATTTCTTGCACCTCACACACAACTGCTTGTACATGTACATCAGATTCCTCCGGAGAACACACGGCAACATCGTCATCTGCACTAATGAATTCCTCAAAACTAACTCCAGGGTTTGCAATGTCTTGAAGAATGTCCCATTCGTCATGAGAGGTGGTGTCGATGTCACCATCTAACTCTTCGATAGGATTAGTGTTGCTATGTCTCCAGGCTCTGCTAAAGCAGTTCTGCAAGTGTTTTGATGGCACAGATTCACAGGAGACCGCGATAGCTTTTATAGCATCAGGCACACTCCAACTTGGGGTTATAGTGTTGTTTCAACAGCGCGAATTGTAGCTCTCACAAGTCGCTTGCGATAAGCTCTCTTCATAAGAGCAATAATGCCTTGATCTAAAGGCTGAAGACGACTTGTTGCATTTGGGGGGAAAAATTTAACCTTTACGTTTGTTAAGTTCAGATCATGTATTTTATGGGCTGTACACCTGTCCATTGTCAGAAGAACATGCCTATTCTGAGCCACCATTCGACTGTTGAAATGAAGAAGCCACTTACGAAATGATGTGCTGTCGATCCAAGCTTTCTTATGGTGAGAGTAGATGCAAGGTAGAGTATCCATGTTCATGTTTTTAAAACAATGTGGTTTCTTGGACTTGCCTATCACCCATAGGCGGTGTTTATCACTGCCGTCTGCATTACATACAAGGACAACAGTTAGACGTTGCTTACTGTGCGCTCCACCATGGCACTTGTCACCTTTTATTCCGAGGTATGACTTGGAAAAAGATTGTAAAAAGTCAGTTTCGTCCATATTGTACACGTCACACGAGGCATACTTTTCTCTCACTCCATAAAATCCATGCAACCAGTTGTTTGCCCCTTCTTCATCAACTTTATTTGCTTCACCACAAATCACTACTGATGAAATTGAGTGTCTCTTTTGGAACCGGTACAGCCAACCAGTGGAACAGCTGAAATCTTGAATGTCCAAATTTTTGGCAATCTCATTTGCTTTTGACTGAATTATAGGTCCACTTAAAGGTACATTGGAAGTGCGCATATGGTTGAACCATTCTAGAAGTAGCGTTTCGATATCTTCGTACTTAGCATCTGAAGTCACTTAGATTTGTTACCGGAACCTAATGCAACAGTATTAAGAATGTTTTCCCAGTCTTTAAGTACTGTGGATAAGGTAGACTTGGCAATTCCATACTGTTCAGCAATTGTCTTTTTCTTCAATGCACCACGGTCTATTTCGTTTAGAATTCTTAGTTTTGTTTCCAGATCTATGCCTGTCTGTTTCCTCTTAGGCATGACTCTTCAACTGACTATCTAACTTTCCCTGTCCTATCTGAACATTTGCTCACCAGATTTATATCAACTGGAATTTCCCTTTCAATTTCACTCAAGGGCATTCCTTTTACACTCACTGGACATCCACAGGTAAATGAAATTGTAGTGTTACCTTTCCGATCACTAACAATGAAAGGCTTTTAAGGTGACAACAAACATTGTGAAGCTTTGGAAGTTCGGGTTAAATGAGATAAAATTGGCGGAGGGACTAAAATACAATTCGTGATTCGTGGTACACAGAAATTTGTGTTATTTACTGATAAGAAATAGACATTTATGACGGAACCACATTTTTGTTCTTGTTAACCAGGTGTTCGTGTTAAGCGAGTTCGTGTTAACGAGGGTTTACTGTATCTTCAAAAATAAACAAAAAGACAAGTCATATAACAAGGAAGTATATTATTGATTCTATTTACCTCTTTCTTCTTCTTTTTTGCAATCACCTGCTATGAATTCAGGCATAGTCTGGGTGCTAGTATGAGCTTCCGATGATTTTTGCATGAAAGATGCTTTCCTTTTATCAGTGTCCCGCCATACAGACTCTGATTTCAGATGTATTCTATTTCCCTAGAACTAATTCTTCATATCAATCAACTTAGTGTCATGCTTGCTGGCATATGTGATCATGTCTCTCCACAACTCTCTTTCCCTGGTGAAGTTAATGAGCTTTGACTTGATTTTTTTGTCAAACACAATGTCAGAACATCTTCTTTTTTTCTCTAATCCTGTTTTGCCTCACAGCTTCAGGATAAGAAGAGATTTCTAGAACTGGTTTTTGTGTGCGCTTCATAAGTAGTGTTTTTTAATAATGGTGTCAAACCATCCAAATTCTTAATTCTCTGTCTTTCTCTTCTACTCTGTATTTTAACAGTCATCATCAAACATTACATACCTCCTTCTTTGCATTATATGCCAGAAAAACATTGATTACCTGATTCTTACCCTTTTGATCAGGTTTCTTTGTAAGCAAGCCTCTTTTAAAATCTCATCATTTGTGAGCTTCGTTGTCCATGAGATTCTCAGCATTCTTCTGTAAAACCAAGTTCATTGTCCAGGACTCGTTGCCATACATAAGTATTGGTTCAATATAGCAGTAGAGTAATCTTTCCCTCAGTGTCGCTGGTAATGAGTTCACACATAGTATTTTTTTCATTTTAATAAAAGCTGTTTGTGCTCAAACTATTTTACTCCTTATCTCTATTGAACATCTTCCATCAGATGTTATGAGTTTTCCAGATATTTGAATCGGTGAACTTGTTTCAAGTTGTGTTGTTTACTTTGATATTGCATTGTGTTGTTTCCTGTTTCTTAGAGATAACCATTACTTATTTTTTCTTTATATTCATATAAACTACTGATTCCATTTACCTGTAACTGTTTCTTCATATAAGTTATTGATGGCAGACAGCGGTTATGACGAACAAGCTCAATCTGCCGTATGCAGTTATATTGCGAGTGCAGAAAGCTGGATTTTGCCGTGATTGATGTCCCTTCGACAAGAATTGCAATTCAAGTGATGAACAGTTTTGTGTTGCTACATTTGCGACGGCCATATGCATTTTATGCGGTGCAGGTTGCTTTTGTGTGGCGGTACGCGGCTGTTTCATTCTGGAATTAGTTCACACAGGAAACTTTTCACAGTTAGCATTTCGTGTGATATTCATTGGCACAGGACGGAGCAATTATGGGGTGACCCGTTGCAGTGAAGTTGGAACCGTACTTATGAACTATGAACTATAAGTTATTGATTCCATTTACCTGTAACTGTTTCTTCATATAAACTATTGATTCCATTTACCTGTAACTATTTCTTCATATAAACTATTGTTGTTCATACGCTCTGTATCTACCACTTGTTAACCACTCTGTGTGATATGTATGTAATCCGAGACTAAGAGCGATTGTACATTGTGCCAGTTACGCACCTACAAATAGGCCAGCAAACCCAATTTCTGCACTTTTTATTTACTAGGGTAGTTTCCCTAGGCCCCTACCTGTCGCCTCTTACGATATGCCTTGTAGGTAGCAGTGGTACCATTCTTTGCTTTCCTTGCAGGCCCCAGGACCACACGGGCGATATAAACTATTGATTTCATTTACCTGTAACTTTTTCTTGCTGTAAAGTGTTGATAGATGACAATGTAGATGTAGCTGTTGTTGTATCGCCTAATGTTGTACTCTCCGGCAGTGTCTCTGGTAAATGATCTGCTATGTTGTTCATGATCTTACTGACTGCACTGGTCAGGTTTAGTATAGCATTGTCCTGACTGTCCAACCGATCAGCCACAGTATCCAACTCATCACTCACTGCAACGAATGTCTCATTGAGGTGCTGTCAGGATTACAAGAGACATCTCATTAACATGATGTTAACATTGTAACATATATCTTGTTAATATGATGTTAACATTACAAGAGACATCTCATTAATATGATGTTAACATTACAAGAGACATCTCTTTAACCTGATGTCAACATTACAAGAGATCTCATTAATTTAATGTTAACATTACAAGGACACTCATTAATCTGCGATAACATTACAGAGACATCACATTAACCTGATGTAAACATTACAAAAGACATCTCAGTAATCAGATGTTAACATTACAAGAGAAATTTCATTAATCTGATGTTAACATTACAAAAGACATCTCAGTAATCTGAGGTTAACATTACAGAAGACATCACATTAACCTGATGTTAACATTATAAGAGATCGCACATTAACATGATGTTAACATTATCAGAGACATCTCATTAACCTGAAGTTAACATTACAAGAGATATCCCATTAACCTGATGTTAACATTACAAGAGACATCACATTAATCTGAGGTTAACATTACAAAAGATATCAAATTAACCTGATGTTAACATTGAAAGAAATTTCTTGTTAGAATCTGAAAACAACTGAAGAGACTGATATTTTTTTTCCCGATCCAGAAGCACTTGAGCTTTTCAGCTCTTCGCTCGGTGCCATGGACATCGTAACCCTTCGGTTCGGTGCCACGAACACCGTAAATCTGGGGAATCTGTGGCTTTTCTGCCATCCCGCGAAATTGAACCCGCACACACAGAGGGATAGTCACCCGTAGTCCAACGCGCTACGAACACGCTGGGCAGGCGGGCGAGACTTATATAAATAACTTGACTTGTTATATTTTAGAACATCATGAAACTGAAAAGACAGATGAACCAACGCTCATAGCACAGAAATGTTTCTGAACATAACATACCTTCACATTTAATAAAACACCTCAAATTAATGCTGTGAGGCAAAACAGGATTAGAGGAAAGAAGAAGAGCTTACCTCAAAATTATTCATGATGTCTGTCTTGAATGCCAGAAACTCTAGCATCTCCACTGTGTGTGTTGTCTCTGGTACCTATATTTTGTCAGAATTAACAAAACATATATATTGTCAGAATTAACAAAATGTATATATTGTCAGAATTATCCAAACATATATAATTTCCACCATAAAAGCAAAATCTCAACTCAAAATGACCATCAATAATGAATATATTGAGAACTTTACATATTCTGAATATCTTGGCTCTATTATAACAACAATGGAATTGTCACAAGAAGTCTTCTTCTTCTTCTGATACTTGATTTCAATGTCTACACAATGAGTCTGATTCTCTGGATGTATGTTGTTGTATTTGTTTGTTCATCAAAGCTTCTTCTTCTCGTTCGCTGATGTTCAATGTCTACACAATGAGTCTGATTCTCTGGATGTGTTATTTGTTTGTCATCAGTTTTCTCGTTCATCAAGCTCAATTCGTTCTGTGTTTTGTTCATCAGCTTCTTCTTTGATGTTCAATGTCTACACAATGAGTCCTGTTCTCTGGATGTATGTTGTTGTATTTGTTTGTTCATCAAAGCTTCTTCTTCTCGTTCGCTGATGTTCAATGTCTACACAATGAGTCCGTTCTCTGGAGTATGTTGTTGTATTTGTTTGTTCATCAAAGCTTCTTCTTCTCGTTCGCAGATGTTCAATGTCTGCACAATGAGTCTGATTCTCTGGATGTATGTTGTATTTGTTTGTTCATCAAAGCTTCTTCTTCTCGTTCGCTGATGTTCAATGTTTACACAATGAGTCCAGTTCTCTGGATGTATGTTGTTGTATTTGTTTGTTCATCAAAGCTTCTTCTCTCGCGATGTTCAATGTCTCACAATGAGTCGTTCTCTGGATGTATGTTGTATTTGTTTGTTCATCAGCTTCTTCTTCGTCTGATGTTCAATGTCTTCACAATGAGTCCGGTTCTCTGGATGTATGTTGTTGTATTTGTTTGTTCATCAAAGCTTCTTCTCGTTCGCAGATGTTCAATGTCTCACAATGAGTCTATTCTCTGGATGTATGTTGTATTTGTTTGTTCATCAAGCTTCTTCTTCTCGTCCTGATGTTCAATGTTACAATGAGTCCAGTTCTCTGGAGTATGTTGTTGTATTTGTTTGTTCATCAAAGCTTCTTCTCGTTCGCAGATGTTCAATGTCTGCACAATGAGTCTGATTCTCTGGATGTATGTTGTATTTGTTTGTTCATCAAAGCTTCTTCTTCTCGTTCGCTGATGTTCAATGTTTGCACAATGAGTCCAGTTCTCTGGATGTATGTTGTTGTATTTGTTTGTCCATCAAAGCTTCTTCTTCTCGTTCGCTGATGTTCAATGTCTACACAATGAGTCCAGTTCTCTGGATGTATGTTGTTGTATTTGTTTGTCCATCAAAGCTTCTTCTCGTTCGCTGATGTTCAATGTCTACACAATGAGTCCGGTTCTCTGGATGTATGTTGTTGTATTTGTTTGTTCATCAAAGCTTCCAAACAGCTTTGTGTTGATGTCTGTCTCTACGAAAGAAGTTAGAAGAAGACTAGAGCTATGGCACTCCAGAGGGTGGCCAGTATGATGAAACTATGACATGACACAAGCAAAGAAACAAAAGTAAGACTTCTGAGAACATGTATATTTCCTGTAGCAACATGGATGCGAATCGTGGACAATAACACAAACATTAAAGAACAAAATTGAAGCTTTTGAAACAAGGTGCTTTAAGTAAAGTTTTAGAACATCCCGGACAGAGAAGAGAAAAAAACAAAGACATCCTACAAGACCTGCATATCGAGGGGTATTGGTTCATAAATAACAACATGTCCTGAAAGTTCAAATATTTTGGCCATGTGATTTGGAGAGAACGCTAATGGAAGGTATGGTTCCTGGAGTATGAGGCAAGGGATGACCAAAATGAAGGTCATCAAAGAAATCATGAACATGTCGCTGGAGGACTTGATAGATACAGAGAGTTTTCAGGCGGGCTGCGATGAATACAAAATGCTACTTTATGATATATTATCTGAATTATCAAAACATATATATTTTCAGAATTATAAATAATGTATGTTTGCAGACAACATCATAAGACAGGTCAATGAAGAACTGATCACAAATTTGATTTATTTTTATATTCAACTCTAAACTCCTGTTCACATGAGTCGGTTCTGACATCCCTATGACCAATTGGATTTGAAACAATGCTATAGTACAACTCCAGATGTGGTACTTTGAAGTTTTAGCAATTATCGCAAACAAACAAACAACTAGGCCACTGATGTATCAACCAAACATGAGGTGGCAGTGGATAGGACATACACTGAGGAAACCTCCTGACAGCATCATGAAACAGGCCCTCGGATGGAACCCCCAGAGTGATAGAGGTAAGGGAACACCCAGGAACACCTGGAGGCGGAAGCTGAAAACAGAATGCAAGTAAATGGAGAGTGGAGATCTCTCTATCACCTAAAAGGCTGATGTACCAAATCTCTCCATAAATTCATTCATGTGGAAATCTGATTCATGCAGCCTTAGCATGGGTGGGTTTCGTCACATCTTCAACACCATTTGGAGCTCTGGTGCTTATCCTTCGGTGATGTGTCCAGATTCAGCCAGAGTTTACTGGGTTCGCTCTCCATTAGCCTTTGGCATTCCTAGCCGTCCTGCAAGGCAGCAGGTTGACTTCTACACATTTAGGACATGTGCATCCGATTTCAGCCAAACCTCCTTAGTCGCCTCTTACGACATGCGTGGCAGGTAAGAGTGGTTCTATTCTTTACACCCCAAATTTGGGCCCCCGTAACCGCTCGAGCGTCTGCGGAGAGATCTGGAAAAGATGACCTTGGATAGGAAAGAGGGCTTGGAAAACTTTGGTTACAAATCTATGCCTCACTAGGGATCAATGGTAAAGAAGAAGCATGACAATACAGAACTGAAAACTAGACCCCTGGTGATATGACAAAATATATATGATCACTGACTGCTCTGAACACCTGACATGTCGCTACAATGACAAAACTTCACCTTTTCTTGATTTGATGTGTTCAATGCACTGTCTGGTTTAGACCTGGTCAAAGCCTCAAGAGCATCTACTCTGGTCTACAAGAAACAGGAAGAAGGACAGCATATACATAAATATCAAAGCCCACATGACGTTGTTGTAATATAATAATTATACTCATATACAAACAGTTGCTTGTTCTTCCATTTATCCACCAACCACAGATGTAGTGTTTAGGGAGCCGCAATAGTGTAGCTGTTAGTCAACTCGCTTCTTAGGCTAGTGGTCCAGCTCAATTCCACAATGGGCGTGGAATTTTTTTTAGATCGTAATGGCTCTCAGGTCGACCCAGCCTCTTCTTCTTGAAACACTCCATATCGACCACTTGTTAACCACTCTAAGTGATTTGTATGTGATCTGAGCCTAAGAGCTATTGTACGTTGTGCCAGTTATGTGCCTACTAGTAGGCCAGCACATCCGATTTCTGCTATGCTTTTTATTTACTAAGGTAGCTTTCGTAGGCCCAACATCAGTCACCTCTTACGACATGTCTTGTAGGTCGGTCGCAGTGGTACTATTTTTGCTTCCTTGCGGGTCCCAGCACTAAACAGGCGGACCCAGCCTCAATTGCGTACCAAGAAAAAGCTCTGGGGCATAAAGGCGGCCGGCATAATGTTAACCTCATCACCCATTGTGTGCTGATGGTCAATGAAAAATATGGGCCTAATACAGAATTGCTCTATATACTATGTGGTATAAAAAGGGTCTTTTATTTACCTTTACAGATGTAGTGTGTCTACGTCTACATTTACTCTAGAACATTACTTAGAAATAATGGTGAGGAATGCAGAAAAGCAATTTAACATAAGGTTGAAATAGCAAATAAACAAAGTAAGATACTTTTAGAAAGTACATTAACAGACTACATCAATATTTTAATCAAAAGACTTCTTTGGTTTTGGACACAACTTCTTTCTTTTCTAATTTTCTCTCATAATGTTTTGCCTCACAGCGTCAGGATACAAAAAGATATATAGAACAGGTTTTTGCATGCACTTCATAAACAGTGTTTTTCACCGGCTCTGTTATCTCTGAGGTTCACCTTTAGTGTGGACTGCCTTTTGCTTTGAATCCACTGTATCGGAATAAAATTGCTCTTTGATGCTCACTGTCTGTTGGTAATCTGTTTATGTGGCTGATCCAATTAATTTGTTGTGTCTTGATGATTTTTAGTTCTGATGTTGTACCCACATTTTTTCTAATGCCTGTATTTCTAAACCGGTCTCTTCTTGATGCTCCTAGCATTTTGTGTAGACAGTTCATCTCTGTCGTGGCTAGTTTTCTCCTATCGTTTTGGACACACTAAGTATTACAAACATTACACTATGCTATCAGTGCCAAACCTGGATGTTAACATCAAACGATAGAAGGAAACTGGTTATGACAGAAATGAAGTGTCTACAGAGAGTGCTGGGAGTATCAAGAAGAGACCAGTTTAGAAATGAAGACTTAGGAAAAAGGTGGGTACAACATCTGTACTGAACTTAATTTTTTTAAATTAAAATTAAATAGTTTGGACACATAAGCAGATTGCCAACAAACAGTGTGCATCAAAGGTCAATGCTACTCCGTTACAGTGGATACAAAGCAAAATGGTGTCCACACAAAAGGTGTAATATATGTAATTTCTGAGAAATTCTCTTCCTGACAAAGTACAAACCCCCAATACTAAATTGTACTAGATTGTTGGGGTATCTCAACATTCAAAAAGTATGAGAACCTCTCCCAAAGACAGCTATTTCACCTGTCAGTCAGTGACCTTCATCTGTTTAGTGATGTTGAACCAGCATTTCTAAGAAACAGTGGCAAGTAAGGGGCGTTTACCAGGTAAGATATAACTGAGGCAGAACTCAGTCCCTGTCTCTCTCTGGCATACACACCCATACAAACACTTTCTATCTCTCTCTGACATACACACACATACACTAACTCTCACACACACACACACACACACACACACACCATCTCACACCAGCATTCTCCCACGCATACTTTCTCTTTCTGACACACTTTCTCACAAACATGCATCCCTTCATATTCACACCCCCCAACCTATATACAGACACACGCAACCACCACTAACTCACACACAATCTCCCACATACAAACATATATGACAGTACCGTTTGGTTGGCCAGCATTTGTCTGATACTTTGCAGGTCTAATGTTAAACTTCCATTGAAGCTCTTCAACTCCTTTAGCAACATGTAAACAAGTGGGGAAATATGTTTACACAATCATCTTTAACTATTTACTAGGCTGTTTCAAACATAAAATATGTATTTTCTTCTTCTCTTCCACCATTTACTTCTTTATAGAAGTGTTGGGGGAGGAGGGAAATGTAGTGATCTTATTCTCTTCTTTGCGTTCGTTCTTTACGACCAATTTTAATCACTCTTTGTGATATGTTTGATCTTTGCCAAGAACATGTATACGTTGCACATTGGTTTGGTAGGCCCCTAAACGCATAGACTTCTACACATTTAGGGCACGTGCATCCAATTTCAGCCAAACCTCCTTAGTCGCCTCTTACGACATGCGTGGCAGGTAACAGTGGTTCTATTCTTTACACCCCAAATTTGGTCCCGGTAACCACTCGGGCGTGATCTTGTTCTAAGGAACTTTGTAAGTTGTTATTCTGTTTCTTACAACTGTTATTGATGCCATCACTTCATCTTTTGCATGGTCTTCCTCTTGCTCTGTAAGCGTTATACTTTTTTCAGTGTGGTTCTCTGTAGTAGTTGATACAACAGCATTCTTGTTAGGTGTCTAAACCATTTAATCTGTTGTTTTTTTATGAATTACATAACTGGTTTCACATCCAGTCTTCTTTTGATTTCGTCATTTCTATTCTTCTTTGCGTTCGTTCTTTACGACCAATTTTAATCACTCTTTGTGATATGTTTGATCTTTGCCAAGAACGTGTATACGTTACACATTGGTTTGGTAGGCCCCTAAACGCATAGACTTCTATACGTTTAGGACACGTGCATCCGATTTCAGTCAAGCTTCCTCTGTCAACCCTTGCAACATACATGGCAGGTAACAATGGTTCTATTCTCTACACCCCAAATTTGGGCCCCGGTAACCACTCGGCGCCGTTATTTCTAATTTTGTCTCTTATTGTCACTCCTGAAGATCTTCCTAAGACACCTCATATCCTAAGTATAAATTGAGTATTTACTCTAGGTTGTCTCAAAGACAAATACATCTATTGAAATGAAAATCGTGGCATATCCTTTACAAGGCGTAGCCATCAACCACAGTAAACGAGTCGTTGATTTTCTAGGCACCACTTATACGTTCGGTAGTTTGTCATTGCTTTCTGAACGGAGAGGTCTATTTTTACCTTTTCTAAAAATTCCCGAAACGAATTTGCTTCCAAACTTGCCCACCGTGGGGTTTGAACCAGGTACGCTTGGGTTTGTGATCGAGCTGACTACCGCTTGAGCTACAGACGCTCTTTTAGACATCAATTACACAACATAAATTGACTATTTACTTTACTGCTTCCTCTGAAGATCAGTTAGTCTTTCTTTTCAACTCTCCAATCCTGTTTTGCCTCACAGCGTCAGGTCAAGAACAGATTTCTAAAAAGGGCCTTTGTGTGTGCTTCGTAGATAGTATCTCTCTTATCTCTGAGGTCCATATTTTGCGTGGTTTGCCTTTTGCTTTGTACCCATTGTATCGGAGCAGCATTGCTCTTTGAGGTGCACTGCCTGTTGGTAATCTGCTTATGTGGCTGAACCATTTAATTTGTTTCTTGATGTAGTCTAGTACTGATGCTGTACCCACTTTTTCCTGATGTCTTCATTTCTCAACTGGTCTCTTCTTGTTACCCCAGCATTTAGGAAGACACTTTAATTAAAGGTATAAAATCCACTGTGAGGTTTGATATTGGTTGTTGAAGTGATCTAGTATTTTATCTTTCAGGGTAAAAAAGGCAGTAAAGAGTTTTTTGTTTTATCCTGGAAAGCCGACATTGAAGTGAGAGGCAAAAGGTTCAGAAAGAAAGGACGCCCAAAAGAAACCCTCAAATGAACTTAATTGAGAGAAGCGAGAACATTGGACTCGATTCAATAAAGGCGATTGAACGAGTTGCCAAGGATAGAGCAGTTTGGAGAAATTGCTTGTAGGACCTAGGCAACATATAACGGTAAGAATAAATATAATATAATAATTTTATCCTAATATTCAGTGCAATCAAAAGAACATCCTGCAAAAACATTTGAGCGGCGTGAGAATGGAAATCTGGCCAACAGGAACGACCCTTCAGAACAAACTATGGGGGACTGAGGAAGATCTCAAGCACACCGCCCTGTTTATGACACATACCGGAGTAGTTGCATAGAAGAAGTTGATTGCTGAAGTGTCTGAGCAGCGTGAGAATGGAAATCTGGGCAACAGGACAACCCTTCAGAACAAACTTCTTCTTCTGCGTTCTCACTAGATTGGGATTTCGGATTCTCTAACAAAGGCAGCCGTCTGCCTCAGATCATCAGCCACGTCATACAGTTTGTCTTGGACGCTGGTGTAAGTGGGCCACCTCTTTCTTCTCAGGTCTGCATACTGAGGGCAGTTCTGTAGGATATGTTCTGTTGTCATACTTGCTAAGCCACAGGGGCACAGGTCGTTGGTGCCTATCTTGAATTTGGTGTACAGGTGGTGTCTCATTCTGTTGTGACCCGTCCGGAAGCGAAGTATAGCTGTCTGGTCCCTTCTGGACAGTTGGTAATATCCATCATTCTTGTTGTGTTTTGGGTGTTCTTTATCCCACTTTGCCCTGTAGTGCCCTTTGGCGATGGTTTTGCTTCTTCATAGCTAACCAGGTTGTTATCTTGGAGCATTCCTGCTCCCTCTTTAGCCAGTCTGTCAGCATCTTCATTCCCTTGATCTTGCAGTGTGAGGGTATCCACTGGATTACTACCCTCTCCGATTCATGGGATAACTGGGCTAAGGTTGACCTGAGATCACTTAGTTCTGTGTTCCTTTCAGATTTCAGTGCTGAGATAGCGGACAATGCGTCAGTCAAGAGCACTATTTTTCCATGTATTTGGTTCATATTTTGTAGTGCCATTTTTGCAGCTGCACTGAGGGCCTCTACCTCAGCCCTGAAATTGGTTAAGAACTTGCCGGTGGCCAGAGCTAAGGTTAGTTCTTCTAAGAACAAACTAAGGGAGATTGAGGAAGATCTCAAGCACACCGCCCTGTTTATGACACATATCGGAGTAGTCGCATAGAAGAAGTTGATTGCAGAAGAAGAAGTGCAACCAGATCTCTGTCTTCTTTCTAAGTTCTCTATACAACATGATGTTTCTCCTCCTTCCCCAGCAAACAACCTCTCTCTATCTCCTTCTATGATCATGTAATTACAGTTCCTCTTCTCACTTATCTCTGTACCTTCACCTTCACAGTGGCGTCTGTGGTTTAGGGGATAGTGACTCGGTCTATTAACCCCGGTGTTCTGAGTTCAAATCACGCGCAGACAGTTTGGTTGCAAAATGTTTCGTGTGGATTTTTACAAAAGGACGATGGCACAACCGTTCAGAAAGCAATGGCAAAATACTGAACGTAATAATGCCTAGAAAAATCACAAACAGCGTGAAAAAGCTGGGGTTGATTCTCAAAGTCCTGTAAAGGATATGCAATCAACTAACATCACCTTCACTATGACAACAACAACAGCACACAAAGTCAACTATGCTGACACTGACCTGTCTATCTACTGAATTGTTTGTAGCCCTATACTTGTCTGCAACTGATGCCTGTTGTTGTGGTAGACAAGGTAACAACAAATAAGAAAAACACAGCAAACAAATACACACATTTGATCTTATCTAGCACATACAAATGAGGTCATGGTTTTGGTTTATATGGTGTTGAGGTCACATTTATTGAGTGTCTCTTTGACTTCATCTAGCTACTCTCTCTTGGCTGATCTCTTGCTTTTGTATTCTGATGTTCCTTTGTAGTCAACTTGTGCTGCAAGTTGGTGAGGTACCATTCTAATAAAATTATGAACAATTAAAAACACATTCTATCAAATCCTTGACTAATGTTATCAATGCACTTTTTCTTACTATTTTATTTCTTATTCAATCACTTCTTATTTTGTTTGTAGCATTAATTATCTTATTTCTCTTCAATGATCCAGCGGCACTTGTGCTCTTGCCCTTCGGCCAATGCTATGTAGTGGTATTTGCATGCATTTGTAAGTTGTTCTTTTATTCTGTATAATGTATACCAAGGAGAGAGAGTTGTGGAGAGACGTGATCACTTTGCCAGCAGACATGGCAGTTGATTGACTGAATGTATTCCAATTATCTGGCCTATAAAGAAAGGAGGATCTCTCGCGATCACCGTCCAGACTGGTGTACCAGATTTACCCATAAATCTCATTCATGTGAAAATCATTCATGCAGCCTAAGCATTGGTGTGGTTCGTCCCATCTTTAGTATCATATGGAGCTCTGGTGCTTATCCTTCAGCGATGTGTCAAGTTTTAGCCAGCGTTTACTTAGTTCGCTCTCCGTCAGCCTGGGCTGTTTCCAGCCGACCTGCAAGGCAGCAGGTTAAAGGAGGATCTTACTTACATCATCCAATACTTGGCACCGGAAGAGGTGGTGGTGAACGGTTTGATGTTGATGTACACACAACTGGCACTCTGAAGCAAGCATTAACTATATTACATTCAAAACTATATAGCACCAGAGATGAGCTTCAGAAAACAGTCAACTTCATCATAAGAACACGTCTGACAGTATAGTCATCAAAATAATGATCGCAATAAGAAGCATTAACTATAAAAAATGCATGTTCATGTTCACAAACGTTAAAGTTCATGAATAAGAAACATACACAGAAAATAGCAACATGCAAAATGAGATGTCTCCACAAAGTCACCAACAACACAAGAATCGACAGAGTAACGAATACCAGCATCAGAGAAAGTCACCAACAACACAAGAATCGACAGAGTAACGAATACCAGCATCAGAGAAAGTCACCAACAACACAAGAATCGACAGAGTTATGAATACCAGCATCAGAGAAAGTCACCAACAACACAAGAATCGACAGAGTAACGAATACCAGCATCAGAGAAAGGGTTGGAACAAGACTGTGCTTAAATTATATAGCAAAACAGAGAATGAAGTGGTTTGGCCACTTAGTAAGAATGCGAACAGACCAAATTGCCTATGAAGCTTTCCACAACAGAATATCAGGAAGGAAGGTGAGAGAAAGACTGAGGAAAAGGTGGATAGATAACGAGTTGAATTCTACCAGGGGACTAAGAAAACCATCACACAAGTCACCAAAGAAGTGCAAGACAAATAAATAAAACCACGACGATGGGTTAACAACCCGGTAACAGTGTGCTGGTAAAAGAAGATGTTCACAAAACAATACATTACCTCAAGGGCAGCTATTCTCTTGTCAAGATCTGCAGTTTTCTCTAATGTTGTGTCCTTTAAATGTAAGATGTCGCTTCCCATGGTAACTGCATTCTGTAGGTGAAATAATGTTTGTTAAATCCCACTTTGGGCTTCTCTGGAATATTCTACAAGAGAAGTATATGCTATCTGTGCATGTTAATATGCTTCAGCAATAAAAACTACTTTGTTATACTGACTGACTAGATAAATTACATAATGTATTGAATGATTGATTGGACCATCATCATTACACTTTGGAGAGTAACCATGTGTGCTCCGATCTCTTTCTTACACACTAAGATCTCAGCGGCAGTGCACAGACTCCGTAACACCGGCGAGGATCCCGATATAATTTAGAACATGGTGTTAATATTTTGTAGGAATTTTATTTTTAATCTTTCTAATTAGTTTTGCCCTGACAGCAGCTTTCCAGCCTGTTCTTCTTGATTTTTAACTGTCAAGGGCTTAGAGTATACAACACCACTCGTGACACAAACACAGATACATGTGATACTAAAACAAATCTGTTTGCTAATGTGACTGACTTGGTCTTTTGTGCAGTTTTTTTTATCTGAAGCCTACATACTACTGTAGAAGGCTTTGTCTCTTTGCTAGATACTATAGTAATCTATTATCATTTTCAGTTCATGATTTTCTCCATAAGTTTTGCAGTACATGTTTTTTTGTTTTTTCTCTTTCGTCCGCTTTTAACTTAGACGAAGTTTCATCTCTGAAACTGATTTTTGCGTGAAAATCCGTTTTCCAATTTCTCACAATGGCAGCAGCATGACATTGTAAATTACTTTACACTGGCAGCCGTGTGCTCAATGTACTCGTAATTAGTATTCCTCGCCATACAGGCAGATTTTCTCCGACTTCAGAGGTACTCATGTTATCGTCCTGAGTAAGACCAGGGACTCGAACAAATGTCGGACAGTGGGTTCGAACCCGAGCTATGAGGCGTCTCACAGCTAGCAGGCCGAGCTACTATCAACTACTCTAGGCAGTCCCCCCCAGTACATGTTAATAGGCTGATTGATCTGTAATGCAGTGTACAACAAAGTTTATTTCACTGTGCTATAAATCTGACTTTGGATTTAAATCAGCATCTTTATTATTAAGAGTCAAGTCTACAATTTGTGTTCTGCGCCTGGTTTTGCATCCAGCATAGTTAGGTTCACTATACTTTTTTTTAGGATGGGTGGAAAGTGAAATTAGTAGCATGCAAACGACCTGTAGAACACATAAGCCAGCCCGAAACTTTGACCATGAGGTCAAATGCTAACAGGACAATGGCTCACCTAAGGAGATGGACTCACTTAGGCCAGTTATTTTTTATTAATTTTAAAAAAAATCTTCTTCTTCTTTGAGCGCTTCATATCGTCCACTTATTAAACCACTCTTTGTGATTTGTATGTGATCTGAGCCTAAGAGCGATTGTATGTTGTGCCAGTTATGCACCTACAAGTACACCAGCACATCTGATTACTGTGATGCTTTTTATTTACTAGGGTAGTTTCCCCTCTGCCCCTTCCTCAGTCATCTCTTACGACATGCCTTGTAGGTCGTAGTGTTACTATTATTTGCTCCCCTTGAGAGCTCAGGCTACACATCATTTTTAAATTAATGATATTCATTTGTTTGGGGGGTTTTTTTATGTGTACGAATGGAGACGTACATGAACACACAAAAAACCATGCAGAAACTGGATGTGCTGGCCTACAGGTCTGCCTGCAGATGCCTAACTGGAATAACAAACCCATGCTCTACGGTACAAATTATATACCAACCACAAAGAATGTTTTAACAAGTGATTGGTGTAGAGAGAACAAAGAAGAAGATTGCTGAGAGTCTCTCTCTCTATCGATCATTCTTTTTGGCCATTTTGATCATTCTAGTGATATAACAGCCTTTGCCAAGAACGTTTTTTAACGTCACATCTTCAGTACCAATTGGAGCTCTGGTGCTTGTCCTTTGGCAATGTGTCCAATTTCAACCAGCATTTACTGGGTTCACTCTCCGTTAGCCTTTGACTGTCCCTAGCCGACCTGCAAGACAGCAGGTTGCTATTTTCTTTAAGGGGGGATTTGGGTCTTGAAAATCAAGATTCTATTTTCGTTGTTTTCATATTAATATAAAATGTGTATAAGCATTTTGAAAGAGTATGACTTAGAATAGTAGAAAAAATTTGTAAAAAAATGTCAAAGTGTTGCCATGGAAACAATACAAAATGGCCACCAAAAACAAAATTTCAAATCCCTAAGGCTCTGAATCTAATGAATGTAAATGAATTCTGTTCTCACTCTAAGGTGCGCAATTGTAATATCTAAAATATTACACATGATTGTTAGGATATATTAAATATTAAATTTTTTATAAATTTTTGGGTAAAAATTTCCTCAAAATTTGGTCAAAAAAGCTGTTTTTGGGGGGTGTGTTTACACAAAAATTCATAAAAATGTAATATTTAATATATCCTAAAAAGGATGTGTAATTTTGTAGATATTACAATTGCTCACCTTAGAGTGAAGACTTAGACGCGTAGACTTTTTTTTTTTTTACTAATTTTTTCTACTATTCTAAGTCATAATCTTTCAAAATTGTTATACAAATTCTACATTAATACCAAAGCAACGAAAAAGTTTCAAGACCAGAATCCCCCCTTAAGGGGCTGAGAGTCTAATGTCCTAATCATTCTGCCATCCACTTCTAGATTGCAAACATTGCCTGACCCAGACTAAATCATAAGCAAAATAATTCTTATTATAACAACATGATATACTCACTTCAGACAACATTTTTACTTGCTTGGGTACACTAAGCATCTCATTGGATGAAGATACTGATTCTTGTAATTTCTTGTTAGAAGTTTCTAGTGCAGTCAACTACAATAGAACAATAGTATTTCAATGAATAGAATGTAATACATCAAATAGCAGTTGAATCTAGAAACACATTTATAATAAGTAAAAAGTTGAAGTATAACCATAGAAACAGGAAACAATGATGGAGAACTACACACAGACTAAACTTCATGTGAAAACTACGCAATACTAAAACTATTGTTACTGCCTGTAATACTGCTTTCTATAGCGGTGTAGGAGTATGAGCCTGTGGGATTTAATGGCTAGTGCAGTCGCTGTGAAACTGTTCAGTTTAAGATATTTTCTTTATGCCCCCAACAGAAGAAAATTCATTGGATTTACAGAGATTGAACCAGGTTTTCTGAATAGAGTTGCTAGCCTTATAATCCATATTGGAGAGACGCTCCACAAACTACACAATGAGACAGTCTAATATGCAGAGGCATATGCGATGATAGAAAATCATCAGGGGAAGATGTATTGATTTCTCCACAGTTTCTCAAGAAATCTCTAATTTATACTATTGGTTACTGAACTGACATCATAGCACTCCAGGCGCACCAATGAGTGCTTAACCTCCGCCAACAGATGTTGAAGGATATACATACGAATGGTTCCTGTGGCTGGTTAAACACACTCCATCATCTGCATCTCAGGCTTGTCGAAATTATAATTTCAAACTCCTTAAATCATTAGACTGAAAGATACAGGTAACCACAGCTCATGTTGAAAACTGCGACATAACGCATTCCTTTCCTGGGACTGCATCCTGCTATAACCAGCAGGAGTATCTTCTTCTTCGAACGTCCCATATCGACCACTTGTTAACCACTCTGTGCTAGTTATGCACCTACAAGTAGACCAGCACATCCGATTTCTGCGATGCTTTTTATTTACTAGGGTAGCTTCCTAGGTCCTACATCAGTCGCCAATTACAACATGCCTTGTAGATCTCAGTGGTACTATTCTTTGCTTCCCTTGCATGCCCCGCACCACACAGCAGGAGTATGAAACGAATTAAGAAAAAGAAGAAGACTTCTATTCTTAATTGTTTAGGCCAAAAAAAAAAGCAATACAAATTTCTGAAACTGATTAACATGAAACAGTAACAAAACATTTCAACTGTTAACAAATTAATTGTCCAATACCTTAATCTTAATATCTGCTATTGTATTTGAAATGTCTAGTAGGCTTCCTTGTCCAGTCTTCACACTCATCACACTAACATTGACTTCTGCTAGTTGCAACTGTAACTTCAATATGGATGCTGTGATTTTGTCAGAATTATCCGCTGTAATGAGATTAGTTTAAACATATTTATTATCATCATCATCATGTCCTTGTTGAGCACAAGGGCACATAATGCAGAGACAAAAAAAATTCACTCAATGTGATCTTGTGCCTTTCTTTCTATCTTAAAACTAGTCTTATACATGCCTTTCAACTCTGCTTCAGATACTCTACTCCATGTGTTTACTTTTTTCTGCTTACCCTGCAGTGTCCACTGTATTGCATGTCTTGGCTGCCTTTTTGTTTAGATTCCTGTGGACATGTCCAACCTTTTGTCATCTTCTCTTTTGTATCTTTAATTTATGTCTTTCAGACCAGTTAGTTCTTGAAGTTTGATATTGCTAATCTTATTTTATTACCTTAAAAAAAAACAAATTGATGAACACTTTTTTCATTCGTCCGCTCTGAATTCAGGCGTCTAATGTGGTACCTCTTGACTGATTTTTACGTGAAGGCTTGCCTTCCTTATCAGTTCCCATCATCATTCAGGCGAACCTAACTCCGACTTCTGAGATACTTGTAATTTAGATCCTCAAGGCAAGGATCAGGAAAAGTCCAATTCCACACCGGGAAAGAAAATGCCCAACTTGTCCCCACACTCTGGAATTAGCCCGGCTTGGTTAATAGTGAAGTGCCCCATTTATGAACATGAAAATGTCTACTCCTTTATTCTTCTTCTTTGAACACTTCATATCGACCACTCGTTAAACCACTCTGTGATTTGTATGTGATATGAGGCTAAGAGCGATTGTACGTTGTGTCAGTTATGTACCTACAAGTAGACCAGCACATCCGATTTCTGCTACGCTTTTTATTTACTAAGTAAGCTCCCTAGACCCCTACCTTAGTCGCCTCTTACAACATGCCTTGTAGGTCGCAGTGTTACTATTCTTTGCTCCCTTGTGAGCCCCGACAACATACGGACGACATGATGTTAGCATTAAAGTTCTAAAAATGTCTTTTTTTTATCATAAACAACTTTAGCCAAAGCTTCATCAACAGAAAGTTACTTTTAAAAAAAACATTAGAAATTTCATTCATTAATTTTAAGATTTCAGTGTTTTCCTATCAAACATATCCGAATGTGGTAACTCATATTGTCAATAGTGATATTACTTCAACATGACAAGATCACTACTCCTGGACAGTACATTATGTTACATAGGTCCCAAACTAAAGTGTACCTGAGGTTACCTGTGTCCTGAGAGAATCAAATTCATGTCTGAAGTGCCATTGAACCCAAATAAGAACAACACACGTTGTCAAACATGCAGTGATCACCATAAACAAACAAACCCGAGTAGCAATACTCTGCCGCACGCAGCAACAGCTAAACAGATAGTATATAGAAAATTAACTCCATGAATATCCAATCTATTGATACATACAAGTTAACATATTGTTGTTTAAACTATTAAGTTTAGAATATTGATGCTAATATCAGTATGACCTACGGCAGGGTACATTGCACGGTGTCATCTTAAATATTATAACGGGCTTGTTTTTTATGAGAAATATTTAATTATTTACCCACCACCCATGTGTTGACAGGGCCTGCAAGGCGAGAAAAGAATAGTTACACTGCAACCTACAAGGCATGTCGTAAGTGATCAGCACAGGAACAGATTCTGAATTTCCCTATAACTGTAAATATTAGGTGACCATTTTCAGTTGGATAGCCTAGCCTGTGAAGTCAACACAACCTGAAGGATTGACTTCATTGCACCGGGTTTTACCCCATATGTTTCGGTTCCTCTCCACAGAAATATCACGCCACCTGCAGAGAGTATTGCACAAAGCACAAACTCCGTAGCTCCAGCAACAATCCTAGGGTCTCTGAAAAAAAACTGCACTCATGAACAGAGCGGCATGGTCCGGATTCGAACCCACAACCTTCTACTTGCAAGGCAAAGGGCTTAACCACTCAGCCACAGAAAACAATACAATAAATCTTAACCCAGACCAAGTAGGAGAAATAGGAGATAGTTGACGTTGAAAAATGAAAATCGGGGAAAGAGACCTACATTTCCCATCTAATACTAAATCCTCTTTGTGTCCTGTTTCCCACATAAGGCTTCAAAAGATTTCTACTGTTGCAGATTTGCAGCCTTCCCACTGACCATTTTCCATGTTATGGCCAATCTCTTTCAATTCTTTTTTCACAGTTTATCTCCATGTTTCTTTTGAGCATCAACGTCCATTTATGCCTTCGGCTGTCCATCAGAGAGGTGCCCCAGCCAATGTCCTCACTGGCATATATGCCCAATCTATCTCTATCCGTGTTCGTTAATAGTGGTCTTCAACGGTGCAAATTTGTGGATTGAAGCTTTTTATTTGTTATCGTATTTGGCCTGAAAATTTATAGGATTTTTCTTAGACATTTACTCTGAAATGTCTCCAACTTGTGTATGATGTTATGAATCACATCTCTTATCTCACTTGTGTGTTGCTGGGGGCCGCAAGGTGAGGAAAGAATAGTACCACTGCAACCTACAAGGCAGAGGTAACTGTCGTAAGAGGTGACTGAAATAGGGGCCTAGGAAGCTACCTAGTAAATAAAAAGTATCGCAGAAAAAAGATGTGCTGGCCTACTTGTAGGTACATAACTGCACAACGTACAATCACTCTTAGATCACAAAGAGTGGTTTAACAAGTGGTCGACATGGAGCGTTAGAAGAAGAATCTCCGATCCGTCCTGTGTTTGCATCCAGCTCGGCACAGTACTATGTTCATAACAAATGCCAAATATCTCAACTTCCCTTAACTCAATGGAATCTTCTAGTTACCAGCTAAGTTAGTACCCATAGGTCACACTGACAGTAATTTTTTTTAATGATATATATACATCATTCCAGTGTTTACAATTTTTTTAAACTACAATAAAAATTATGGTGTACAATTTATCTGCTTTTACTTTTATTCCTTTCAAACATTTAAGAAAACATGGTTTCTGAATAAATTAGTTTACAGTCAAACTATACTTATATTTTGATGAATTGAAGTTGGTATCGAGCGGAAACCAGTTTTAAATGTCATAATTCAACTTCAAATATGATTTGATAAGACAAGCGTGACAATACAGACAGCATTACTTTTTCCTCTTTGACTGTGGCAAAGAAAATTCTTCATTCTCTGACGAATCTGAATCCAACAGTTCCTGAACACTGTTGCTATACAGACGGGCAATTTAACTGTGTCAACCAGTGCATCTAATTGTTTACGTTTTTTCATTTTTTTGGGAAGTTTATAATCTGCGTGAGCCTTCATTTCTACCATTTCAGTTAGGACTTGCGTCTGACTACTGCTTGGCAGTAAAGTGTACTTTCTGCCCAGGATTAAGCTACTGTATTTTACGTCTTAATATATTATTTAGTAAATGAACAATAGCTGCTATTTCTGATGGTGATTAAATTGTACATGAGTTAATGAATCCTTTATATATTTATACATAAATGTTTTGCATATATGTTGTATAAAACTCCTGCAAATGCAATGTTCACTTGACACTACTAATAGTACTAAATAGTATGATACATTATAGGTTGTGAAGTAGCCGTTAATGTTAGCAATTGATATTCATTTCATTATCTCATGTGTATAATACTTGCTGATCATCATATCGTATACTCGTCTCTCTGAAACTATACTACTATTTACAGATTTGTTATTGTCGTTAATAGGTTCCTAAATTGTGTCCCCTGTATGTCCTCCCTAGAAAGGAATGCTGGCCCTACAACACAACACTACATTCAAAACTATATGGCACCAGAGATGAGCTCCAGACAAGTCGACTTCATCATAAAAACGAGTCTAACGGTATAATCATCAAAATAGCGATCGCAAAGAAGAAGGTTCCTAGATCTAAATATATGCCGATAAGTCTGACGTGTGTAGTATACTGTACTGTAAGTATTCTGTTGTTGCAAAACTTTAAAAAACGCCGAATAAACAAGATATAATGAATACACTCGCTAGACTTGAGACGGAATAAAAATAAACCAACTGAATTGCTTCAAAGTCCACGACTATTCAAGACTAATCAACAGAATACATTTCTAATAGTAATATCGTATCTATGAATAAATTTAGAGAAATATAAGCTTGACAATGACAAGAAACTTGAAAAAGAAAAAGTAATATTTCACTAAGAACAGCGATTCCTCCCTCTCCTCTCAGATATACAAACATTACGATACTATTATTATTTGTACAGGAAGTTTTCTCAAATGTCAGTCTGAAGTATCCCATAAATAACCTGGATTGGAAGCAGAATCGTCTCATTTCTTACGTTTGTTGACCTACACGCCTAGCTCTTAGCTAGATGTAATACGCGTATACTGGGGTTTTTTTTAAGTAAAGCAATCCCTTTTCACACCTTATTGGTAAATAATGTGTTTTTACAACATCATGCCGGCCGCCTTTACTTTCCAATGCTTTTCCTGGTGCCCAATTCCTGGTACCATGTGTCGACCTGAGAGCCGTTACGGTCGGGAAAAAATAGCCCGCCCACTGTGGAATTGAACCCCGACCACTAGCTAAGAAGCGAGTTCATACACTCGCATAATGATAATGTATAAGGTACTTATATACCGTATGTTGGCTAAAGGCGTAATCAGTGGCTGACTAATGACACGTAGGTCCAACTGGGGGTGAAGAAAAGGGGTGCGCTGATGATACTTTGGATTCTCCGAAAAGAGTTAATTTGTACTTATCATGTTTGTTGGTCTAAGCGATCTGATATAACCAAAACAAGGTTCGTATTTAGGTTGAAAGACGTGCGTCGGCTTAAAGAGGCTTTAATCCGCTACATAACAAACACACATCAGTGCTTAGGCTTTAACAATAATCAATTCAGAGGAGTAGAGCATCTGACCGAATGAATTAGATCGCGGTTCCCATGTTCAATCAACGGTAAGGCCATGATTTTTTTCTGTCTGGGGCATAAAAGAAAAATCATAACCTGCACACCTTCGCAGCGACTGTACTAGCCATGCGGCCATTAAATTTCTCAAACTCTACGGGCAGTAACGACAGTTTTTTTACTTTAGAACTTTATCATTGTCGATAGTGAAGTTGATAAGATGCTGCATTAACCTGCAGCCGTGCAGGTCGGCTGGGGACAGTCAAAGGCTAACGGAGAGCGAACCCAGCAAACGCTGGCTGAAACCGGACACGTCACCGAAGGATAAGCACTAGAACTACAAATGGCGCTGAACGATGTGACGTAAAAATACGTTCTTGGCACAGGCTGTTGGTATATGACAATGACAATGATCAAAATGGTCGAAAAAGAGCGATCGAGAGAGAAAGAAAGATGCTGCATTCACACACTAAATATATATATATATATATATATATATATATATATATATATATATATATATATGCGAGCATACACAAATGTGGTTTAACAACATAATTATGAAACTGATGTCCTGATAGCTCGAAATGGATGGATATTACTACGACTACAGTTTGAAGTAACAAAGTTTGATTAGATCCACCGTCTTTGCACTCAAAATATCACACATATGCTCAGTCAGTTCCTTGTGACTACTACTTTCATTGACGACCCGTGTGTTCCTTTTATTAGGAAAGACCATGTACCCATTTTACCTGGGTATACAATGGAATGACTATAAGCAGAGAACATAAAGATATCAACATTCAAATAAATGACCAAACGCTAAAGCAGGTGAGAGAATTCAAATACCTTGGAAGTATCTTCACATCTGATAGTAGACTGGACAGAGAGATCGAAACTAGAATCCAGCAAGCCAACAACATTACATGCCAGCTTACCCCAATCTTGAAACACCCAGCAATTCCAGTAGAGACTAAAAGACATTATAAATGCAATCTTTATACCAACACTGTGCTACTAGTGCCAAACTTGGACGCTGACAAAAGAACAAGGAAGGAAAATTACCACATGCGAAATGAGATGCTTGAGGAAAGCAGTAAATAAAACAAGAAGAGACCATATAAGAAATTAGAAGAACAGTCGGAACAACACCTGCTATTAGATTTATTGAAAAACAGAGACTCAAATGGTTTGGCCACTTGGTCAGAATGAACCCGAATACACGAGTCGCAAGAGCGTACAACCTGAAAATGGAATCATCAAGAGGAAGGGGCAGACCAAGAAAAAGATGGGCTGATAGAGTTACAGACATCTTAAAACTCCACAATACCACAACATATCAAGCAACCGAGCGTGCATTATCTCGGAAACCGATCATCAGTTAAACCTGCTACGCCTAGCGGCAAAAAAGCAGAGAAGGACAAAAGAAAAATACAATGGAATTGACCAAACACGAAATTGAACCTATATATTTTGGAGATGAAATCTGAAGTGAATGTATGCACTTGTACTACTTAAACTTCAGTTTTCAAGGGAGTGTTATGAATTATATACGCTCTCCTAGCCGTCATAACAATAAGTGGTTAGTGTACTTGCTTAGTAGACGCGAGGTCTGATGATCAATTACACATTAAGAGTCGAATTTTTTTCTTACTGTAACAGCATTCAAGTCGACCTAGTCTGAAATTAGTGCCAAAAAAACCATAGGGAAGTAAAGGCCCACGGTCTGATGTTTACCACATCGTACACGACGTGATGTTGGTCAAAGATAAAAACGGGCATAAAATCGTATTCCCCACTATACCACATGGTATGATGAGCTCTTTACTTTTATGTTTTACCACGCTGCGTGACTTCTCAGTGACAAGTAAATCTTATATAAGTTATTTTTGGGGAGGGCGTGAGGAGGTTTAAATGTAAATATAATAGCACTCAATAAAAGTGGACAACAACATCCAGTGGCGGCTCGTAATCATTTTTGTTGGTAGGGCCAGACATTTTCCCGGATAAATCATGGTTTTTGGTTGCTATATTTTAATTTATAAAATAATAAATACACGTTATACATTATTTTGGTGGGGCCGGCCCCACTGGCCCTTAATGACGAGCCGTCACTGACAACATCTCGTCTGAAGAAGAAAGTCGATGCAAGAATTTTGATATGACATAGCAAGAAAGTTGATAGGTCATAGCAAGAAAGTCGATAGGTCACTGCAAGAAGTTGATAGGGCATAGCAAGAAAGTTGATAGGTCATAGCAAGAAGTTGATAAGGCATAGCAAGAAAGTTGATAGGTCATAGCAAGAAGTTGATAAGTCATAGCAAGAAGTTGATAAGGCATAGCAAGAAGTTGATAAGGTATAGCAAGAAAGTTGATAGGGCAGAGCAAGAAAGCTGATAGGACATAGCAAGAAAGTTGATAAGGCATAGCAAGAAAGTTGATAGGACATAGCAAGAAAGTTGATAGGACATAGCAAGAAAGTTGATTAGGCACAGCAAATATAAGTAGTTGTAGATAAGATTAATCGGTATGAATAGCAAGAATGTGAAGAAATATTTGTGAGGCGAAACTGGATATAGCATGTCAGGAAATGTGATGGCAATTGATTGACAGAACCATCATATTGCACTTCAGTGAGTAACCATGTGTGCTCCGATCTCTTTCTTATACAGGAAGATCTCAGAGCGGTAGTGCACAAACTCCATAGCAACCGCGAGGGTCCCCAAATGTAATTTAGAAGATGGTGAAAATATTTTGTAGGAATTTTTATTTTTAATCTTGCTATTGGATTTTGTCCGGGCAGTTGCATTCCAGCATATTCTTCTTCATTTTGAACTGCCAAGGTTTCTTTTATGTACTTAAATTGAACACAGGATCTATGTTTAATCATCTGTCTCCAGTAGGACTAGGAACTCGATCTCACCTACACTGAGATCAGCAATCTCTAGAAAAATATCCTGATGGCTCCACAAGGAGCAAACCAGTACTTTAGGAAAAGATGCGAAACCTAACCTCTATGACACAGTGACATGACTATTTGATTGCAATCAATTATTTATTTGCTGTAAATCCTATTTCTATTGACATCCTAAGTAATAGCGTGTAACATCTGGCAGTGCTGTACCAGGAACATCATCTTATGGACATAATCAAAATTTTAAACAAATGTGAATCCTGTTTTCCTCACCTCGTCAGGATAAGAAGAGATTTCTAGAACAAGTTTTTGTATCCGTTTCATAAACAGTGTTTTTGCTGCCTCTGTTTTCTCTTAGGTCACCTTTGCGCGGACAGTCTTTTGCTTTGTATCCACTGTATCGGAGTAGCATTGCTCTTTGTGACTCACTGTCTGTTGGTAATCTGATTATGTGGCTGAATCATTTAATTTGTTGTTTCTTCATGAAGTTCAGTACTGATGTAGTATCCACTGATAAATAATTTGTTATGTGTTGAATAATACATCGCCAGTGTGGTGTCGGGAGAGCCGCTGTAGCGTAGTTGTTAGTGAACTCACTTCTCAAGGCTGGTGGTCTGGGTTCAGCTCCCGCAATGCGCATGGAATTTTCCCGACCGAACGGCTCTCAGGTCGACCCAGCCTCAACTGGGTACCAGACATGCTCTGGGAAAGTAAAGACGGCCGGCGTGATGATGACCACATCACCCATCGTGTGCCGACGGTCAATGAAAATACAGACCTAACACTGTATTGACCTATATACCACGAGGTATGAAAGGGTAAAAAGAAGAAGAAGTGTGGTGCCGGGGCCCACACAGAAGTAAAGAATAGTACCACTGCTACCTACAAGGCATGTCGTAAGAGGCAACTAATGCAGGAAATAGGAAAGATACCTAGTAAATAAAAAGCATCGCAGAAATCTTGATATGCTGGTTTACTTGTAGGTGCTTAACTTGCACAACATACAATCACTCTTAGACTCAGATCACATACAAATCACAAAAGAGTGGTTAACAAGTGGTCAATATGGAGCATTCAAAAAAGAAGATGTTTACAAAACACAGTGAAGACTAGAACCTTTTTTTAATACAAATAAAACTAAGATTATGTCACAGACAAAACAAAATAACCCAAAATTATCATCAATAATGAAGACATTGAAAACTTTTAAAATTGTGAATATCTTGGCTCTGTAATTAATAATAATAGAGAGTGAATAGAAGAAATCAGAAGGAGACTAGACACGACATTTCAGAGAGTGGTTAGAATGAAGAAACTAACCTGCTTCCTTGCAGGTAGGCTGGGGACAGCCAAAGACTAACAGAGAGCGAACCCATTAAACGCTGGCTGAAACCGGACACATCGCAGAAAGATAAGCACCAGAGCTCCAAATGGCGCTGAAGATGTGAAAAAAAACACACCACTGCTAAAGGCTGCATGATTCAGATTTCCACATGAATAAGATTTATGGAGAAATCTGGTACATCAGTCTAAGCATGCAAGAGAATGAAGAAACTGATAAAAGATATGAAAATCGTGGCATATCTTTTACACGGCGTAGCCATCAACCACGGTAAACAAGTTGTTGATTTTCTAGGCACCACTTATAAGTTCAGCAGTTTGCCATTGCTTTCGAAACGGTGAGGTCTATTTTACCTTTCATACAAATCCCATGGAAACGAATTTGCTTCCAAACTGCCTGCAGCGGGGTTTGAACCAGGTACGCTTTGGTTGTGATCGAGCTCACTACCGCTTAAGCTACAGACACCCACGATATAACTCATGCAAAGAAACAAAAGTAAAACTTTGGAAGTGAAAACATGCAAATTTCCTGTGGCAACATATAGATGGGAATCATGGACTATAATACAAACATTAAAGAAGAAAATCATATCTTTTGAAACAAAGTGCTAGAGAAAATTCTTAGAATGTCCTGGACAGAGAAGAGAAAAAATACAGACATACTACAAGACCTGAACATCAAGGAACATTGGCTCACAAACAACAACGGACTCTGGAAACTGAAATATTATAGTCACATTAAAAGTCACAGTGGTTTAGAGAGAGCAGTAATGGAGGCCATGATTCCTAGAAGACAAGGCAGTGAACAACTACAATGACAAGGCAGTGAACAACTACAATGACAAGACAGTGAACAACTACAATGACAAGACAGTGAACAACTACAATGACAAGGCAGTGAACAACTACAATGACAAGACATTAAAATATGTTTGAACATGATGTTGGATGAGGTGGGATAACTTGCTAGAGATCAAGTGTTTTCAGGTTGGCTGTGATTAGAATGTAGTTCTGAAAAAGACTTGATACATGATAAATACTAATAAAGGAGCACACCAAATGAACACTACCTATAGTCATTCTGTGCAGATTTCAAGAACTAATTTATCAATTTCTACTTAACAACACCTACGGGTGATAAGAAAGAAAAAAGCTTAAATTTGTATTAACTCTAAATTAGGATCTGAAGAGATTCAACGGATCGGCCAATAACAAAGTTGATAACACGCTGTGTTAGTGACAAAGTGAAAACTACACAGATCTCTGTGTGAGCTACAAAAGACAGTGAAGTTCATACGAGAGACAACATTGAATATATAGACATATTTCAAGCGAACGAAAGGAAGGAAGGGACAAAGTGCAGTAGAAATTTTGTGGCTCAAGGCCATATTGGGTTAAAAAATTGTTGGTGTGCACAAGGTAACTCTCAACCTTTACTTGGGGATATAAATTACAAGTACTTCTGAAGTAAGAGTATGGCTTGCCTGAATGGAGAGGGATACTGGTGATAAGGAAAGCAAGACTTCACGCATAAATCAGTCAGAGGTGTTATATTAGATGCTGACTACCTGAATTCAAATCGGACAAAGGGGGAAAAAAATGAATTCATATTTCTCTAGAGTGAATCCCAGTGTTAGACCACTAACCAACACTTTCACACACTTTATTGTGGTGCATCCTGAAAAAAATGAGCTTTTGGGCTGCTTAGTGATTGAATAACTGCACCAGAGTTGTTCAATGATTTTCCTTGTAATGCAGCATGATAAGAACCCAGCATTGTATATGAAGCTGGGGAAACAATATGAGCTTTGGAATTAATCCCAGCTTCTATCTGACATGTACACTGAAAGATCAAAACATAAATTTAGGACAAGCAGAGAGAGATAAAGACATACATGCACATGTCCTAAATGTGTAGAAGTCTATGCGTTTAGGGCCTACCAAACCAATGTGTAACGTATACATGTTCTTGGCAAAGATCAAACATCACAAAGAGTGTTTAAAATTGGTCGTAAAAACGACGCAAAGAAGAAGAAGACAATCTTGAACAGGTATTACTTGAGTGAGCCGAACAAGATCACATATATTTTCCTACATATTTGGAAGCCTCGAAAGGGTGTCAGGGAATGTACAGAATGAAAATGAGGCAAAGGTTCCAACGATATATGTAGAGTAGAATGAAATACCTTGCTTTACATATTCCCTGAAATCCATAAGTAACCTGCAGCATATACCTAACCTGCAGGGAAAGAGGAGTAGGGGAAGACCTAGAAACACCCGTAGAAGAGAGCTGGAGACTGATATTAAAAGGATAGGTAAGATGTGGAAAGAATTGGAGGGGATGGCATGAGACAGGAAGAGATGGAAGAAGTTTATTGAAGACCTGTGCTCCTTTGGAAGTTGAAAGGGGAAGAAGAATCCAATCCCTATAGATGTGAGCTCACTCAAGTGAAAGCACAAAATAATATCAGTAAATGTTACTTACAAGTAGCAATCTTGTCTTGAAGGTCACTAATCTGTCTTAGAGACCAGAAGCTCACAGAAGCCAGAACAACCAAAACAATAAAGAACAAAACTCCAGTGATTAACTTCACTACCATCCAAAAGTTGCAAAATGTATCCTGTTGCTCAGTGAAAGCTTTTCTTCTGAGGATAGATAACAAGCAATTCAGCTGTCACATTTTGTCAAGATAATAATGACTAAACTTAAACTAATGTCATAGTTCTTCTTCTTCTTTGAACGCTCCACATCGACCACCTGTCAACCACTCTGTGTGATTTGTATGTGATCTAAGCCTAAGAGCGATTGTACATTGTGCCAGTTATGCGCCTATAAGTAGGCCAGCACATCCGATTTCTGTGCTGCTTTTTATTTACCAGGGTAGCATCCGAGATCAACAATATAAAGAAGAGCTGGAAGGAGCTGCAGGAGATAGTTAGAGATAGGAAGTCTTGGCATGAGTTGGTTGAGGGTCTATGCCCCAATCCGGGGTAAAAAGGCAAAGAGAGAGAGAGAGGTAGCATACCTAGGGCCTACATCAGTCGCCTCTTACGATATGCATTGTAGGTTGCAGTGGTACTATTCTTTGCTTGCCCTTGGCCCCAACACCACACGGGTGATATCATAGTTCCATACTCATGAATATAGCACAAGCTGAATGTTTGTATAAAGCATCTAAAACAGAAGGATTGACTTAATTGTACTGGGTTTTACCCCATATGGCTCTGTCCCTCTCCTCAGAAATGACACGCCACTTACCAAGAGTACTGGACAAAGCACAAACTCTGTAGCTCTGGCAACAATATTAGGGGTCTCTGGAAATATGCACTACAACCTTTGGAACGTAAGGCAAAGACTTAACCACCAGGCCTTCAAAATATTGAAATATTTGAATAAGCACTTACCTACATAAATGGTCTCAAGGAAAGCGGATTGATTTTGTTGCACCAGGATTGCTTGTCTGGTTCAGGCCCTCACTACATAAGTAGCAAGCCACCTGGCAAAGTATTGTACAAAGCACAAACTCTGTAGCTCCAGCAACAATCCTGGTAGGGATCTCCAGAAAAGAATTCACCCATGAACCAAACGACAATGCCCAGATTCGAACCCCAACCTTCATAATGTAAGGCAAACAGCTAGCTTAGTCACTGAGACATATTTCTATTCAACCACCCACATAAATTCACATACAATTATCCATGCACATACACACCATCATGAATACCAATCATTAATCGACTCATTTCCCATATTTTCACATTCTAATACACACATACAAACTATCGCAAACATAATTGCCCATTCGAATATTTTTGCATTCTAACACACACGTACACACCATTGTGCACACAATCAAGCATTAAGATATTTTAATAATCTAACACAGACATAGCATAGGACAGAGTCGGGTAACGCACAGAATGGTCTCTTTTCAAATCGAGCAAAAAGAGGGTTGTATGTTCAATTCATGCAACCTACCTTCTCAAGTGAGAAAAGGAACTGGTCGGCATCATTCCCAAATATGTGGGTTTCGAAATGCGTATTGACAACCATTTAATATCCTACGGCTTGCAAAGGCTACAAGACATTTTGATTCAACTTATACATACACACCATTGTGCACATATTCACCCATCCACGTATTTACACATACATTTACAATCATCAATTCACAAATATACACTGTCATATATGCATACAGAAAATAACATCATATGCACATCCATAGTCGCTCATCCACACATTCCATTCTTCCCCTTCTTTGTTCCCCCCGCAAACGCATTTGTCATAATGTGTTGCTATTTACAGCAAAGCGCTTTACATCTGTGCCTTTCAGCTCGACACATACATTTTCCAGACCAAGTAAGCCTTCCTCTTCTACCCTAATACCAGTCAGACTGCAGTGATGGAGCCTATTACAAGGGCCACCAATTGGAAGGGGAGTGGGGTCATGGTCAACTCTGGTTCGATGACCGTGAGACTATTATATGTCTTAGATGACATGAAAATGAAAATTGTGGCATATCCTTTACAGGATGTAGGAATCAACCACAATAAACAAGTCATTGACTTTCTAGGCACCACTTATATGTTCAGTAGTTTGCCATTGCTGTCTAAACGGTGAAGTCTATTCTTACCTTTTTGTAAAAATCCCATGGAAACGAATTTGCTTCCAAACTTGCCCACCATGGGGTTTGAACCAGGTACCTTGGGTTTGTGATCGAGCTCACTACCGCTTGAGCTACAGATGCTCACAGATGACATACACTCCACTAAAATTACAAGAACTAATCTTGTGACATTGGTTTAACATTGTTTAACAATTTCCATTTAAAGTTGTTTACTATATTTTTCCTGTTACTCACTGCTATGCTCTCCATCTCAGATTAATAATGTTAACAATGCCAACCATTCTTCTTCTTTTGAAAGCAGTTTCCCGTTGTCTAAATGAATCCAGTCTTCTGTGACCAGTTTCACATTCTCGGAATCCCATCTGTGATCAGTTTCTCATATTCAGATACATAAATGAGTTGCCTTCATAGATCCCATCTTCTGTGATCAATTTTTCGTGTCCAAATATCTAAACACAGAAATGTGTAGCCTTCATTTATCTAGTTTCCAGTGATCAGTTTTCCATGCTCTGATATCTAAAAAAAGAGATATGCAGGCCCCTACACCCTTCTTCTTCGATCTACACCAGACACTTATTAAACCATTCTTCATGAGCATAAGTCTGTGGTGCTAGTAAGACATCTACAGACAAGCACATCCAGTTGATGCATGTTTTTTTTATTCGGGTTCACCTCTCTACGTAGGAAAAAAAACCTAGGAGAATCCATTCTCCTAGACGAGCCCGAGTCCTGTTAGCCTTTGACCATGCTGTCAAAAGTTTTCTAGTCTACACCACTGGGAGGTGGGGTTGGCTTGTGTCTGCGGGTCATCAGCAGGCTACTAATTTTCACTTTCGCCATTTCTATAAAATAATTTCTGACCTCAACTCTGCTGGAAGCAGAGTCAGGCGCAGAACACATCTTGCGGGTCATCCAGCCCCCTGAATCTAGTCATCAGCAGGAGGTCCTAGTTGGTGCCCCAGAATTTCTCCTTCAATTTGGTCACCAAGGGTCAGGTTTCACACCTCAAATCATTATCTTATCTTAACCACATTTGCCATGAAGCGTCATGGGGAGATTTAGTTTTCTACCTTATGCCAGGTGTGTTGCGCTTGACATTGCCAGTCCATGCTTTCGTAGGAACTCTGAGATGTTATCTATCCATCGTGTTCTTGGCCTGCCTCGTGCTCTGCACCCTGAGTGTTGATTGTTGTAGGCATGTGATGGTAGTAAATATGGTTCCATTCTCATTAGATGGCCGAATCCCTTGATTCTTTGCTTCTCGATGTACTGTATGCATGGTATAGTACCACTGATGCTTCTGATATTCTTGTTTCTCACTCTATCTCTTCTTGTAACGTTGACAGCTTTTCGTAGACATCTATTTCCCGATGTTGTAATCTTTCTTTCTTGTGTCTTAGTCAGGGGCCATGTTTGGTCGCATTGTAGGTCGCAGTGGTAGTATTCAAGTCATTGAAGAGAGAATTTTGTTTGTCAGATGTGTTTGAGAATCTGTTTTCTATTCTATTATGTGAACTAGTCAAGTTTGGCTGCCTTCATTTTATGTTAATAATTCTACCAGGCAGGAAAATAGTTTTTTGCTTATAAAAATTCATTATTCTCAATAAAAAATAGTCTATATGGAAGGCTCACAAAAAAATCCTACCTCTTTGGTTTTTTTCCTTTGATAGGCGGCAACTTCAGATCCGGAATATTGTCACTGTCAGAATCCGAGTACAAAATATTTGTGTAGTCTTGGCTGCTGATCTTAGTAAACTTTGATGTTTTCCCATTGTGAGTCATTCCTCAAAGTCAAAATAACAAGTATACAACATGTGCTATGGCAGTGATAAAATATAAGACTCAGTCTAAATAGTAAGAAGATGGAAATGATGGTCTAAGACAAGAAGTAAATTTAAAAAAACAGGCTGTAGTAGTAGATAATAAAGAAACAGATAAGAAAATAAAAGACAAAGTTGATTAACTTTTGTTTTCCAGCATGCCGCTAGCAACGGATCAGATGGTAGCGAACTATACCCACAATTTATCATCTGACTATGTCTCTGATGTCTTGTGTATAGAAACGCCCCCAATTTCTTGGTTCATTTTGTATCCTTTGCTTGCTAAAGGTTTTTGTCATACATCGCTGTATCTTGTTTTTTACTTTGTAAAACTAACAGTACTTTTTACGTGTTTCAGCTTTTCTATACCCAAAAAGAAGATGACAGGAGCATTGCACATTGTAAGTCGTAATTTGCATGTTATTTCCATAGAAATACAGCATGATGATTCATTGGTTCTTCTTCTTCTTCTTCAAACGCTCCATATCGGCCCTTGTCAACCACTCTGTGATTTGTATGTGATCTGAGCCTAAGAGCGAGTGTACGTTGTGCCAGTTATGCGCCTACACGTAGGCCAGCACATCAAATTTTTGCGCTGCTTTTATTTACTAGGGTAGCATCTCTAGGGCCTACATCAGTCGCCACTTACGACATGCATTGTAGGTTGCAGTAGTACTATTCTTTGCTTCCCTTGCGGGCCCCAGCACCACACAGGCGATGATTCATTGGTTGAACTGAAACTGATGCGCCTGTCCTACATGTCATAGCATCCTATGAACTTGGACGCAAATTCATGATCAACATCAAAAGGAGACGTTTAAAAATGATCTACCCATCTTCAATTCCTCCACCATCGATGCAAGCCTGTTTTCACTTTTGTCTCCCTGATCACAGAGAATACTGGCATGTCCAGGGCAGTAGATCTACAACAGCATCTTGAGATTGGATGCCTCGATAGACGACATCCACTCATACTCCTACCAAGTTAAAGGAGTACCAGAGAGAATTTAACGTCCACATTAAGGGCTTCAAACTCCATTCTCATATTAAATAATGTTGAAAGTAGTTGTTCTGTATGTTCGGTTTACTCTGCAGCAACTCTACCTTGCGTGATATACGTTGTCTAGGTAACCCCAACCTGATTTATCACCAAGATGCACACTTGACTCATCCATACATTCATACAAAAACATCGATATCTGCTTTACTAACTCTGACTCTACAGAAGTTGGAATTTTGTGTTTGATTTATTACCTGATAATGATAAGATAAATCGATGAAATTACACAGCTGTGACAACAAACTTTTACAAAGTATCCTGCAAATTTGTTGTTAACTAGATGCCGTATAAACTCTACATATGTTTTTTGCTAACCTATCACAACAAGACGATGATGGAAGACATCAAAAGTTCTAATATCAAACGAGGAAAAAAGTTACGAACTTTATTAATCATGGAAGTTTTGTTAAGTTTTTCAACCGGAGGTATTTATTGTTACATTATCAATATATATATATATACATCATCAGTAGTTCATAATATAATTGTAGACATACGATTATTAAGCTAGACATATAATAAATATATTTATAGATATGACAGGTTTTTTTATCTAATAATTTATGACATCTAGTACTACTGTATATTTTGTTCAAGGATTACTCACTGACAACACAACGCCTTGTCAAGGGAGATAATTATAGAACATTCCTAGACATTGCCAGACAATAGTTTTCAAACTGTCGACATGCAAGAAATATTTGAAGCATTTAAAGTTGCCAGTCAATTATACATATGAATATGTGTTGTCTTATTTGTCATATTAAAATAACACTTATGCGATATATTTCTTGAACAAATCATTAAAGCTATTGCCATTAGATCGTAAACATTCTCACGGAAGGAAGGGAGGTGGGGTCACTACTCACTGATCGGTGACTCACACATGCTGAGTCTGTCGTCAGCTTCCTCCTAATTCTTCTTCTCTGCTTCCATTTCTTCTTTATAGATGTGTTGAGGAGGGGGTGATTTTGTATGTGCTTGTTCTAATGCACTTTGTAAGCTGTTATTCATTTTCTGGATGCCGTCACTCCATCTTTTGCGTGGTCTTCCTCTTGTTCTGTACTTGTTATGCTTGTTCTGCGTTTCGAGATTGTTACAACGTTTTACTGCAGTCGTCTCCTATATCGATAACACCATTCATACAACATAACTGCTGAAGGAAGATTTAGCGCGATGTTCTGGCAAAGAACTATTTCTAACAAAGAACTGCTTACGCAATGTCAGCGAAAAAAGAAATCTTCTTCTTCTGCGTTCTCACTAGATTGGGATTTCGGATTCTCTAATAAAGGCAGCCGTCTGCCTCAGATTATCAGCCACGTCATACAGTTTGTCTTGGACGCTAGTGTAAATGGGTAACCTCTTTCTTCTCAAGTCTGCACACTGGGGCAGTTCTGTAGGATGTAATTCATATAATTTCTGCTTATCCGTTTGTGCTGACCTCTTCCAGCAGTACGTTTTGGCCACCCTCGTGATGGTAGGTCTGACATTTTTACTGCGTGGCTAAATCTCCGAGGTAGATTGGCGACCGTAGAATCCGTTATCCCATTCCTCATTGTGAGGGTCGTTGCACCATGGTATGCACCTTACGGCCTGGTGCATCCGTTTTCTGCATGCATTTGTTTCGGGTTAGCATTCCCTAGTGGACACGTGCATCCGATTTCATCCAAACCTTCTTAGCGCCTCTTAGAACTGCGTGGCAAGTAACACTGGTTCTATTCTTTACACCCCATATTTGGGCCCCGGTAACCACTTGGGCAGAAAAAAAATATGAATAACATCATCCAAATAAGACGCTGGAGCTAAATCGGACATCTGATATGCATGGAGACTACTCTATCACGAAAACTGCAATGAAAAGAATATAAGCAAAATCTCGAAATTGTCCCGGTTTGAGATAAAAATTGTAATGGTGTCTATTTTCACGTGATGTATTTATCTTCTTCGTTTTTGCGTTCTGTTTCGTATGCTCATCTAAATCATGAGATGTGTTGCCTCTATGAAGCTGCATGGAGTTCTTCGAGAGCTACCCATAGCTTGCTCTGTAAGCTTTGTCAGGAGGCCATGTTTCATTTCGTTGGTGTATGTATGATGGACATGACTGCAGGATGTGCTCTGGAGTCTGTGTTTCTGTCTGGCATGCACACTGTACAGTCTAAGTAGACTTTTTTCTGTGCATGTGATGGTTTAGCCTTTAGTGAGCTATTCGTAGACGAAAATAGTTCGTGCTCTTTTCTGTTTAGTTTGCTTATGGGATCTTGTGGGTGTTTGCTATGGGTTTGTTGCCTCCACAACTCGTTGTACTTTCGCTTGATATGTGTCTTGATTTCTTGTATTTAAAAAAATGGTATGGCTTTATCGCTTGTAGTGTCTTGTTTAAAATACAAGTCTTAATCTGGCAAATATGTCCATGGTCTGGAAGGAGTCGGGAACAAAACAAACAGCTCAACAGTCTGTCCATCAAATGTGACTTTGGGTAGGTAAACCCTGACTATGAAATTATTCAAAAACACCACAACATGCACACTTTCCCAGGGTTGACCCGAGACGAGACTCCCTGCACCAAAGTAAGATGGTAATGCAACGTTTCTTTTCTTCTTCTGCAATCAACGTGATACATAGGGATAACAATAGCTACTGAGGATGTTGAAAAAGTCACAAGTCGAAGTGTGTGCACTCAACTAGGGGACAACGACCACAAGCCCATAATAATCTCCATGACAGGACAGAGAAACACCCCAAAGGGAACACTCACCCCAAGCTGAACTACAAGAAAGCAAATCGGAACATCTTCTCCTCACATCTAGAAGAAGCCATTAAAAACATGAAAATAAAAAAAATTGCCCCAAACTGCAAACTCCAAACATTCAACATCTGGGTTCTAGATACAATGTTTTCGTAATGTCTTCAACCATTTCTTGTCTATCTGATCCAATCCTATATATTAAGATGTCATCTGCAAAAATCAATGTTTGATCCAATCCTGTTGGCTGTATTTCGGTCATCTCCATCAAAGAAGCAGCTTTCCAGTTCATCAACCAAGGATTAACCTTGACATGTTAGCAAAGCCAGTATCATCATTGAAGCAGCTTTCAGTTCTCACCAAGATCCAAGGAAATTAACATTGAACATAGTTAGTGCATAAAGCCAGTATCATCATTGAAGCAGCTGTCAGTTCATCAACCAAGGATTAACCTTGACATGTTAGCAAAGCCAGTATCATCATTGAAGCAGCTCCAGTTCATCAACCAAGGATTAACCTTGACATGTTAGCAAAGCCAGTATCATCATTGAAGCAGCTTTCAGTTCATCAACCAAGGATTAACCTTGACATGTTAGCAAAGCCAGTATCATCATTGAAGCAGCTTCCAGTTCATCAACCAAGGATTAACCTTGACATGTTAGCAAAGCCAGTATCATCACTGAAAATTCCCCTTTGTACTATGCACCGTCTGTGTGGTGCCGGGGCCCACAAGGGAAGCAAAGAATAGTACCACTGCAATCTACAAGGCGACTTATGTAGGACATAGGAAGCTAACCTAGTAACTAAAAGCATCGCAGAAATCGGATGTGCTGGCCTACTTGTAGGCGCATAACTGGCACAACGTACAATCTCTCTTAGGCTCAGCACACATACAAATCACACAGAGTAGTTAACAAGTGGTCGATATGGAGCGTTCGAAGAAGAAGTTATATGCACAGCCAACTCCATAATTTTTAGAGTTGGATGTAGTTATATGCATTCTCCAAGTCAATGACCACTGAAACAGTCTCTTACATGGATTGGACGCGATCATAAACATCATAAGCAAACATGCCAGCATTGTCACAAGTCCCTTTCATTGGCCGGTAGATATCCAACGTGTCAGGAAGGATGTGTTATGTCTCTAAGTGACACCTTACCTTACCGGTCACTAACTTCTCTAGTAATTTACCATATACATTTTGCAAGGTGGGTGTGCGGTAGCTGCTTGGCAGTCTAGAATCTTTCCCATGTTTAGCGAGCGGTCGTAAATAGCTATGGGGTCAATTTTCATGTACAACAACATTCCGTACACTGTTGTTGAAACAATGATTTATGGAACACATTTTTAGCATAATATAGTCGTCCAATGTCCAGGCTTCGAGTACCACTCCACTCCCAAAGAACCTGTTGGTGGGAGAATACAAGCTATCTATGGGAAGTATGGCCTTCCCAACAACTGTCTTGATACATATGATTCCTTTACCTGAGGGCGTGGAATTACATGGGATTCAAATAAATCTTCGTGATCATGTATTGCGAGTTTATAATGTGTACGCCCATGTCGATCAACTCCATGTTTCAGAACACTGGGATTTTCTTGAGGAACTCTCAGTTGTTCCGGGCACAAAGTTTTTCATAGTAGCAGGTAATTTTAACGCTCGATTGAAAGAGTTGAGCAACGCTACTGAGAATAGACCGGAAGTCGCTTTGAGTCATGTTCTTCTAGTCTGAATCAAGTATATTTTGAATGACGGACGCCCAACTCGATCAGCGTCTAGACCTGAGAGGACACAGACGACGTCATCAATCCGACACTTAACTCCACGACTAAATCTGATTTGCCTCGATGGATTGTCCTTATGGCGCAGGAAATTGATAATTTCCCCTGCGTTGTCCTTCTTGACAAGGTCAGAATATTGCGGCACAGTCAGTCCGTACAGAAGGCCAAATTACCAAACATAGGATTCGAGCCACTTACCCTTATTTCTTACGCATACACCCATTGCCTATCCTAGCAATACGAGCGTTCTTACGAACACAACCAGCGAGCCATTCATGCCAAAGTGATCACGAAAATCGATTGCCTATAGATAATTTCAGCTTCCCTTTCCGAACATAACCCACAATAGCTCAGTTGGTAGAGCGGAGGACTGTAGTTGAAAGTAGAAATCCTTAGGTCACTGGTTCGAATCCGGTTCGCGGAATTTTTTCCCTAAAATTTGTATTTTATAAATAATTTTTAACTTCTTTTCATCGCAGAATGAACAGGACCACCAGCAGATCTTTTTCTAATTTTAGTGACTCATCAGGAGACTTAGTGACAACATAAGCAGAAAAGGGGCAGGGGTTCCTTCAGTTTTGTGGATCAGACAAGAAAATGGTGTTTAGGATGGCCGTCAAGATGTTGTGTGTTCTTCGTGAAATTATTGGCTCTGGAGAACCTTACTTGGCTATGCACTGGTTCCATAACAAATGATGTAATGTAGTTTATGCAACGCAAACCACAGTAGGGGCCTACTGCTACAAGGACTAGTGCTGTTCAGTATCACCACATCAAACAGCGTGAAGAAAAAGATTTTAATAGAACTATTTATAAAATAAAAAATTCCCGCGAACCGGATTCGAACCAGTGACCTAAGGATTGCTACTTTCCACTACAGTCCTCCGCTCTACCAACTGAGCTATCGCGGGGTACGGTCAATAAGGTAAGCTGAAATTATCTATAGGCAAACCGGTTGTTTGGAAACTGAAATATTGTTTTTTCCTTACTCCATTTTTTTCTTTTGAAGTTAATAAATTTCTGATACATCACCTGTTACCAGACGGTAGCGTCGAATGTTGGTTGCCAAGAAATCACTAGATTCTCTGTCTTTTGTCTTGGTTTACATTCTGCCAAGCTGTAATTTATCCTTTTGACGTTTCCCTCCCACTTGTGTCTTGGTCTTCCTCGTCGTTATTCAACTTTGCGCTCTAATAATGCTATAATCAATGTGTCATTGAATCTGTCTTGTCTATTTCTATTCTGCTTTAGTTTAAGTTTAATAATAATAGTGCCACTGCTTGCTTGGGATATCATCATCTTCAATGAATGAATCAATTGCACCCCGAACATGCCCATTATAGGTTACCAAGTCTCCGATCCATTGTTTTAAAGAGGCTTTACGGGTCCTGAATATTTTATTTGTTTTATTTTCTGTAGTAATATTTTCCCTTACTACTAGTTTTTCTAGAACTTCTTAATTTGAATGTTTTTCTTTCCACGATATAAAACATGTCAAGAACAATTTAAAGCATAATAGATAGTGTTCTTTCGATTACTTAAGTTATTGTAACTATTCGTTACGTTAGCAACAAACACTCGTTACTTAGTGCTAGTCATTTGTGATTTTTAACTCATAGCATCTGACTCCACTTAGCATGTAACGAGTACAACATGAGAATAAACATCGACAAAACAGAAGTAATGACATTCGCCAGAGAGGAAAGCACTACCAATATCTCCCACTAAATCAAGTAAAAGACTTCATGGGAGCATTTTTTCAGCAAACGGAAGAATAATTAATGAAATTCAACACAGATGCAACAAAGCAAATCAAATGATAGGACAAATGGCGTCCATTTTAAGATACAAACATGTCACCATGAATACAAAAAGAGCAATGTTCAACACAATCTTTCTCCCTACATTATGTTACCAGTGCCAGACCTGGACGCTGACAACAAACGATAGAAGAAAACTAATCACGACAGAGATGAAGTGTCTACGCAGAATGCTGGGTGTAACGAAGAGACCGGTTGAGAAATGAAGACATTAGAAAAAAGTGGGTACAACATCAGTACTAGACTTCATCAAGAAACAACAAATTAAATGGTTCGGCCACGTAAGCAGATTACCATCAGACAGTGCACCTCAAAGAGCAATGCTGTTCCGATACAATGGGAACAAAGCAACAGGCCGACCACGCAAAAGATGGACCTCAGAGATAACAGAGGCGACGAAAGAGACTATTTACAAAGCGCATACTAGGGCCCGTTTTAGAAATCTCTTCTTGACCTGACGCCGTGAGGCAAACAGGATTCGAGAAAGAAAGAGCATCTGACCATCACTATTAAGGACAACTGGTATTGTTTAATGCTAGACAGTGTATAGCTGAACTAAAGAGCTTGACATAAACTCCGAAACCTGAGAAGTCTCTCCTCACGACTGTTCACACTCAACTTTTGGTAGAGGAGCAGTTATATGCGGGTCAGCAAAATCTCCCGTAGCTGAAAAACAAAGGCAAACCAGGAAGGACATTGTCATTACATTACACCTCCCTTCTGATGAGGTCAAAATTGCATGCACTCAATGATCAAGAACATCCCGAGCACAAACTAGCGTAGTGACGGTAGTCAAGTCGCCTACGCAAAACAGACGATGTGACTGATAGAACAGACTACGAAACGCAACAACTTTTGTCTCCTGAGATCGTTGATGGTGTTGTCTGTTGATTCTTACTGAAGTACTTCTTCAATTATTTTAGAATGATCTCGTTGAATGTTATCTTTACTTTGGACCATTTGACAGTAGCAGCCTACGTACACTTATCATGCTATATAAAATTATAATTCGTTATCCGTAAGTCGGTTACCGTTAAATAGCAAACAATACTAAGTAACGAGAATGTGATGAAATTCAGGAAATAGTGGGTATTCGAGTAACGAATAATTACTATTCGCCTATTACTTGCCTAGAAGGAATGATGGCGACAGGCAGCAGCTGTAATAAAGTCAACGACGACAATGATTCTTTCCTTCTAATGTCATATTTGGACGAAGTTGACGATAGAATTGAAGAACTACGACGGAATGCGTTATCTCTGGCACAAGAAAAAGATAGTCTACTAACTATTCTGTCGCAGCTGAAAGATGACCGTTTAAGATATTCTCTATCCGCAGGTAAGTTCTCGACTCAGAGTGTAAAAGTGTTACTCAAACTGTATACTCCGACTTGCACCGAGTGTACTGATGTGTGTTGCTTAAGGTGAGAGGTTGATCATTCAATTTCAGACAATATTTCATCATAACATAGTTATACTCTTAACCCTCTTATTCCTAGCCCTTCAGAAAAGTTACTACCGAATTCCCAGGGCAAGGGAAATAACCCAACAACAATGAGAAGTGCTTGTGAAATAAAATTCATAACAAATACAATTTCTAATCAATATTTGTGATTTAAAGTCCAATTTACAATTAAATGGATGAGGTACTAGTTTGTAAACATGTATGTTGTCAATACCATGCAAGTTGGATGTAAAAATTATACAAGTGAAGAAATAAAAATGAATGACAATATTGAAAGTATGTTTCACTCAAAAAGTCAGTTTTATTGAGGATAAATGTAAATTGAAAGGTTGAAAAGCAATCTTCCTAACAGAGGTTGATTTTACATGTGGGGCAGCTATCACTTGTTTCCACACACCTTTGTGGTGCAGTCCTCATCTTCATTTAGAAACACTAACTGCGGCTCTGCATTCTGCCACACAGTAGAGTTGAGTCAGTTGATGGTTGGCATGAATGGAGTTGATCAGTCCTGCAGTATCTGGGAGTTTATCAGTCCTGCAGTTGCCTAGCCTGCATGTTTGTACGGGCATGAGGGCCCTCATACAATCAAGACAGAGGTTCAACCGTGCACATGTCCATATTGTGGTCATGGAACGAATTTGGAATTGACATTGAAGTACAAATATTTACTGATACTTTCAAATCTAATTCTTGACACTATATTTGACAAAGCAGGCACAGTCAACAGTTTATCGGTAAACCAAAACATTCTGTAGTAAGCCAACTGGTGAGTTCGACACATATAGTTTACATAAAGAAAGATATTGATGTAATGAAAAGGAACAGTGCCCATGAAGGATCTGGATTTTTTAAATTTTCATAGAGCAAATGCGTTGCTTAGCTCTGTCCAGTTCTAAAGAATACCTCGCTCAAAAATCGCGCGTGCTGTAACGACGTAATGACGGTAATCACAAATAGAGAATACTCTGAATCAATGTCATTTGCAGAACCTATTTCTTCATTAAATTGTTCAATATTGATAGTGCTCAGCTGTTGCAACTATTCTGTCTCAACTTTACAACCTGGGTGGACGGGGGGAAGGGCGGTGTTCGCATCCATCGACAATCGTAATTCATCATAACTAATAGTTACGCAAATCGGCGTAAACACTAGAAGTATCATCGTATATGACGCAAATCTTGAATTAATTATATATCAATCCGATTTATCCACGAACTCGTCTGCAAATTTCCATCAACTGAATCATAAATCACAAGTTTTCCAGAAAATAAAGGACTTTTAAAAAAATTTGCCGATACGAAACCAATAACACTAGAAACACGCGGATTTCTAAATTGACAGCAGCCATTATCGGCAATGACATCAGGGCTAAATTTAGCGTGTCTATTTGCAAAGAAAGATATAGAAAAACGATTTAAAAGGTATATACCGCGGGGTACGCCGTATGGGTTTATACGATAACGCGATTCAGCCGCTCCAGGAATAAGAGGGTTAAATGTGTCATGTTATTGTATTGCCTCTCCTCATAGATAAGATTAAGATAGTGCTGGTTGTGACACTGATCACTCGCTGATATGTAGCAAAGTTAGGCTGAAAATAAAAACACTCTACTATTCGAAGAGGAAAGGATGTCCATGCATTAACACCGAAAATACCACCAAACCAGAAATAGTACATTCATTTTGCAGTACATTAGGAAGCATTCTACAAAGCACACCAAAAGGATCAATGCAAAATGGTCCTACATCCGGGATGCCATATATAATTCGGCCAAAACCACCTTTGGCACCCGAGATAGACCAAACCCTGATCGGTTTGCTGCAAATATATTAGAGTTGGAGCCTGTCATAGCAAAAAAAAGATCTACCCTTCAGAACCACAAAAATAATCCCAGTGTCAAGTCACTTCTTGCTCTAAGTTAGATCTGCAAGAAGTGTCGCACAAAAAGCAGCCTGGCGATGCGAAAACAACTTCTTGCAGGAGCTATGCAGAAATATCCAGCTCTCCTTTGATACTGGAAACATAAGCAGTGTCTATGAGGGCATCAGGAAGGCCTTTGGCCCAACTATCAAAAAGACTGCACCTCTTAAAACAAAAACAGGGAAGTTCTAATCGATCACAAAAAACACAACAGATGGAGCGCTGGGTGGAACATCTAGAATTATATTCCACCCAAAATATTGTAACTGACATCATGTTCTATGCAATTAAAGCTCTTCCGACCTTGAGCACTTTAGATCAGAGGCAGAAATCAGTATTGCAATCGACACCCTAACAAATGGGAAAGCAACTGGAAAGGACATCATCCGCCCTGAAGTAATCAAATGTGCTAAACAAACTCTTCTGACCAGTCTGCATGAATTGTTGTGCCTATGCTGGGAGGAGGGAGGTGCCTCAGGACATGAGAGATGTAAACATCATCACCTTGTATAAAAATAAAGGTGATCGTGGTGACTGTAACAGCTACCGTGGTATCTCGTTGCTCAGCATCGTGGGGAAGGTCTTCGCGCGCGTAGCACTAAATAGGCTACAAAAGCTAGCAAACCGAGTATACCCTGAGTCACAATGTGGATTTAGATCCAACAGATCCACTATTGACATGTTATTCTCCTTGAGACAACTGCAGGAGAAATGTCGCGAACAAAGAATGCCACTGTACATTGCCTTCATAGATCTAACAAAGACATTTGACCTAGTGAGTAGAGTTGGCCTCTTCAAGTTTTGGAAAAAAATCGACTGCCCTCCTACATTGCTTAAAATCATATCATTCCATAACAACATGAAGGGTACAGTGATGTTTGTGATGTTCCTCCAGCACTTTTCCCATCAACAGTGGAGTCAAGCAGAGAGTGTACTTGCACCCACACTCTTTGGGATATTTTCTCCCTATTTCTCCCCATGCTTTTGAATTCGCAAGAAGAATATTTCTCCACACAAGATCAGATGGAAAATTGTTCAACATGGCGCAACTCAAAGCAAAGACCAAAGAGTCACCATCAAGGAACTTCTGTTTGCCGATGATGCAGCATTAACATCACACACAGAGGAAGGGCTACAACACCGCATGGACAGATTTGCTGCAGCATCAAATGAATTCGGCCTGACCATCAGCCTGAAAAAAAGAAATATAATGTCTCAGGATATTAGCAGAGCCCCATCTATCAACATTGGTAGCGGGGACTGCCTAGTAAACTTGATAGTAGCTCGGCTCTAGCTGTAGACGCCTCATAGCTGGGATCGAACCTACTGTCCGGCATTTGTTGAGTCCCTGGGCTTACTCAGGGCGATAACGTGAGTACTCTGATCGGAGAAAATCTGCCTGTAGGCAGGAATACTAATCAAGTACATTGCAAGGCTGCCAGTGTAGTATTCATGCAGCTGCTGCCATTGTAGATTGAAACGTTTTCAGCAATCAGTTTCAGAGATGAAACTCGCTGAGTTGACGACGAAAAAAAAAATTGGAGCTACGCTAGTAGAACACTTTACATAACTGGCTTTGTACACAGCAACCTCTCCTCGATGGTGAAATTAGTAGTCACATTGGGAAGGCTTCATGCATGTTTAAATTAGCAATGTATAGGAAAACAGGGCACTACAAACACCAAGACACAAGTATATAAGCTTGTGTTCTCAGCACTCTTCTGCTATGGTACTGAGACATGGACCACATATGCTGGCAAATATCGCTAACACCTTCCATCGCTGTCTCAGCTGATGGCAAGACATCCGATGGCAAGACCATATTTCCAATATAGAAGTCCTTGACAGTGCTGGTATTCCAAGCACGTACACCTTGCTGAGTCAGTGACGGCTGGGACACATGTGCCGTATGAGCGATGATAGAATCCCAGAGAACATTCTATATGGTCAACTCACAACTGGTGCTAGACAGCATGGGAGCCCATTATTACACTTCATTGACACCTGCAAGCGTGATCTAACTTCATGCGGCATAGACAAAGAACACTGGGAGCGGCTGGCCAAAGACAGGCAGCATGGCGAGCGGCAGTAAGGGACGGCTCAAAAAGAAATGAAGAAAAACAACATCACATGTGGAGGCAAAAGAGAGAGTAGAGAGAACATCCTATGTATCAGCTCCAGTTTTACCTGCAGCAACTGTGGCAAGGGGTGCCACTCCAGAATAGGCCATTACAGCTACAAGAAACGTTGTGATTCAACGCAGAACATACTACGTGACGCAAGACATATTGTCTCCTGAGACAGAGAGGCCAATGAAAATGAATTGTATTTCCTGTAATTGTAATCTATCAACAGACTATTCTGTATACATTATATACAAGCAAGTTATGGTTGAGAACTCAATTTTTATAAATACTGGAACCGTAGGAAAATCATAAAATGCGAGCAATGATAAAATTATTGAATGAAATTTTTTTTTTATATGAACACTACCTACATGATGATGATAACACCGTAAAAATGTAGTGATATTTATCGCATAATTTCTGGATCTCAACTCAATATAATAAATGGATTGATTACAGACATTTTAATCAACTTTTTACTTAGTGTACTGAATTAAGAGTACCATAACGGTAACCGACTAACTCAACTAACTGAGAGAAACAGAACCACTGAATGACTCACTGCTTTAATGATCATGCCTTAATGCATATCAATAAGACAGGTGTCATATTGTGTATTCATATTGTAATACAAACATGTTGCAATGACCATGACGATGTTTGCTTTTATGCCCAAATCAGTCATTGAAACAATTCGTTTATTGAATACCTATAGTTTGATACTTGTTTAACATAGATCAATAGGTACTCAAGTCTTTTTCAGCTGAGGGTATGAATACCTGTGGCGGATGCATTGGATACAAAGCAAATGGCAGTCCACGTAAAAGTTTGGCCTAAGCAACAACAGAAGCGGTGAAAAACACTATTTATGAAGCGCACACAAATGTCTGTTGGAGAAATTTCTTCTTGTCCTGACAATGTGAGGCGAAACAGGATTAGAAAGAAAAAAAAAGCAGCAGTTTATACATTTAAAAAAGTTAATCCGTCTTTAATTTGAAATTAAGTTCTAACTTTCATCATTTTTTTGGTTCAACTAACTTACATGTGTGACATTCAATGACATTCACCAGAGAGGAAAACACTACCAACATCTCCATCGATAATCACCTACTAAATCAAGTAAAAGATTTCACATACCTGGGAGCATTTTTTCAGCAAATGGAAGAATAACTAATGAAATTCAACACAGATGCAACAAAGCAAATCAAATGATAGGGCAAATGGCGCCAATTTTAAGATGCAAACACGTCACCATGAACACAAAAAGAGCAATGTTCAACACAATCTTTCTCCCACATTATGTTACCAGTGCCAAACCTGGACGCTGACAACAAACGATATCATAAGAAAACTAGTCACAACAGAGATGAAGTGTCTCGCAGAATGCTGGGTGTAACAAGAAGAGACCGGTTGAGAAATGAAGACATCAGGAAAAAGTGGGTACAACATCAGTACTAGACTTCATCAAGAAACAACAAATTAATTGGTTCGGTCACGTAAGCAGATTACCATCAGACAGTGCACCCAAAGAGCAATGCTGCTCCGATACAATGAGTACAAAGCAAAAGGCCGGCCACGCAAAAGATGGACCTCAGAGATAACAGAGGCGACGAAAGAGACTATCTACGAAGCGCATACTAGGGCCCGTTTTAGAAATCTCTTCCTGACCTGACGCTGTGAGGCATACAGAGATTCGAGAAAGAAAGAAACTTACATGTGTGAAATTTTGGGTCTCTCTCGATCACCGTCCAGACCGATGTACCAGACCTCCCCATAAATTCTATTCGTGTGGAAATCTGATTCATGCAGTCCTAGCATTGGTGTGTTTTACGTCACATCTTCAGCACCATTTGGAGCTCTGGTGCTTATCCTTCAGCGATGTTCCGGTTTCAGCCAGCGTTTACTCGGTTCGCTCTCCGTTCTGTAGCCATCTAGTGTTTTTGCGGTGTGGGGTAGCTAGTCCCACTCCCAACCTCCTTAGTCGCCTCTTATGACATGCGTGGCAGGTAACAGTGGTTCTAGTCTTTACACCCCAATTTGGGCCCCGGTAACCACTCAGGCGAATTTTTGGGTCTAAAAACATTCCATCTAGAGACTAAAAAATACTTGTAGCAAATCTAGTAGTTCCCATGGGATTTTCATAGTTTGAGAGAAAGACTTGCTTCTTCAAAGTCAGTCATGGTAAAGTTTGTGCCATTATCATAAATCTACATCAGTATCTTATATGACATATTGGTATCTGCCTGAATGATTATGCATATGCCTGATTGATTTCACATACTTATCTATAGATGCAGTATAAGTAGTTTAATTATTACGTTTGTTCATAGCTATGTGCACATTCATATACACATGTCTGCATTGATTTGTGTGTTTATATTCTTCTTGCGTTCGCCCGCTATCAATTCAGGCAGTCAGGGAGCCTGATATGGCGCTCTCCTGATTTTTTTGCATGAAGGCCTCATCATCATCAAGGTGCGAATCCTTTATAGGACGTTGCTCTCTTTGCAGCACATCTGAAATTCACTCTGTCTCTTGCCAGTTCACCCACTTCGTTGGTGGTCATGTTCATGGTTTCTTTAATATCTTGTAGCCATCTTCTTCTTGGTCTGCCTCTGCGTCCTGGGACCCTGCCTTCTAGTATTGTTCTTTCCAGGCCACCGTGACGCTTGATGTGACCAAAGTATGTAATTTTTCTGTATAGTATGTTGTTTATCAGCCAATTTTCTTTAACATTTAGTTCTTTCAGGACATCAGTGTTCTTTCTTTTTCTGTCCATGGTATTCATAGGATCTTTCTGTAGCATTTAGTTTCGAAGGACTGGATTTTCGTTCTTAATTTATGAAGGCCTACTTACCTTTATCAGTGTCCCCACCATACAGATATGCATTCTCTGATTTGAAGAGGTGCTTGTAGTTTAGATCCTCAAGTACTGATCTGTTTGTGTTTATATATCGTTTTCAACATCTGTTAGCTCTGATGGACTCCCCTATAATTAGTCAGATCTGACACTGCTAAAATATAACTCAGCAGAGGTGGTGCTATCAAGTAGGGTTTTTATATTCATAAAATCGTATCAATATACCTTCTGTATAAATTTGTATACTATTGGATAATATTCCGCCAGTGTGGTGCGGGGCCGCAAGGAAGTAAAGAATAGTACCGCTGCAACCTACAATGCATGTCGTAAGAGGCAACTGATGTAGGCCCTAGGGATGCTACCCTCATAAATAAAAAGCATTGCAGAAATTGGATGTGCTGGCCTACCTGTAGGCACATAACTGGCACAACGTACAATCACTCTTAGGCTCAGATCACATACAAATCACACAGAGTGGTTGACAACTGGTTGATATGGAGCGTTCAAAGAAGAAGGATAATATTCTCCCATTTTGTTCAAGGTTGGGTTAGGATTAACAAACTAGGACTATCAAATTGGCTTTATTACAGAAACTGCAATGAAGACCAACATTGTGTTAGGAACAATTTCAGCATTATGTTCCAATAGAAACTGAATTCAAAACAAACTAATATAAATGTTATGGATAAGTTGCAACCTGTTGTTCCATTGTGAAAAAGAAATAAAATAAAAGAGGGATATATATTTATAGTTTTTGCAAATGTATGACATGTACACATGTGGGATGGATTAGCATAATGCATAAGCTTTCCCACAATTGACATCCCACAAGTGAGAAAATGAATTAGCCCTCCTACCTTCTGCACACTAGGACCTAGAATTTTGAAGTAATGTGCACTTCATACACTAAGGTCTGAAGCAGCTACAGAATATTTTATTTATTTACACGTGTGCATATAGCAGAACTAAACTTGAAAGTAGAAGAATCTTATTATATATTTCTTAGTGTCTGGATGTGCAGTCTGGGTATACACGGGGTCAGTTTACATCCGAACTTACCATTTTTTTCTGCAAAATTATATCTTCAAAAGTTTAGGTCAACTAAAATAACAGTTTCGAAATCGGATCAATATTAGATTTAAAATTAAATAAAATTGAATTCTTGATGTCTGATCCTACATATGTTGACCACGCAGGGTGAATTAAAGGGATATAATCCACAAATTGCTAGATACAACATAGGCATGGATTGCGTCCCTTAATTTGTTGTTTCAAACTACGCTATAAAAATTGCATTTTTTCATCTGCTTTGGTTTGAGCAAACTGTATCATTTAGAATATTGAGTCGAAATCGGGTCAATATTCGTTTAAAAAATGAATAAAACCAAAACTGATATGTGTTATCCGACTCTGTCTTTTCAAGAGGTCAAAACCCTTATACAGAGAAAATCGGCAGTAGACTGGAAGACAAACATTGGATATGATTATGGAAAAGACTCCCTCAAAGACCTAAGCAGAACAGATCAGGTCATTATATTTCAACTACGCACCGTGACACTGCATCCTCAACAAACACTTATATAGACTAGGAATAAGTCCAACAGCTTTCTGCCAGTTGTCAGCAGGCGGAACAGACACCAGAGCATATCCTGCAAGACTGTCCTCTCCTGGGTGAGCTGAGAAGCAGCAGGTGACCACACCCAGTCGACCTGAAAGCTAAGCTTTGGGGAAACCTGACAGACCTGAAGCTGACTGCCCATTTTGTGGTCCACAGTAAATTAAGCGCATGACCAGAGATCGCTGAAGAAGAAGATGACATCTCTTGGAACAGCTTCACCAATTCCTCATCAAGGATTACTAACAACTTTCATATGTGCGAAGCCGGGTTCATCAGCTAGTATCAAATAATAATGATCATTAATTTATTAAAAGTCTATGTATTACCAGAAAATATGATTCTAAAACTTTTTTTGTGTGATTGGTTTTGCAGATGAATCTTATGAAATTTTGACAAGTATCGAACAGCTCAAGAGTAGATGTCAGAATATAGAAATCAACATTACAACAGCTCGTACATCAGAACAAGAGAGTTCCTATCTGTTAGTGAACTCTTTAGTGTCAAAACTTGAACTTTTATGTAGGCAGGACGATTCTGACACCAAAACTAATGCCCATCAAGCTCAAGGATATCTTAATGCTTGTGTTTCTGATGGTATTCCTCAAGGATCAGTTGATTATAAATTTCAAGGAATGATATTAGGGTGTAATCTAGACGACCAGAAATTTTTCCGTCACAGACTGGAATGTTTGGTAAAAGGCAACTGCCATGCATACGTGACTGATCAAAACTTGCGTCATGAAAAACCGTGTTCAAATGCTGATGTAGATGATGAACAGCATTTACATGATCAAACAGTTGAGAGCAGTACTAGTGTTGACACACCCAGTTCAAGTAGCGATTAAGAAGAAACGTCTTCTGTCTTTATCATCAATTAGTGCATAGACAATTAACCAAACAGCTCTACCATGTGTGGTTGTACTACTAAATGATGTTGTCAGGTCTCAGTATTAATCCCAATTGTCTGGAACTCAATCAGTAAACGAGAAAATGCTTCAAGTGAGATGGGATTTCACCTGTCCTGACGTGAGCATGTAAGATGGTGCTTATGTTCAGAGTATAATTTTGTAACTAATACTTTAACATTTGCTTCTTGTGGAAGCAGTTCTGTAGATTTTATATTGAACTGATACATATATATATAAATATATAAGCTCTTCAGCTGGACTGTTTTGTTAGCCTTGTGTGAGTAGTTTCAAAGACAGAAACTGTACTCTTTAAGGATTCTTGCTTGAGATTTTGCTCACATGACACTTTGAATAGATGTCTCACTATAGACTAGTGAGAAATTTAGTTTTATTTCTGCATGTCTGTTGATCATATAACTCCATCATATATTATCTGACTATAATACACATGGTTTAATAATGTGTTTCTTTTGTTTCTGTACACTTTCAACAAAATATGTTGATTTGAGCTTTTTTTTTTTTTCGATCCAGAAGCACTTGAGCTGAAAGCTCTTGGCTGGTGTCATGGACATCAGTAACTGGACGTGCCACGAACACCGTAAATCTGAGAACCTGTAGCTTTCTGCCAGTACTTACAGAAGACTAGTCACCCGTAGTCAACGCTCAAACACGCTGGCGATTTGAGTCAATATAAGGCTTTATGTCCAGGTGTTTCATTATACAAAATGGGGTGTGTGACATGTTTCATCATTTAAAGTAATTATGCGTGACCAGGTGTTTCATCATTCAAAATAAGTGTGTGTGACCAGGTGTTTGACATACAAGTAAGTGTGTGACCAGGTGTTTCATCATTCAAAATAAGTGTGTGACCAGGTGTTTGACAGTAAGAGTGTGTGACCAGGTGTTTCATCATTCAAAGTAAGCGTGTGACCGTTTTTGACAGTAAGTGTGACCAGGTGTTTCATCATTCAAAGTAGCGGTGTGACCAGGTGTTTCATCATTCAAAGTCGTGTGTGACCAGTGTTTGACAGTAAGAGTGTGTGACCAGGTGTTTCATCATTCAAAGTAGGTGTGTGTGACCAGGTGTTTCACAATACAAAGTAAGTGTGTGTGACCAGGTGTTTAAAAATACACGGTAGGAGTGTGTGTGACCAGGTGTTGACAATACAAAGTAAGAGTGTGGCACCAGGTGTTTCATCATTCCAAGTAGGCATGTGTGACCAGGTGTTTCATCATTCAAAGTAGGTGTGTGTGACCAATTGTGTTTCATCATTCAAAAAGTGGACCAGGTGTTTGAGCCAAAAAGTAAGAGTGTGACCAGGTGTTTCATCATTCAAAGTAAGCGTGTGACCAGGTGTTTGACAGTAAGAGTGTGTGACCAGGTGTTTCATCATTCAAAGTAAGCGTGTGTGACCAGGTGTTTCATCATTCAAAGTAAGCGTGTGTGACCAGGTGTTTGACAGTAAGAGTGTGTGACCAGGTGTTTCATCATTCAAAGTAGGTGTGTGTGACCAGGTGTTTCACAATACAAAGTAAGTGTGTGTGACCAGGTGTTTAAAAATACACGGTAGGAGTGTGTGTGACCAGGTGTTGACAATACAAAGTAAGAGTGTGGCACCAGGTGTTTCATCATTCCAAGTAGGCATGTGTGACCAGGTGTTTCATCATTCAAAGTAGGTGTGTGTGACCAAGTGTGTTTCATCATTCAAAGCGCCCAGTGGTTACGGGCCCAAATTTGGGGTGTAAAGAATAGAGCCACTGTTACCTGCCATGCATGTCGTAAGGCGACTAAGGAGGTTTGGCTGAAATGGATGCATGTGTCCTAAATGTGTAGAAGTCTATGCGTTTAGAGGCCTACCAAACCAATGTGCAACGTATACACGTTCTTGGCAAAGATCAAATATATCACAAAGAGTGATTAAAATTGGTCTTAAAGAATGGGCGTAAAGAAGAAGATCATTCAAAGTAGGCGTGTGTGACCAGGTGTTTGACAATATAAAGTAAGAGTATGTGACCAGGTGTTTGACAATACAAAGTAAGAGTATGTGACCAGGTGTTTCATCATTCAAAGTAGGGTGTATGTGACCAGGTGTTTGACAATACAAAGTAAGAGTATGTGACCAGGTGTTTCATCATTCAAAGTAGGTGTGTGTGACCAGGTGTTTGACAATACAAAGTAAGAGTATGTGACCAGGTGTTTCATCATTCAAAGTAGGTGTATGTGACCAGGTGTTTCACAATACAAACTATATGAAAATGTCTTGTAGCCGTTGCAGGCTCTTGGGTGTGATATGTCTGTCCATATTTCGAACCCAGCAATATACAGGAGATAGTCGGGCTAAGTTCCATTTTTCACTTGTGGAATGTTGGTTGCATGAATCGAACCCACAACCTATTGTTTACAAAGTATGTAGTTGCACAAATTACACATTTTGGGCAAAATAGCTGTTATTAGTTAATGGTAACCTAGATTGCTAATAAACTAGGTCTTTCTCGGAAGGGGACAAGAAGAAAAAATATGCAGAAATACTCTAAAATCAAAGTGACAAAGTGTGTTTCCTCATAGTTGTTGTATCATTCTCATTTAATATATAATTTGAATATACATTTGAATACAGATCAGTTGTATGAAATATATTCACAACGTGATCTCAAGATAGGGTCACTTCATACAGAGTAACTCATGTGTAATAGGAAAACATGGGATGGAATAATGCAGGAAATGTTAAATATTCACTCTATCAAATGTTTGATGCACTGTTAAGCTCTGATGATAAGCTGAGGATAAATTATCCTCAAATACCTTTATTTCTTTGAATTTCTAAATCTCTTAGAACTCTTAAAACCATTTCATCTTGAAAAAGGGAGAGATGCAACCTGGACACCAACTGGCATGTCCTCTGAAGAGCTACTAGGCACATCCTGTTGAAGTATAAGAAAAATATTCTCATCTGAAGTGCTTCCATAAAACACAAATTGTACATATCACAAACTGCGATGACCCAGATAACTCCTTCAAATAGATTTTGATTGTTTACTAAGGCAAAATGAATATGCCTTCATACTCAACTTACAATCATGTGGGTCTCTGTGTTTAAGCTGCTGCCTTGCATTCAGAATGTTGTGGGTTCTAATCCGGTCAGCATCATTCTGTTCATAAATGTGTCCCATTTTTTCTAGAGATCCCTAGGATTGTTGCAAGAGCTACAGAGTTCTCATTGTGTGCAATACTCTCTGCAGGCGGTGTACGATTTCTGCGGAGAGCATCTAGCCATATGATGTAAAACCCGGCGCAATGAAGTCAAACCTTCATCCTTAGACCCTTTAGACGTCCGTCTGCCCAGCGTGTTCGTAGCACGTTGGACTATGGGTGACTATCCCTCTGTGTGTGCGGGTTCAATTTCACGGGATGGCAGAAAAAGTCCCAGATTTATGGTGTTCGTGGCACCGAACCGAAGGGTTACGATGTCCATGGCACCGAGCCGAAGAGCTGAAAAGCTCAAGTGCTTCTGGATCGAAAAAAAAAAAAAAGACCCTTTAGACTTTACTTACAGTCATGAACATACAGTCATAAGTAGACTGTAAAATATGCTTGCACTCTGGGAAAAATTAACAAGATTTCAATGTTTATTCCTTCTGGTTGAATGGATCTAAGTTTATTTTTTGCTATCACACTGCTCTGGTTGACTTGTGTCACATGTGATATCTTAAAGATGTCTAGTCCAGTTGCAAGATCATCATCACTTCACATCGAATCAATTAGTCCATAATTGCTATGATCTCCTCCTCAGTATGTCTCTCAGCGTGTGGTGACTAACGACACCTGTTCTTTGTTGGTTTACTATTCTTTGGCTTCCAGAATAGTGCTCTTGTGTAGCTACATCACATTTGACTTGAAATTCTTGCCGTCTGATAGGGCTATAGATTCATCACTATTACTTGAATAATTTACAGGTCCTCTCTCCCTTAGGGAATTTAGAATATCAACCTGGTCTTTATCCATCTTCAACTCCCCAACAATCGATCTTCGATCTTCAGTCTCTTCGTGACTGTCTGTTGGATGAGGACACTAAAATAGATGTTGAATCGATCAAGCGATTTAGGCAGTTTGGAGTTACCCGTTGTACAAGTAGAACTGGATGCCTGAGGGGAAGAGTGAGAAGTGTGTTTAATCAGCGAGCCACAGGAACCATCAGTATGCATACTCTTTGATATCTGTTGGGGAGACTGAGCACCTATGGGTCTGCCCAGAGTGTAATGACGTCAGTTTAGTAACCAATAACCTGGTCCATTGTTCGTCACCTTCTTACAGCAGCCATACATGCAAGCCTATTGGTGCGTTCATTTCCCCTTACACCTGCATGTCCTGACACAAAAATCAAATTGATTTTTGTCAGTTTAGACCTCCTCAGTGACTCCAACCACTGTCTCAAGAGCCCAGCCTGTTTCAATCTTCCTGAGCATACTCATTGATTATCTTACAGTTGTACTAGTAGACTGGTGTCACATGTGATATCTTCAAGTTGATCTCCAAGTACTCAAGTTGCATATTTGTTATGTACATGACATCAAGAATAAACTGAGCGACTCATTCCATGGAAACAAAAACAGTCCCAGAAAAAACATTAACAAAAGAACAATAAGAAAGTAAAATCTGAGAAAAAAAACATTGAAGAAATGTAAAACAAATATGACAGTCACAGAGAAACAAGATGACAGCAAGAGGATAATAGTGCTAAGTAAGCATCAAGGTATGATCTAGAAAAATGCATGATCATGTCAACAAATAAAACATATCCACAGCAGTTGCTAGATACAGACTTGTTACAGGTTTTCTTTGCATTCATCTTTATCAACCAAGTTAACTACTTTTTGTGATCTGTGTGGTTTGCGATGAGAATATGAATAAGTAACACCCTGGTTCATAGACACATACGTCATGTAGGACAGGTGCACTCAAATAATTTCAGCCTAAAAGTTACCAGTAATATATTTCTCACAAGTGAATTACCTTAGATCCCATTTGATCCTGCAGAGTAGATAACAAAAATGGATTCTATAAATGGTCATATCTGAACCAAGCTATATAACAATTCTCTACAATATACAGAACAATCACCACATATCTCTTATTCAATTTAACAAGTCTCTATAACTCTCAACATTTGACAGTTCTAATATTATGTTATAAATAGTAACACATATCAGAGGAGAGTCTATGCTAGAATTTCTTCTTCTTGGAATGCTCCACATAGATTACTTGTTAACCAACCACTCTTTGTGATTTGTATGTGATCTGAACCTAAGAGCAATTATATTTTGTGCCAGTTATGCACCTACAAGTAGGCCAGCACATCCGATTTCTGCAACACGTTTTATTTACTAGGGTAGCTTCCTAGGCCCCTACCTCAGTCGCCTCTTATGACATGCCTTGTAGGTCGCAGTGTTACTATTCTTTGCTCCCAGGCAACACATGGTGCTATGCTAGAATAGAACTGTATATTCCCCTTGTACTTTACTTATTTCACTGTATACAGAGTTGTAAAGTATATAAAGGAGTTTGGAATTACATGTTGTACAAGAAGAACTGGATGCCTGAAGAGCAGAGTGAGAGTTTGTTTAACCAGCAAGCCACAGGAACCATCAATATGCATACCCTTCGACATCTGTTGGAGGAGACTGATCACCTAGTGGTCTGCCTGGAGTGTAATCACATCGGTTCAGTAACTAATAACCAATCCTCAAAGAAATCTTGAATTAATTGTCCATTAATATCTGATTTATCCTCTAATCTCTGCAAAAATTCTTTATCGTCTGAACCATAATTAGCTCTATCTTGTACAAATTTTTTTTTTGAATTGAAGGCCATACTAAAACATTCATTGCAACTAAACTAAACATGTTAGAAACACCTGGTCAAAAACATCAGAAGCAGCCATTATTGGTAGGGGCATATGAGATAAATTTAGTGTGTCTGTTCACAAGGAAATGTACAGAAAACTTCATTAAAAAGGTATACCCGCACTGGCGCCAACAGCTGGGATGGGATAAATCAATAGAGGCTGTTTTTGGCCAAGCTGTGGTTTAAAGGGTTAAATCTAGTCACAACAGATAAGTTCATGAACTTCCCTATATTCTGTAATCTAAACTAATTACAAAAAAGTTGACAGATCATCATCTCTTCTCATTGAACCAATTAGTCCATAAGTGCTCTAATCTCATTATGTCCCTCATCATATAACAACAGACACAAAAAGGTTAAATCCAAAGTAATCGGTTGTATATTTTAGAAATTATGTGGTCAGTTTGTTTTCCTCAGTAATATTTTTCATCATTAACTCAGCCAGTCAAGTACTTATTTTTAGCTGAAAAGTAACATGCATCCCATCACATCTGATTGCAAAACACAGACTTTTAACTGCTTGACTACAATAGTGTTCAATATTTCAATGTAATTTTAGTTGCTGTCCACCAACCTACATTAAAATTAACAAACTATTATTAAGGATGGTTGCACTCAAGTCTGCACTGAAAGCATAAAAAAAAAGGTAAAGGAACCCTTTTTCATATCTTGATGTATATTTGGTATTACAGTGTTAGGTCCATATTTTACATTGACCATAGCACACGATGGAGAGCCGCGGTAGCGTGGTTGTTAGTGAACTTGCTTCTCAATGCTGGTGGTCTGAGTTCAGCTCCCGCAGTGCGCGTGTAATTTTTCCCGACCACGACGGCTTTCAGGTCGACCCAGCCTCAAATGGGTACCAGACATGCTCTGGGAAAGTAAAGGCGGCCGGCGTGATGTTGACCACATCACCTATCATGTGCCGACGGTCAATGAAAAATACAGGCCTAACACTGTATTGCCCTATATACCACGAGCTATGACAGGGTTCCTTTACTTTTTTACTTTTATAGCACACGATGGGCGATGTGGTCAACATCAAGCCGGCTTCCTTTACTTTCCAGTGCTTTTCCTGGTACCCAATTGAAACTGGGTCAACCTAGAGCCGTTATGGTTGGAAAAATATTCCACACCCACTGTGAAATTGAACCTACAGCACTAGCCTAAGAAGCGAGTTCACTATCAACTGTGCTACTGCTGATTTCTACTGAACGCATACACAATATTTAGTCAGATAACCTTAGCACATGTAAACATGTCCTCACCAATCTTATCCTCTCCTCCAAAGATGTTTCCACTTTATATTTTTCTGGAATGTTGAGATTTGCAACATCTTCCTTGGTCACCACAGAAATGGGGATAGTGCCAGCAGGAAAGTCCAGCAGGTTAAACAGGACACAGTATGTCAGACAACCTGTCACAGAAAGCACATTGTTAGAGAGTATCTCACATTTCATCTTATTTAGTAACTATTTTATGTGATAGATGAGACAAGGAACCTAGTTTATGTGACGGATAAAAGTGAGAGAATGCATCATTTTTATGTGACAGAAAAAGTGTAGACAAAACAAGGCAACTATTTTATGGGACAGATAATTGTTAACTGATGCGTTTGTGTGTTGCAGAGACTCAAAGGGAGCAAAGAATAGTAACACTGCAACCTACAAGGCATGTCGTAAGAGGTGAGTGATGTAGGACCTAGGAAGCTACCCTAGTAAATAAAAAGCATAGTAGAAATCAGATGTGCTGGCCTACTTGTAGGTGCATAACTGGCACAATGTACAATCACTTAGGTTCAGATCACATACAAATCACAAAATGTGGTTAACAAGTGGTTGATAGGGAGCGTAAGAAGAAGCCTTGTAGGTCACAGTGGTACAATTATTTGCTCCCATTGTGAGCCCTGGCAACACACGGGCGAGGGAGCTTCATTTAAAGTAATTTATAACTAATTCTTTGTTATCTAATGAAGACATACGTTTTTATTCAACAAACCAACAGACACTGTCATGTATGGAAACTGTATGTTGTCATATGTATCTATGGGCATGATGGAAATATTACACCTGTCAAGCTTTCCTCCTTTCCAAGTTTAACAGCAGCAAACGGCAGGACAGGACACAGAAGCACATCTATGTTCTCTTTAATCATGCGAGTGATGAATTTATGTCTCCAAGCCTTGAAGGAAACATAAAAGTCTGGATTGTTAACTTTAACATGTGACTTCATTAGTTAGTCATGATTGGTTGGATTGTTAGCATTGACATGTGACTTCATTAGTTAGACATGATTGGCTGGATTGTTAACTTTGACATGTGACTTCATTAGCTAGACATGATTGGCTGGATTGTTAGCATTGACATGTGACTTCATTAGTTAGACATGATTGGCTGGATTGTTAACTTTGACATGTGACTTCATTAGCTAGACATGATTGGCTGGATTGTTAGCATTGACATGTGACTTCATTAGTTAGACATGATTGGCTGGATTGTTAACTTTGACATGTGACTTCATTAGCTAGACATGATTGGCTGGATTGTTAGCATAATTGGCAAGACTGACTAGTACCTGTATGTCACTAGATCAACTGAGTACTACTGTTTTAACATTTTTTCATGTCCGTGACAGCATGAGAAATATCCTTCTTTTTCTGCGATCTTTGTTCATGGTAGACCACAAACTTGGCAGTCAGGTTTTCACAAAGCTTAATTTTATGGTCGACTGGGTGCAGCCCCATGTTGCTTCGCAGTTCATCCAGGAGAGTACAGTCTTGTAGGACATGTTCTGGTGTCTGTTCCGCCTGCTGACACTGGCAGAGAGCTGGTTGACTTCTTCCTAGTCTATGTAAGTATCTGTTGAGTCTGCAGTGCCCAGTGTATAAGCAAAATTTAATAACCAGGTCTGTTCTGTTGAGATCTTTGAGAAAATATTTCCCATAATCATATCCAGTGTTTGATTTGAAAAATATCCATAAACTATAGAAATATTATGAGGTATCTACTGCATGGTGGGATGGATTAGCATAATACATAAGCATTCGCCTATCAACTCTACACAAGAGGACCCCATACTAGACGTTCCACGTGTGAGGCAAGGAATTGGCACTCCTACACACTAGGGCCTAGAAATGGGAAGTGAGGTGACTTCATACCCTACGGTCTGAAAAGACTACGGGAAATTTTATTTATTATCTACTACATGGTGGAGCGTCTCGCCGAATGGATTAGAGTGCGCATTCCCATTTGGGAGACAAGGGCTCAATCCCCGTTAAGGCCAAGGAGATTTTTCTGTCAGGGACTCCAAACCAGAAAAATCCAAACCTGAATAGTTTTGCGGACTGCACTAACCATGCGGTCATTACATTTCATAGGCTCATGTCATGTCCCCGTTCTCCTCTCTCGTCCTACACTGCCCTAAAAAGCAGTATTATAGGCAGTGCGGACAGAATAAAGAAGAAAATTCACTACATGACATCTTATGTCCCTGTATCTGTTGCTCTGTTAATTATGTGTAAAACCTCACATATCTTCTCTTACCGTAGTTTCCTTGACATGCTTCCACCAATATGACACAGACCTGACAGACACAAGAACAGTTGTCAATGTGACACATTCAGTAAGGCATGCAAACACCTATACTATCTGAAACCAATTCATTCTACCTATTTCACATTTACTTATTCTGGTTATCTTCATTTTATTTCTTCTTAAATGAGCAGAAATGGGAAAGGACATTATGATGAAACTATATTTGATCACAGAGTTCATACTAATAGTTACACTCAATGAGCACTACTTTTTCTTCAAATGCACCATATCGACCACTTGTTAACTACTCAGTGTGATTTGTATGCGATCTGAGCCTAAGAGCGATTGTATGTTGTGCCAGTTATGCGCCTACAAGTAGGCCAGCACATCCGATTTCTGCTATGCTTTTATTTACTAGGGTAGCTTTCCTAGGTCCTACATCAGTTGCCTCTTACAGTTGACTTGTAGGTCGCAGTGGTACTATTCTTTGCTCTCTCGATGGCCCTGGCACCAAACAGGCGAGTCAGCACTACTAATGATGACTACACTGTAACACCCACTATTTCTAATATGTTCACAAACTCCTTGGTAAGTGTTTCTGCCAACATTTACATGATATATGCTATTGAATCCTGACCTTTTCGCCTGGTAAGTTTAATAGAACTGACCATCTAGGTGCTCATGACATCCGGATCACAGCCATCCAATCATTTTCCCCCGATGATCCTATTTGCCCTTAATAATCACTGAGTAGTTACTACATTCCTATGCTTCTGGTACAGTTACTACCACTTTCTCATGCTCGCTATATATTTTTTCATTTTCAGCTTGTTTTTCTATTGCCATTTTACTGCAGTTTTTGAAAGCCACATATATTCATTTGTTAGACTCCTTACTGCCTGTGTTTTCTCAGACTGCAAGGGAAGCAAAGAATAGTAACATTGTGACTACATGGCATGTCGAACGAGGCGACTGAGGTAGAGTTCAGCTGGATGCCCCATCTGGTAGAACAATTTTTGGCTTCAAAATCCAACCAAACATGATCAGTTCAAATACAATAACTATGCCAACCAAGAGGAAAGGGAGATCTAAAAGAGGTATGATATGATGCAGAGAAAACCGCAAGAAATTTACATTACAAATTATCTTCCTTTCACAAAACGGAAGTCTAGAGATACACGGAGAAGAGATTTGGAGGCAAATATTAAAGGTATGTGGAAGAGTTAGTCGGAACTGCAAGAGATAGCTAAAGAAAGGAAGACTAGGCATGATGTGGTTGAGGGCCTATGCTGCAACCTGGGTTAAAAAGGCACAGAAGAGAGACTACTTGTCTTAACCGTTATCCTTGTGTCATTTTTTTTATATACAGCCATCATTATGGACCCCTTAGTGAGTCTTTCTTATTTTCTTGATAACAGTTTCTTGCTAAGAACATTGATCTAGTATCTTGTACTTTGTAAAACAGGCTGGCATGATGCAGACCACATGGCCCAGTGTATGCAGTTGATCAAAGAATAAAATATGGTCACAACAAAGTATTCCCACAATATAGCATATAGTATAAACATAGGCTCTTAGAAGAAAAATCATGTTATTTGTAACACTTTCAGGGTTGTGAATCTCAGTAGCTACTGACCAGATTGAGAAAGATGGGTGTTGATATTGGTACAGCTCAAAAAGAACGATATACCAAAGATACAAAGAGATTGATAATCAACATTGAACTGGCGGGTTGGGCCACTGGACGCTGCTAGATTTCTTGAGGTGGAGATTGGAGCACCTAAGGACATGACCATAGTACTATGATGATTGTCCTCATAACACTGATAACTATCTTACTAATTGTTTTGATGTTTCATCTTTGGTATATAGTTTTACTATTGAATTCCCTCTTATTGAAATAATGTTGTCAGTACACTATTATAACCAGTGTGAGAACCTCTGCCAAACTTATTCTCAAAACATAATGTACAATGTTACTTACTGCGGCAAGTTAACAGCCATTAATGATGCATTGACATGATTCTGGTGATAAGAATAACATTAATTCTGGTAATAAGAATATCATTAATTCTGATGACAAGAATATCATTAATTCTGGTAACAAGAATATCATTAATTCTGGTGATAAGAATATAATTAATTCTGGTGATATATCATTAATTCTAGTGATAAGAATAACATTAATTCTGGTGATATATCATTAATTCTAGTGATAAGAATAAAAAGTAATTCTGGTGATAAGAATATCATTAATTCTGATGACAAGAATATCATTAATTTTAGTGATAAGAATATAATTTGACACATTTACAATAAAAATGCTTAGAGAATCAAAGAAATTCTTGATTAACCTTTATCTTATCTGTGTCACAGTTCACATTAACTGACTACTGAACTCAATATCAGCCAATTCCTCCTCAATTGGATCTTTGCGGCCCTCTTCCAGCGAAAGATAGTGTTTAAATGTGGCAGTTGGGCGTCATCACCAACAACAATCCACCCTGGCTTACCACAGGGTCACCATTATCTCCGGTGTTGTTCAATGCCTATACTGTGAGCATCACAAAAGAGCAGATCACGGGTAGAGGAAGGACAATGTCATATGCAGATGATGTGTTGGTGTATCGTCAGGGCAAGGATAGAGAACAGCTTGTGGAGGAACTTCAGTCAGAACTCGACCGCATAGGTAGATGGTGCGTTGAAGCAGGAGCATTGGTCAACCCCACAAAAGCAGCGGTGACATGGTTCTCTTTAAACAACCACATCGTCAACACTCCAACACCATCTGTGGTTTTGTGTTCAGAGGTGGTGGAGCGATCTCAGTCTATGAAATACCTGGGGCTGCGTTTTGATCGTAGTCTAGCTTTTACGGAACACATAGCTCATGTGATAATGAAGGCGAGGAAAGGTTTGCTGGCGATGAGGGTAATGGCTGCGGAGGATTGTGAACAGCGCCATCTTTGTCTTTTATACCAGGGTCTGGTCCTTTCTGTGCTTGAGTATGCGCTGGCGATCCTGACTCTCAGTCATAGTCAGATAGAACGACTGGAAAGAATACAGAACGAGGCGATGCGCATTATACTTGGTTGCACTAAAGACACGTCGTGCAGGGCAATACGCTATCTCCTTGACTATCCTACTATGGAGTATAGAATACTGATGAGCCGTGCACGAGCATACCTTCGAGTCAATGCTGACACACAACATCCTCTGCACTTGGAAATAAAGAGACAAAAGGAAATAGGTTAAAAGAGAAAATGTTGGATGGGTCAGGCCGAGGACTGTATTGAACAGGTGTGTACACTTGAAGATATTGATCCCGGTGAAGAATGGATACCAGTGCCAACAGGAATCGCTACATCCTTTTCTGTATGCATCGAACTTGATAAAGAATGCAGGCAACACAACCCACTTGTGGAGGCAGAGGTTCAGGCATTGATTTCTGAGAACGCATCTGAGCATGATGTAATCATTTATACGGATGGTTCGGTGATTCGACATGTGCGGAGCTCGTGGGCTTTCACTGCTCAGGTCGGAGGTGATGTTGTGAAGGAAGACAGTGGTGGTTTTGCCGTGACTACGAGCAGTCTCACTATGGAAATCATGGCGGTTACCAAAGCGATGATTTGGCTAGAATCACAGACTTTTATCCATGCATGTTTTCTCAGTGACTCAATGAGTATGCTCAGGAAGATTGAAACAGGATGGGCTAGGAGACATTGGATAGAATCGCTGGGGAGGTCTCAGCTGACAAAGATCAGTTTTATTTTTGTGCCAGGGCATGCAGGTGTAAGGGGAATGAACGTGCGGATAGGCTTGCAGGTATGGCTGCTGTCCAAAGCGGAGGAGCAATGGACCAGGCTGATATTATAAATTCCTTAAGGGAGAGAGGGCGTGTACATGATTCACGTAATAGCGGTGAATCCACAACACTAACCAGACTGCAAGAACTCAAAGTTAAGTGTGGTGTAGCTCGATAAGAACGCTATGCTGGCAGACAAAGAATTGTAAACTAACAAAGAACTGGTGTCGTTAGTCGCACACGCTGATAGGACATACTGAGGGAGAGATCGGAGCACTTATGGACTAATTTGTTCGACGTGCAGTGATGGTGATCCGATGACTAAACTAAACATTAACTGACTATGGAGACATTTGTTCTAAACTATTCATGTAGCATGGCATATGCAGAAGATCAATCTCACTGTAGTCCGACTGAGAAACTATCAGTCCCCAAGCAAGCTCTTTCATCTCCTCCAATAGTTCAAGGTTTCCTTAATGTCATGTTGCTACGGCTATTCAAGTAGTCTTCCGCCTGAAACCCCCCCAGAAACCACTCTCTCCACTACTGTTCCAGTAGTCTCCCACCATAAAACTATCCATGAGCCACTCTTGACACTACTGTTCCAGTAGTCTCCCACCTGAAACCGTCCATGAACTACTCTCGACACTACTATTCCAGCAGTCTCCCACCTGAAACCGTCCATGAACCACTCTCCCCACAGTTGTTCCAGTAATAGAACACATTAATGGACAAGTACTTATCGAAAGCATACATCAATTTACTTCAAAATTTGTGTCTAAAGGACATTGCTATTAATATGAAATAAGAATACATTTAGGCACCTAACCTTTCTGCTGAACCACCAAGACCACAGCCACCTGATGGCATAGGGCAACTGAGTCAAGTAATAAACTCTCTTGACACAGGAATCCAAACTGTCAATTGTTCTGTGGACAAGCATAGAATATTCAGTAGGTAAAACAGTAGGAGGGCATCAAACACTCTACTACATGTAGCACGCTCAGTCTGAGACACTTATATTACAGTAAATTAAAGTAATCTTCTGTGCACACTCTCAGACATCAACTTTAATACAGTTAAATGCTTTCTTGTATGTTTTCTTAAAGAAAACAGAAGCTATTAAATTTCCCCAAAAATCCATCCCTGAATGTTATTAGTGACGATCACATAGGTTTTCTTTGTTTTCTATAACTGAGGCACTTTTATTGTAGTTGTTCCTTAGTCATTTTATCTTTGACCATGTCACACCAATCTAAAACTTTTATCATCATCTTGTAGAACAGATGAGAGCTATGACAGCATGGTTGTTAGTAAACTGGCTTCAAAATTCAGGTCTCAGGTTTGAAATTCCCAGTAGAAGTGAGATTTTTATCTGACCACAATGGCTCTCATGTCTCGTTATCACTCTTCATTGCACCCAAGGGCATGTAAGGTAGAAACAACAAATGTCCACTCAATATATTATGAGCAGCTTTCACCTGTGTGTTGTCAGAATAGTAACACTGACCTACAAGGCATGTCGTAAGAGGCGACTGAGATAGGGGCCTAGGGAAGCTACCTTAGAAAATAGAGCTTTCTAATGAATTTTAAGCGCTCAACAGTAACCACATTTTATCGTCCGTCTCCGTTAGGACTAAGAACTCGATCTAACGTACACTGAAATCAGGGATCTCTGGAAAAATATCTAGATGGCTCCACGAGGGAGTGAACCAAGTACCTTTGGAACGAGAAGCAACTACCTAACATCTATGCCACAGAGACTCTACTGATACTGCTGGATTGTGGTTGCAGTCGATAAATGATCTGGTTTTTGCTGATATTAATCCATATCTGAATTTTTTCCGATCAGCTTAGAAGGATGAAGAGATTAAACCGCATTGTGTAAGCAATCAGTTAATATTCTTCAGTCACCCGTGTGGTGCTAGGACCTGTACGGAAAAGCAAATAATAGTACCACTGTTCCCTCAAAGACCTAAGCAGAACAGGCCAGGTCATTATATATCGACTACGCACAGGATACTGCAGACTCAACAAACACATATAGACTAGGAATAAGTCAAACAGCTCTCTGTCAGTGTCAGCAGGTGGAACAGACACCAGAGCATATCCTGCAAGACTGTCCTCTCCTGTGTGAGCTGAGAAGCAACATGTGGCCACACCCAGTCGACCTGAAAACTAAGCTTTCGGGAAACCTGACAGACCTGAAGCTGACTGCTCAGTTTGTGGTCCACAGTAAATTAAGCGCATGACCAGAAGATCGCTGAAGAAGAAGTACCACTGCAACCTACAATGCATGTCATAAGAGGCGAATGATGTAGACACTAGGGATGCTACCCTAGTAAATGAAAAGCAGCGCAGAAATTGGATGTGCTGGCCTACTTATAGGCGCATAATTGGCACAGCGTACAATCGCTCTTAGTCTCATATCACATACAAATCACACAGAGAGGTTGACAAGGGGTTGATATGGAGCGTTCGAAGAAGCAGAAGATATTCTTCAGTAAAACTACATTTCTGCTACCTCCAATTATTTTACTATCATCAATCATCCATGACACACTTCCATAAGCCAGATCTAGCACTTAGTACCGAAGAGCTCTCTGACTTCCATAGGCAATGATTTCTGATATTTAATTGAGAGATATCTCTGGTCGGACCACATGGAAGTAAGAAAAAATACTTACAGATATCGTATAAATGTTGTGAAGTGGTCACCAAGTACTATGGGCAAATACATATTGGTCAGCATGCGTAGTAAATCTGGTGGCTCAAAGGGTACCACCTGCATATGGCAGACATATAAGGCCATTAGATTTATTAGAGCTAGAGAGTTTTACATCATAGATGATGGCATACATGTTTATATGGTAACATATAAGTTTAGAGTTGACATACAAGTTTAGATAATGCCATATAGGTTTAGATGTGATGTACATGTTTAGATAATGCCATATAGGTTTAGATGTGATGTACAAGTGTAGATGATGACATGTATGTTTAGATATGATGTACAAGTCTAGATGTGATGTAAAAGTCTAGATGTAATGTACAAGTTTAGATGTGACCTACAAGTGTAAATGATGACATTAAAATTTAGTGGGTGACATACAAGTGTAGATGGTGAAATATAAATGTAGACGATGACGTCATGCAAGTGTAGATGATGACATCATGCAAATTTAGATGACATACAAGTGTAGAATGTGACATACAAATTTATAAGATGACATACAGGTGCAAAATACATACTATCTTTCTCTCGTTTGTACGCAGGCACACATATATAGTGTTAAGATACATCAAAAGATTCGGTCTGAGACACTCACTGTGTATCCAGCATTCCTCAGCAGTTCCGTGGCTTCCATTATTGCTCTCCTCACTGAAGGAACACATTTTGTGTGGCCGTCATCAACAAAGAACCCAATCCGTAGTGGTTCAGTGCTATTATACAACTAAGACATATATAATCAAAAACAGAATATTTTAACATTGGTAGACAGACTGGAGCTTCTACTATCAGAATAGTTATTTTGTTCTCTCATTATTCATTGTTTCTTTAAGGATCATCTTCATTGCACATCGGACATGTCCATAATTGCTCCAATCTCCTCCCAAGCATGTATTTCAGTGTGTTTAGATTCTTCTTCTTCTTCAAATGCTCTATATAGACCACTTGTTTTTTTGGTTTTTTCGTCCGCTTTCAACTCAGACGAAGTTTCATCTCTGAAACTGATTTTTGCGTGAAAATCCGTGTTTCCAATTTGTAAATTACTTTACACTGGCAGCCGTGTGCTCAATGTACTCGTAATTAGTATTCCTCGCCATACAGGCAGATTTTCTCCGACTTCAGAGGTACTCACGTTAACGTCCTGAGTAAGACCAGGGGACTTGAACAAATGCCGGACAGTAGGATCGAACCCGAGCTATGAGGCGTCTCACAGCTAGCAGGCCGAGCTACTAACAACTAGGCAGTCCCCCTAGACCACTTGTTAAACCATTCTTTGTGATTTGTATGTGATCTGAGCTTAAGAGTGATTGCACGTTGTGCCAGTTATGCTGTGCCTACAAGTAGGTCAGCACATCCGATTTCTACTATGCTTTTTATTTACTAGGGTAGCTTCCTAGGTCCCTATATCAGTCACCTTTTACGACATGCCTTGTAGATTGCAGTGTTATTATTCTTTGTTCCCTTTGTGGGTCCTGGCAACACATGGCGGTGTGTTTTGATTAATAATGCCTGTTCTGTGCCAGTTGATGTATCTACTGGGAGTTCTTTCATGGTTTCCCTATCTTGCGAAAGAACCAGATAAAATTGTATGAAATAAATATCTATCACAGACAGATATAAGTACATGAGAAAATTATTCACAAGGATCGCATAAAAGTACATAAGAGATACAGCCATCAGTTGGATTCAATTCAATGAGATATATATATATATATATCAATCAGTTAGATAAAAGTATATTAACTGATTCGCTATGTACCATTGTTTTAAAGATTCACCTGACTTATCGCGGAGGCTTATCATAGTTTGAAATATTTTTAATATTTTAATACTTTCTCATTACTTTTCATTTCTATTCAACTTTTATATCAACTGAAAACTAATTAAAAGTGAAGTGTAAATGATAACAAACACATATCCTCATTTTTTTTATTTTAAAAATAGAAGTGAAACGAAGTTTACCATTCATTCTAGGATATTCTGTGACCAAAACAACTACAGATTTTTCATTAATTGTCATGATGCCAGTTTGTGAAGAGTTAATAATCGATTCACAATTTTCTTAATGTTTCTTCTTCTCTTCCACCATTTACTTCTTTATAGAAGTGTTGGGGTGAAACGTAGTGATCTTGTGTGTGCTTGTTCTTCTTCTCTTCCACCGTTTACTTCTTTATAGAAGTGTTGGGGTGAAACGTAGTGATCTTGTGTGTGCTTGTTTTAAGGCACTTTGTAAGCTGATATTCATTTTCGTAAGGCTGTTCTTCATGGTGTCGCTCCATCTTTTGTGTGGTCTTCCTCTTGCCTTGTACTCATTATACTTTTTCTGTCTGGCTCTCTGTGGTAGGCGGTACCACAGCATTCTTTTCAGGTGTCCAAACCATTTAATCTGTTGTTCTTTTATGAATTGCATGACTGGTTTCACATCCAGTCTTCTTCTGATTTCTTCATTTCTAACTTTGTCTCTAATTGTCACACTTGCAACTCTTCTAAGACACCACATCTCTGTTATGATTTTCCGCTTATTGACCATGTTTGACACTGGTAACATAGTGTTGGCCAGAAAATTGTTCTTATGAGATGTGCTTTAGTTTTAGCAGTATCTCTTTATGTGACAACAGTGGTGTTAACTGTCCCAGTACCTGGTTAGCTTTTGTGCAACGATTGCTGATTTCGTTATCAATACTTCCATCTGCTGTGAAAATTACGTATTCATCAATGGACTACCAATATAAAGAGAACAGTCAGACTTGTTTATTCAACATATTATTCATCCAAGACCTTTGATATGTTGGTTTTTTATTCTTTCAATTTTTGTTTTTAATGCATGCTAATATATTTCCTGTATAATTAACACTGCATTTTATTTACTAACATGGTAAATATTTTGTCAAACTACATTCATTTGTCTTCAATTTGATATATAATAAGTCCTATTTTAAATCATATTGAGAAACAATTTTTTAGTTTTGCTAAACTATGATTGCAATTTTTTGAAAATAAATCCTCCCAGAAGTAAAAAAAACCTCCGTAGTAAATCAGTTAGAGATAAATCCATCAGTCAGATAGAAGTACATCAGAGATATCTGTGTTACTAGGAAAAGTTCATGAAGATTCCTACCTTGTCATCAAATATTATCATAGGCACTGTGGGGTCCAACTTGTGCTGCAATGGTACACATACACTTCTCATGAAAGCAACAAGTCCATCCACTTCAAAAGACAATGGCCCAACACATGTTGCAACTGAAAGACAAAATCATTAACCCGTTAATTGGGTATAAAGTAGACCTATATCATGGTAAAATACTGACTCAATGGTTATGATCTAGTGCTACATCATGGTGAACTACTGACTCAATGTTTATGATGTAGTACTACATCATGGTAAAATACTGACTCAATGGGTATGATGTAGTGCTAACTCATGGTGAAATACTGATTCAATGGGTATGATGTAGTGCTAACTCATGGTGAAATACTGATTCAATGGGTACGATGTAGTGCTATGTCATACATCATGTAACTACAGACTCAATGGGTATGATGTAGTGCTACATCATGGTAAACTACTGACTCAATGGGTATGATGGAGTGCTACATCATGGTAAAATACTGACTCAATGGGTATGATGTAGTGCTACATCATGGTAAAATACTGACTCAATGGGTATGATGTAGTGCTACATCATGGTGAAATACTGACTCAATAGGTATGATGTAAACCAAAGCTGTCCAATGTGGTCCTCGTGAATGCCATGGCACCCGTGTCATACATTCATAGTGCCTTATTTAGCTCTGCCTGCTTTAATGTTAGTCATAGCTCAAGAAAAAAGTGGGTACAACATCAGTACTAGACTTCATCAAGAAACAACAAATTAAATGGTTTGGCCACGTAAGTAGATTACCATCAGACAGTGCACCTCAAAGAGCAATGCTGCTCCGATACAATGGGTACAAAACAAAAGGCCGGCCACGCAAAAGATGGACCTCAGAGATAACAGGCGAGAAAGAGACTATTTACAAAGCGCATACTAGGGCCCGTTTTAGAAATTTCTTCTTGACCTGACGCTGTGAGGCAAACAGGATTCGGGAAAGAAAGAAAGAAATACCTCAGGAAAACACTATTTTTTCATAGCACTTCCAGGAAGATAATCTACCTGGTTTTGTAATCTTGTAGAAATCACACAATTTATGCCATAAACATTTCATTGAACAACAACAATATGGGATGAGTCTAGCCACCAACATATTCTTTTACAAGATTGTCTTCTCACCTGCATCCTGTCCTTCCACAGGTAATGTCACACCTTTTTGGCTGGAAAAGATGAATTTAAAAGAAAAACATGAGAGTGATCCTTTATTTGAATACTCATTACTTTCTACTGATGGTATGCTACTACTACTATATTTCTATTGATGGATGCTACTACACTGTAATTTCTATTGATGGTATGCTACTACTTACTGTATATTTCTATTGATGGTATGCCCACTACTAATTCTATATGTATGCACTCGTACATTTCTATTGATGGTATGCTACTACTTACTGTATATTTCTATTGATGGTATGCTACACTACTGTAATTTCTACTGATGGTATCACTATTACTGTAATTTCTATGATGGTATGCTACTACTTACTGTACATTTCTACTGATGGTATGCTACTACTACTGTAATTTTATGATGGATGCTACTACTTACTGTACATTTCTACTGATGGTATGCTACTACTTACTGTACATTTCTACTGATGGTATGCTACTACTACTGTAATTCTATGATGGTATGCTACTACTTACTGTAATTTCTTGATGGTATGCTACTACTTACATGTACATTTTAACTGATGGTATGCTACTACTTACTGTACATTTCTATTGATGGTATGCTACTACTTACTGTACATTTCTACTGATGGTATCTACTACTTACTGTACATTTCTATTGATGGTATCTACTTTCCACAACTACTGACATTTCTACTGATGGTATGTACTCCACATTACTGATGTACTATTCTGACTCATTGATGGTATGCTACTACTTACTGTACATTTCTACTGATGGTATGCTACTACTTACTGTACATTTCTACTGATGGTATGCTACTACTTACTGTACATTTCTACTGATGGCACATTTGTAATGATGGCATATTTCCACAGAACCTAACCTGACTCTCTCAGACGTTGGTTTAAAACCACAAATCCCACAGAAATGAGCTGGAATACGAAGTCCCCTGCTATGTCAGTGCCCACCCCAAAGAACTGATCCTCTGGTTGCAACAATCACTGCTTCCCCACTGGACGTTCCTCCTGGAGATCTGTCACCCTTGATAGGGTTTCTTGTTACACCAAATATTGGGTTGGATGATCCAAAACTGAAACACAGAGACAATATTCCACATACATTCATAACACAAGTGGACGATCGCGAGAGATAACACAAGTGATTTTTTAAAACTGTAGTTACTGACTGTAGTACTTTTTTAGGGCAGTGTAGGACAGGTGGGACAAGAGCCTGGGGAATTTAATGGCTGCATGGTTAGTGCCGTTGCTGGGGACTGCCTAGAGTAGTTGATAGTAGCTCGGCCTGCTAGCTGTGAAACACCTCATAGTTCGGGTTCGAACCTACTGTCCGGCATTTGTTCGAGTCCCTGGTCTTACTCAAGCGATAACGTGAGTACCTCTGAAGTCGGAGAAAATCTGCCTGTATGGTGCGGGAATACTAATTACGAGTACATTGAGCACACGGCTGCCAGTGTAAAGTAATTTACAATGTGCACGCTGCTGCCATTGTAAGAAATTGGAAAAACGGATTTTCACGCAAAAATCAGTTTCAGAAATGAAACTTCGTCTGAGTTGAAAGCGGACGAAAGAAAAAAGAAAGAAAAAAGTTCAGTTGCCACGAAGCTGTTCAGGTTGGGATTTTAAATTTATGCCTACAAGAAAAAATCCTTGGCCTTACCGTGAATTTAACATCGTCTCCGCATGGGAGCTCTCTCTAATTCATTCAGCCAGACTCTCCTCCTGACTTAAAACATACAAATCTGAATGCATATGTGAAATTAATTGTTAACTGTTCAATCAAACAGTTCAATAAGTTACCGCTATCCTATTATTTTCTGGATATTAACTACCTGATGTAATTTAAATAATCAAATACCTGAGGCATCCGGCAAAGAGGAAAACCATGGAGAAGATGGATTTAGGATGTAACTGATGGTTTGAGCATGACGGCTGCAGAAGCGGGACATCTGGCCTACGAGAGAGAGATTATCTGAAGGACTGTTAAGGTGGCAAAGTTCTGCAGACAAGCTATTTGATGATGCTGTAATTTAACAGTTCCATCAATCATTCTCTTTCTTGTATGCTGATATCAACTACCCACATGTGTGGTGCAAGGGCCCGAAGGAAGCAAAGAATTGTACCACTGTAACCTACAAAGCATGTCATAAGAGGTGACTGATGTAGGATCTAGGGACTCTATCCTAGTAAATAAAATGCATAGCAGAAATCAGATGTGCTGGCCTAGTTGTAGATGCAAAACTGACACAACGTCAATCGTTCTTAGGCTCAGATCACATACAAATCACACAGAGTGGTTAACAAGTGGGTCGATATGGAGCGTTCGAAGAAGAAGAAATCAACTACCTGATATAATCAAACCATTCCATCAGTTATCACTGTCGTGCTTATGACTACATGATACACTCCAATCGATCATACTCTATCTTTTTTGCTGTTATCGATTGATTGATTTGATAGGACCATCATCATGCACTTGGTGAGTAATATGTGTGCTCAATCTTCTTACATAGGAAGATCTCAGCAGAAGTGCACAACTCTGTAACACAGCAAGATCCTGATGTAATTTTGAAATGGTGAAGATATTTTGTAGGAATTGTATTTTAATCTTTGCTAATGAATTACTGCATAATTTTACTCTGGTACATTTGAATGATTGCATATTTACTGATTATGAATTTTTGCTTATCAACTACTTGATATTATAATTCTTTATTTTTCCAGTTCAGTAAGAATACCTCTCTTCTTCTTCTTCTTTGCGTTCGTTCTTTACAACCAATTTTAAGTGGACTACGGTGACTATCCCTCTGTGTGGGTTCAATTCCGCGGATGGCAGAAAAAGCCACAGATTCCCCAGATTTACGGTGTTCTGGCACCGAACCGAAGGAGCCGATGTCCATGGCACCGCGCTGAAAAGCTCAAGTGCTTCTGGATCGAAGAAGAGAATCACTCTTTGTGATATGTTTGATCTTTGCCAAACGTGTATACGTTGCATTGGTTTGGTAGACCTAAACACATGACTTCTACAGCTAGGACACTGCATCGATTTCAGCCAAACCCCCTTGTTGCCTCTTACGACATTCGTGGCAGGTAATAGTGGTTCTATTCTTTACACCCCAAATTTGGGCCCGTAACCACTCGGCAGAATACCTCTGAAGTTGAAAGGCGAACACTGATAAATAGGAAAGTAGGTCTTCATGCAAAAATCAGTCACAAGTCTGACTATGCCTGAATTCAGTGAAGCAAAGTAAGAAGGTTTGTTATGACATAATTTTCAACACATTAACATAAATACATGGAAGTCTGAAAATGAAATTAAGAAATATTTTTAATTCAGTGCAATGAAGCCTGTCTAAGAGACATTATAATAGCCGTCCATGCGATGATGACAACAATCACAGACGTGTACTGTTGCACCTCTCTGGTGTGTGCGGAGGTGACTGTAGAGTCAATCCTAGAACAGAATCCCGACCACAGGTGGGGCATACATGATCAAGGTTAGACATGTGCGTGTTGTGTGCTCTGTCGAAAGAGACATTATCATGCCAAGGCTAGCAAGTCTGACATCATTACATACTTACGTAATGTATGCCGTCTGAGGAATGTTGCTGCGAATTACAGGTATTGCCCCTTGAAGCCTGAGGAGCTGAAATAAAATGGCAATAGAGTCCTTATTGAAACACACACATCTATTGACACTGCAACATTTTGTTTCCAGAATATTCCTCATGGATGCATTAAGTAATAGTTGATGGCAATGATAAGTATAATGTGACTACAATTAAAGGTAACCATAATTGTAATAAGACAAATTGTAATATGTCCACTAGATGCAGTCACAATAATTATGTGTGTAATGGTGGTAATGATAAACATAATTGTAATAAGACAAATAGTAATATGTCCACTAGATGCAGTCACAATAATTATGTGTGTAATGGTGGTAATGATAAACATAACTTTAATACGACAAATTGGAATATGTCCACTAGATGCAGTCACAATAATTATGTGTGTAATGGTGGTAATGATAAACACCACATTAATAAGACAAATTGGAATATGGGGACACAGAAGACCTTTTATTCGCAGATGACCAGGTACTGATTGCAGAAAACAAAGAATCTCTCCAGAACCATTTGAGTTTAGTTAACATCAAGGGGGAGGAGTACAACATGAGAATAAATATAATAAAGACAGAGACAATGGCAATAAGCAGACAACCAGAAAACCTTAAAAAAAACTCCAGAACATAGAAATTAAACAAGCCAATGAGTCCAAATACTTAGGGGCAATTTTCACTGCAGATTGAAGTATCGATAAGGAAATCAGCAAGTAATTGATGCACAAAAGCTAACCAGGTACTGGGACAGTTAGCAGTTAAAGAGATACTGTTAAATCTAATGCAAATCTTACAAGAATGATTTTCTGGCCAAAACTATGTCACCAATGCCAAACATGGCCACTAACAGCATCTAAAGAGCAGAAAATCATAATGACGGAGATGAGATGTCTTTAAAAAGCTGCAGGTGTGACAATAAGAGACAAAATTAGAGATGAAGAAATCAAAAGAAAACTGGATGTGAAACCAGTCATGCACTTCGTAAAAGAACAACAGATTAAATGGTTTGGACACCTGACAAGAATGCCCTGGTATCGACTACCACAGAAAGCCACACTGAAACGAGTACAGAGCAATAGGAAGATCACGCAAAAGAGGAAGTTACGGCATCAAGAACAGCCGTTAAAAATAAATAGCAGATTACAAAGTGCCATAGAAAAAGCGCACACAAGATCACTAAATTTCCCCCTTCTATAAAGAAGTAAATGCTGGAAGAGAAGAAGCAGACAAGTCACATTTCACTTTAACGTGAACAAAATGTCAGGCCCTTCATTTACCTGCAATACTACAGCATCTTCAGAAGCCTTCAGCTGAAGGTAGGAACTAAGTCCTGCAGTCGACTCCAGATTCTGAAAATAGACACCAAAGCACACATCAGTTACTTCAATCTGATGGACAGAACTATCATCATTGCATTTTGGTTTATAACCACATTTGTTTTGAACTCTTTCTTACACATGAAGATCTCAGCAGCAGAGCACAAGCTCTGTAGAACTGGCAAGGGTCTTTGCTGTAATTATGAGAATAGTGAAAATGTTTACTAATTATTATCAAATATTATGATAAAACAAGACCTGCATATCGAGGAGCATCGGCTCATAAATAACATCATGTCCTGGAATATTAAATATTTTGGCCATGTTAAACATCACAGTGGTTTGAAGAGAATGGAAGGCATGGTTACTGGAGTACGAAGCAGGGGATGACCAAGACAAAAGTGGCAGCAGAACATTAAATAAACCTTGAACTTACACTAGATGAGACGGAAGAACTTGTTAAAGACAGAGATTTTCAGGTATGCTGTGATGAAAGCGATGTTCCGAAGGACATGCTACTACTTGAACATAAATAAAAACATACATTATATTGAATTCATACACTGCCTGTGCCCCTGTGGTGTGGTGAGTATGACAACAGAGCATATCCTATAGAACTGCCCCCAGTACGCAGATCTGAGAAGACAGAGGTGGCCCACCTACACCAGCGTCTAAGACGGCTGACTTAATTAGAGAATCTGAAATCCCAATCTAGTGAGAATGCAGAAGAAGAAGAATTCACATACAAAACACATGGATACTGACTTTCACCCTAAGCCACATACACCAACAAGACGATGTTGACATGACATATGACAATAACATAACAACCAACAAGGTGTTAATATGACATGTAACAATAACATAACAACCAACAAGGTGTTAAATAACATGTAACAATAACATAACAACCAACAAGGTGTTAACATGACATGTAATAATAACATAACCAACAAGATGTTAACTTGACATGTAACAATACCTTGACATGAATAACTTCTGCTAAACTAACAGGAATATTTTTCAGAAGTTGAGGGACATTTTCCTGTGAATTTGCTGTCAGACTACTTGAAGCCCCCACAACAGCATTCTCATCTTCCTGTGTTGAAACAAAAACAAATTATTCAAAGATACAAAAATCTGCTTTGTATGGACAAACACAGACACCTACGCACAGACAGATAGACAAATGCACACATACAGACACCCACAGACAGATTGATTGATTGGATGTTCATCATTGCACTTTGATGAGTAACCATGTGTGGTTTGATCTCTTTCTTATACAGGAAGATCATAGCAGCAGCGCACAAACTTCGTAGAACCGCGAGGTCCTCGATGTAATTTAGAAGATGGTGAAAATGTTTTGTAGAAATTTTATTTTTTAATCATTGTAACAAATTTTGCCCTGGCAGCGGCTTTCCAGCCTGCTAGTCTTGATTTTGAACTGCAAAGTTTTTTTTTGTAAGCTGAACTTGAACACAGGACCTATGTTTTATCGTCCATCGTGGAGATCGTCCAGCTCCACGAGGTAGAGAATCAAGTATCTTTGGAATGAGAGGCGAGCACCTGACTTCATGCCACAGTGACCCCTACCCACAGATATAAACACACATCCACAAACACCCACAGATGGACATGCATATACAAACACGCACTCACGCATCCACAAGAACAAATATTCTAAAAAATATTATATATATATATATATATATATATATATATATATATATATATATATATATATATATATATATATATATATATATATATATATATATATACTAAATGCTCTGCACTATATGAATGTTTCTTCCCATTTGGGAAGAAACACTTTCCTTTTTATCAGTGCCCCTTCACCATGCAGATGTGCCTTCTCCTACTTCAGAAGTCTATTCTTATTAAATAGGGGTAGTGTCTAAGAAGTTGAGTAAGGTTCTCACCTCTTGCTTCAAAGGTACTTGGTTCGTTCCCGTGTGGAGTGGTGAAGATATTTTCCAGAGATCCTGATTTCAATTTTAGTGAGATTGAGTACCTAATACTATTGGAGACGGACGATAGAACATATGTTCTGTGATCAAGCTGAGCATGTAGAAGAACTATTGACAGTTGAAAATTAATAAGAGTAGGCTGCAAAAGCTGCTGTCCAGCAAAATTCAATAAAAATAATACAACAAAATTCTTAAAATTACATTGAAGATCCTCAGGGTGCTATGAAGCTTGTGCACTGCTGCTGAGATCTTCATGTGTAAGATAGAGGTCAGAGCACACCTGCTTATTCACCGAAGTGCAACAATGATGGTCCTATCAATCAATAAAAGATTCAAAAGGGCAGGTTTCAGTATGAGTAGATGTCGTCTATAGAAGTGTCTAACCTTTAGAGGCTTACATGGATCTACTGTCCTGGGCATGCAGGTGTTTGCGGCTATGAGAGAGTAAACAGCTTGCATCAACAGCATCGATTGTTGGGGAGTTGATGATGAATAAGGGGTATGTTCTTCGGTCTCTTCCCGACTTTCTGTTGGATGAAGACACTAAAATAGATTTTGAATCGTACCACCAATTTAAGCAGTTTGGAGTTACCCGTTGTACAGGTAAAACAGGATGCCTGAGGGGCAGAGTGTGTTTAACCAGCGAGCCACAGGAACCATCAGTATCCATACTCTTCGATAACTGTTGAGGGGGACTGAGCATCAATGGGTCAGCCCGTAGTGCAATGAGGTAGTTTGGTAACCAATCAATAAATAACTCAACAGTCATTTATAATAAAGATACTGACTAGCATATGCCACAAGTTAGAGCATGTTTACAAAGAGTCAACTCATGTATTGAGGTTGTGTAGCAACTGTTATCACTAGCATGTGTACACACAGACAACCTCACATGTATACAAGCAGTAACAGCTCTTAGCTAACATAAAGAATAGCAACAAGGGTACTCACAATATCTATGAACTCTACAACAGCATTTGTATACAGGTCTGCACTCACAGCCTTGGGATGTAGGACAAAGAAGTTAACCAAGTGTGGGGGACAAATAAATCAATCAATTTCCCTCTAAATCTAAGATATAATAATAATAATAATAATTCCTCTCGTACCGTTATCGTTACATAGGGCCTGCAAGTAATTTCTCCATACCGCTCTATCCTGGGCAACTCGCTCAATCTCCTCCATGGAACTGAGACCGATATTTCCTGCCTCTCTCAGCAAAGTTCGTTTCAGGGTATCCTTAGATCAACCTCTCTTTCTTGAACCCTTTGCATCCCACTTCAATGCCTGCTTTGATATTCTTTGATCATTTCTCCTCAAGGTGTGCCCAACATATCTCCATCTTCTCTTTCTTATCACAGTTGTCACTAGTGGTTGACCAGACATGTCTCTGATTTCATCACTTCTCCTGAATTCGTTCCATTTTATATTCATTATTTTTCGCAGACATCTATTTTCAAATGCATTCAACTTGCTTTCTATATAAATCTAAGATATACAAAACAAATAAAACATTTTATTTTAATTTTCCCAGGAATTCATAAATGAGAAAAATAGCCTATAATGAGAGCAACAATAAGATCTGACCAGATTGTCTTGTGACTTTTAACCCCGGTTAAGGCAATGACCCTCAACCAACTCATGCCAAATAAGTATATATTTCACTATTTTTTGCAGCTCTTTTCAACGCTTCCACATATTGTTAACCTCTGCCTTAAAATCTCTTATCCATGTATTTCTAGGCTTCCTTTTCGCTTGCCTTCGGGTTCCAAGAAGGGTCCTTCTTATTATATCCCCTTGGTTTGTTCCTGTTGGCCAAATTTCCATTCTCCTGCTGTTCGAACCGGGACAGTCTTGTAAGATGTACGTAGGGGACTGCTTTGATGCTCCATAGATGCAGGCGGCTGAGATCCATTTAATAGTGGTGTGCCCCGAGACAGTATTGTCTCGTTCTAAGTCTGAAGACTGTTGTCTGTGCTTTCTGCTTAATATAGTTATGTTGCCATGCTCTGAGATGTAACCTCTGTTTGTTTTCCTCCACTTAATTTTTCGAATTATTTCAGAAGTGTCATCACTTCTGTTAAGTTTTATGCTGGGGTTAAGTTCTACTAAATTTATGTTGGTGGGGCTAGGCCCTCTCCATTCTATTTCCTGGGATGCCACTGTGAGCTAGTATCCACTGCAGAACTAATTCTGATTTCTTGGACAGCGAGCTGATTTTATGCCTTATATTCAGGATGAGTTTGTCTTGTTTGGAACATGAGACAGCCTGTAAAATGTATCTCTAGTCGCTGAAGACTGCAATTTCTTTTGTTGACACCTTTTGGTTATTGAGAATCTGTACTTTTACCCCTGAAGTTGGAGAAGGCACGCCTGTATGGTGGGGGACAGATAATAATTAAAGCTGGCCTTCATGCAAAAATCAGTCAAGAGGTGCCATATTAGACAATTGACTACGCCTGAATTCATAGCGGGCAAATGAACAAAAAATATACTCACTCTAATTTGGAATGCAAGTAGAATTGCATAAATGTTTCCTTCTTGCTTCTGAGCTTTGACACATATTTCTTGAAATGATAATTCTGTTAGTGATATGTCTACTGGATACTGAAAAAAAATATATATGGACAGGAGACGGCAGACATCACTACATATATCTCTTATTTTAAGTAATTTCTGACACACTTTTGGTCTAGACATCCAAAGTGTAGAAAACGGTACGAAAACTTTAAGCAAACTGGTAATACTAAATGAAAACTGGAAGACTTTCTGAATAGCCCCAACCACCTCTAAGCACCTTTTTTGACTTGCAAGAGGAGACAGTGGTTCTATTTTGTGCTACCCTGGAAACCACAAAGAAGGATTGTGATGCAACAGTGTGTCAGACACAGCAGTGTTATGACACACTAGTATGTCAGGACAGTGTAGTATGATGATATAGTATTGTATCAAAACACAGTGGTATTACGATACACTAGTATGTCAGAACACAGCAGTATGATGATACAGCAGTATGTCAGAACACAGTAGTATGATGACACAGATGTATGATGATACAGCAGTGTGTCAGGTCACAGTAGTATGATGACACAGCAGTCAGGTCCCTACTGCTTTAAGCCAAGCCATCCATCAGGAAACTGCCATATCTCTCTCAGAGTTTTTGATTATCATCATTGTGAGCGTCTTACTCTAAGCGACATTATTAAATTACACGTGTAATACACAGTATTGAATGATAAGACAGATAACACAGAATAAATATTACATATACATAAAACTTCTTTTCTTCTTTGAACGCTCCATATTGACCACTTGTTAAACCACTCTTTGTGATTTGAGCCTAAAAGCGATTGTACACTCTGGCATTTATGCACCTACAAGTAGGCCAGCACATCCAATTTCTGTGACGCTTTTATTTACTAGGGTAGCTTCCCTAGGCCCCTACCTCAGTGCCTCTTATGACATGCCTTGTAGGTCACAGTGTTACTATTCTTTGCTCCCCTTATGAGCCCCAGCAACACACGGGTGATGTACATATAACAATTTATTTAGCTCTTAAATCCATATGAAATTTATCACTTACTGGTGCTCATTATATTAAACTTAAGAAAACAAGGTGACAATTGTACATGTTGTGGCTAGACTCCATTGCTTACATGCTACTTCAGTGGTATCAAGTTTCCATATTTGAGCGTGGAGGTGCTGACTGATTTAGTTTCTCTTCCTCTATCCTCTGGAGGGTAGAGATTGACCAGAAGGAACATCCACCATTCACCCGTGTGTTAGCGGTGCCACAGGGGAAGTAAATACTATAAACAGACACCTACAAAACATGTTGTAAGAGGCGACTATGGTAGAGTTTGGATTGGGGCTGGTTACCCCAAGCTCTCCTGCTTGTTCTAGTCCATCTACTCCCATTCTTTTGTCATGACTAGATCATAATAGCTAATACTGCTGTTTTCAAATATACAGGGGTTGAGTCTAGTTTAAAATGTATAGTTTTAATACACAGGATCTGCTCTTTCAGTTTGTTGTAGCATTCTAAGAACGTGGTAGTATAATTTAATCCAAATTTAAACACAGTAAACAATGTCACAAAATGTTCTGGCCAAATACGATAGCAAATAAAGAGCTTTTGAAACGAACAAACTGTGCATCAATGCCGACCTTCTTCTTCTTTCTTCTTCTCTGAACGCTCCATATTTCATCATCATCAGGTGCCGTCTCCACATCGAAGGTTGGCTGCAATGAATCTCCAGCATCCTCTGTCTTTCGCCTTGGTGTTGCACACTGCCAGACTGTAACCTGTCCATTTCTTAAAGTTTCCCTCCCACTTATCTTCCTCTTGCTCTTCTCCCTCAACTTTCCCCTCTAGTAAATGTTTTATCATGGTGTCATGCCTTTTTATGTGCCCAAAATACTTTACTTGTCTGAATTTTATTTCTCTTAATAATTGTTTCTTCATGCCTAGTTTTCCTAAAACTTGTTTATTTGTCTGTTTTTCTGTCCATGAAACTCTGCTTATTCTTCTATATATCCACATCTCAAATGCATCAATTCTGTCTTATAACTGCTTGTTCATTGTCCATGTTTCGAGCCATACATTAATATAGGATATATATAGCATTTGATCATTCTAATTTTTAGCCTGTTTGTGATTTGTTTGGATGTCAGTAACTTTCTCATACTATTGAAATTATCCCTGGCCATTCCTATTCTCTTTTAATTTCTGTTATACATCTGCCATCATCTGTTATCATCTGACCGAGATAGGAGTAGCTTTTTACTTGGTGTAGTAATTCTCCATGTATTTTTATATTCATTTTAGGTTTTTCCATTTCCTTGTTGATTACCATAGTTTTGTTTTCTGTATGTTAATGTCTAATCCATATTCCTTGCTAGTTCTGTCCAATTTACCACTTGTTAAACCACTCTTTGTGATCTGAGCCTAAGAGCGAGTGTACATTGTGCCAGTTATGCGTCTACAAGTAGGTCAGCACATCCGATTTCTGGGACGTTTATTTTACTAGGTTGCTTCCCTAGGCCCCCTACCTATGTTGCCTCTTACATATTGTGGCATGCCTTGTAGTTCACAGTGGAACTATTTTTTCTCACTTGGGCCCCGACAGCACACTGCCCCAATGGAGACCATCAATTAAAGATGAAGATGGAGGTGGATTAGGCACGTATGTTTTATGCCGTAGGGGCTTTGGTTGGGACAGCTCTCACATGAACAGAGGATGAGAAAGAAGGCCGGGACATCCAAAGGAAACATGGAGAAGAAGTGTGGAAAGAGAGTAGAAAGATTATGTCACGAATAGTAAATAATTAGTAGCAAGATGGTAGAATGTCAACAATAGAAATCTCTTGTGGAAGCCTTATGTTTCAAACAGAACATGAAGAAGATATAGATAAACAACATTACCAACAATACATATAACAACATCACAGGTAGCAACAACAATATGCCAGATAACAACATCACCAACATTTCAGAGCAAAAGATAGAATCACATATAAAAAAAGAAATGATTACACACACAAATAGTGTTCTAATAACAGCAACAACAAAAATTACCCTTAAGTTGTCTACACTTTTGGAAGGTAAATTTTTAAAATTGTCCAGATTTTGTTGAAGGGTTTCATATTTTAGTTTTGCTACATCCTTACGGAGCATTCGTTTTTGCTTATTGCGCCTGGCCTTGAATAATTTATACATCAGACGGCACATGCAGTATAAGGCAACACATACTAAACCCTTGTTCTGGTGTCCCTAGAAGAAGAAACGTGAAGAATTATATCATCAAAGCACATATATATATATCTCACAAAGCACAACTTAACAACATCATATTCTTATGGTCCTCCCCATGAGGCCATTACCTTGTAGTGGTGGGGAGGCTTGGTCTCCAATGATACAGTGAGCTATGACGAGGGAACTTATGTTCCGGAAGGGTTACCAAGCCGAAAGGTCACTGAAGAGGGGACAGACGAAGCATGGTCTCCTGGTCCTCCAGGTTGGGGTTGGGCTTGGGACTAACAATCCCATCCTTTAAAAAAATTAAAGTTACGGAAACAACAACAAACATACAACCTATCTACGGCATGAAGGGCTACCAGAGTCATTGACTCACATGACTGGAAGTGGTGAAAGCCGAAAGGAAGCTACTTCATGAGGACGGAAGTCCTGAATGCCAAAACCAAGACCAGAATTGGATGCTGGAATGTAAGAACAATGTACGAAACTGGAAAACTATCACAAATAACAGCAGAAATGAGAAGATATAATCTACATATCCTAGGGGTTAGCGAGAGCAGATGGACAGGAAATGGAAGAAGTACCACTGCAACAGGTGAAACAGTCCTTTTTCTGGACGAGACGATGACCTACACCATGAAGGAGTAGCAGTAATCCTAAGAAAGGGCGTGGAAAAGTGTCTGTTAGAATGGAAACCTATCAGCAGCCGCTTGATTAAGATCAGACTAAAGGGGAAGCATACAAACATCACAATCCTACAATGCTATGCGCCAACTAATGATAGCGAAGATACAAAGAAAGACTCGTACTACTAAAACCTACAAGCAGAATTAGACAAGTCACCATCCCATGATGTTATCATTGTTATGGGAGATCTAAATGCGAAGGTCGGACAAGACAACACGCATAGTTATAGAACTATGGGAAAATATGGATGTGGTATGATGAACGAAAATGGGAACGTTTAGTAAACTTCTGCAGCATGAACAATCTCGTTATAGGAGGAACCCTATTTCAACATTTAGATATCCACAAATTAACATGGTATTCCCCTAATGGCAGAGATAAAAACCAAATAGACCATATAATGATCAATGGACCCTGGAGACGTTCGCTGCTAGATGTTGTAGTCAAGAGAGGTGCAGATGTTGGTAGTGACCACCACCTAGTCACAGCTTATGTCAAACTTAAACTAAGAAAAACAGGACAACAGAAAAACCTCAAAAGAGGTTCGATGTGGATAGACTAAAAGACACGGAAGTAAGGGATAAGTTTATAATGCAGATAAAGAACAGATTCCAAGCCCTAGAAAGTAATGAAACTACGGATGAAACTGACAACATAGATAGAACATGGGACAACATAGCATCTATATATAGCAAGAGAAGTGAAACATGTCTAGGGTACGCACAAAGAAAAAAAGAATGGATAACACCAACAACATGGAAAATAATAGACAGCCGAAGAATATTAAAAGAAATTGTTAGAAGCAAAGTCCGAAAGACTGAAAGCAAGATACCAAGAACAGTACAAAAGCGCAAGTAAAGAAATCAAACGGGCTGTGAGAGCCGACAAAAGAATGTATGTTGAAGACCTGGCAGTACAGGCAGAAGAAGCAGCAAAAAGTGTGATCAGGGAACAGTGTACAAAATTACAAAGCTAATAAGCGGAAACATTACAGAAGATCAAATACTTCATAAAGGATAAGAATGGAATACTATTGACAACGGAAAAGGAACAAGAAATAGATGGAAAGCTTTTAAAGAATTGCTAAACAGACCTTCTCTCCACCAGTAGCAGCCATATTTCATATCACAGAGGAGTTAGAAGGTTGGCTGCCCAATGAATCTCAGCACCTAATGTCTTTCCTAGAATAACAACTGCACTGGAATGCCATTCTTAAATTTCGTCCACTATCTCAGTCTTGACCTCAACTTTCGCTCTAGTAAACTGTTTTATTTGTCACTATTTGAATGCCCAAATATTTACTTGCTGAATGTTATTCTGAATAAGTTTCTCATCCAAAGATTACCTAAAACTTGTTATTTGTCTGTTTTCGTCTGAAACTCTGCTTTTCTTCCTAATAAATCTTAAAAATCATCAATCGTCAAACGTATTCATTGTCCTGTGGATAAGACTTAAAAGGAATAAGCTTTGATCATTCTAATTAGCCTTTTGGATTGTTGGATGGCAAACTTTCTCTAATATCATTGAAATTATGCCAGCCAACTCTATTCATCTTTTTAATTTTGAAACGCATCTTGTTATCATCTGACAAGTATGGCTTTACTTAGTGTAGTAATCCCATGTATTTTATAATTCATTTAGAGCCACGGATACAAGTTTTGCTGTATGTTAAATTCAAACCATTTCTGTAGGTCCAAACACTTGTTAAACGATGTTTATCTCAGCCTACGATTACATGTCCAGTTTGCGTTACAAAGTAGGCAGAATGATTCTGGGAGGTATTAGATGACGGTTGCTTCCCTAGCACCTAGTTTTGAATATTGTGGCATGCCTTCTATTCAATGGAATATCCAGGGACCCGACAGCCACTTCCAATTTGGAGACATCAATTAAAATAAGATGGAGGGGGAAAGTATGATGCCTGAGGCTTGTTGGACAGCCCAGCACAGTCAAATGAGAAGAAAGCCCATCCAAAGGAAACATGAGAAACATGTGGAAGAGAGTATGAAAGTCTTGGTCCGAATTAAAAAACAAGATGAGTAAGCAACATCATGAAATCTTTTGTGAAATCTAGTTCAAACAGCATCAGAAAGATAAGTTTAAACAACATTACCAACATTATACTTAATCAAATCAAGGAGAACAGACAATACAGGATAACAGACATCACCTAACAATTTCAGAGCAAAAATAGAAGTACTATAAAGAACTATTACACAAAATTGTTCTTACAGCCAACAAGAAATTACACTCATAAGGCTACACTGGAAGGAAAATTTAAATTGTCGTTTTGGAACGGTTTCATATTTTAGTTTTGCTAGATCTCAGAGTGGTGCTTATGCGTGGCCTGAAAATTTATACACAGAGGACGATGCAGTATAAGAGCAACAATATAACCATATGTTGGACACATCAGAGAAGCTAAGAATAGAAGAAGATGTATATATATGCTCCTAAAGCCAACTTAACAACACAAAATTCTTATGGTAAGATTGAACAATAACATACGCTATGGCAGGACCCCGGTGTGATGCTGACCACATCACCATCGTGTGCCGACGGTCAATGAAAAATACAGGCCTAACTGACCTTATTGACCTATATACCACGAGGTATGAAAGGGTTCCTTTACTTTTGAGAGCCGCTGTAGCGTAGTTGTTAGTGAACTCGCTTCACAAGGCTGGTGGTCTGGGTTCAGCTCCGCAATGCGCGTGGAATTTTTCCCGACCGCTCTCAGGTCGACCCAGCCTCAAGTGGGTACCAGACATGCTCTGGGGAAGTAAAGGCGGCCGGCGTGATGCTGACCACATCACCCATCGTGTGCCGACGGTCAATGAAAAATACAGGCCTAACACTGTATTGACCTATATACCACGAGGTATGAAAGGGTTCCTTTACTTTTTTTTTTTTATGGCAGGACCATTGACAAAGCGGAAGAGAAGATCATCAATGCATTTGAATGCAAATGTTACAGAAGTCCTTAGAATATCATGGACAGAGCAAACAAACAAATGCTCGTTCTGCTACAGCTTGATAGTAAAGAAAGTTGGTTATTAAAGAAATAAAAACTAGGAAAATTCAATATTTTGGACACATTAAACGACATGAGTGCCTGGAAAAGATAATTTTGGAATAGGTGGTTTTGCCTCCAAGAGGTACACTACAGTAACTACCTTGGCTACTATCTTCTCCCGTAATGTGATTGCCACATACATTGTGTAAGGTAAGACTTACTAAGAGTATACTAACTACTAACTAGTATACAATACAATACCAGGTAGCAGCTGATCAGTTTGTGCTCCTTCCCATTTTTTTCTTATCGGAAGAAGAGAAGGAATGTTATGAATCATACAGAATCTACTCTCACCTTCAACAGACCATGGATGCTACCGAAGTAGAAGCTCAAAACATCCAGTGAAATAATATATGGTAACATTTACAAGGTTTCTTCAAATTGTAAACACTTTCCATAAACGTTGAAGGCCTTATAGTTATTCTTTGTGTTTCTGGCAAAGAAGAGCGATGTTGAATTCCGTATTTCACATCAGTTCATTCTCATAGAACAAGGCCATTGCAGAGCAAAGCGGAGCATACATGACAACTACTTCTAGTATGAGAATGGAGGTTGATGCCGTTACTGCTGCCCTCCTCCAGAAGCTCTCTTGGACTCCGTTTACTGAGTTGTTGTTGTATCTTACTATCAGTTGAGGTTTCGGAAGATCTAGAATGACAAGTTGCGGTATTAGTAGATGTCGTCTATAGAGGTTTCCAACTCCCAGAGGCTCACGTGGATCTACTGTCCCGTGTATGCGGGTGTTCGTGGCAATGAGAGAGAGAGGACATGTTTGCATTGAAAGCATCAATTGTCGGGAAGTTTACGATGAATAAGGGGAATGTTCTTCGGTTTCTTGGCGTCCTACTGTTGAATGAAGGCACTAAAATTGATGTTGAATCTATCCAGAGATTTAAGGAGTTTGGAATTACACGTTGTACAAGTAGAATTGGATGTTTGAGGGGCAGAGAGAGTGAGTTGTTTAACCAGCGAGTCACGGGAACAATCAGTAGGCATACTCTTCACCATCTGATGGCAGAGAGGGTTCCAAGCACGAACAATGTGGATACTCACTCGAGGAGGCAATGTGGACGTCGTCGGTTTAGTAACCAATAACCAACTTAGAATCCAAGTCAACCGTTTTAATCCCTGTCCGACCCGTAGGCTATACTTATGGCGTTCAGAATATCAGTCTTGTCCATTGCTTTATCAATTGCAACGGTAACTGTGCCCGCAAATCTGTCTGGTCATTCATTTTACTTGTCTCCCGCATGTTCGAGTACGAAAATAAAGGCGTCTCTCTGCAGTCCCAAACAGACTTCAGCTACCGTCTACGCACAAAACAAGTTCGGACAGCTCTGAGCATGATCAATGAATCACCGAAAATGCAGACATGAGTGCCTTACAGACATGGTGAAATATCAACATCGTGTCCATTGTCTGGGATTTTGTGCATTTCATTACATCCGACACTCTTTGTTTTCACAACCATCCTCCTGTTTTTCTTCTTTGCATCACTGTGGTTCTGGGGCTTTCATTTAACAGAACTGTGTCCAAAACAGGAAGCATGGATCTAATAATTGATCGGATCGAGAAGGTATGATTGCCGGCAACACTGCAGGCTCAACACTTATTTAGACTAGGAATAAGTCTAACAGCTCTCTGCCAGTGTCAGCAGGCGGAGCAGACACCAGAGCATGTCCTCTCCTGGGTGAGCTGAGAAGCAACATGTGGCCACACCCAGTCGACCTGAAAACTAAGCTTTGGAGAAACCATGACAGACCTGAAACTGACTGCCCAGTTTGTGGTCCACAGTAAATTAAGCGCATGACCAGAAATCGCTGAAGAAGAAGAAGAAGATTGCAGGCATATCGCATGTTTGGAATAAGACCCATAGCAATCCTTACTCCCCAACCTATTTATTTGTTGTCTTTTCTTTCACGTTATATACGATACTTGATTCGACCACTTCTGTGTGTATGCACAATTTTCATTCATGTATTCTGACCACTTATATGTACCTGTAAGGTCCTCATATATCATGGACAGATAAGAGAACAAATATATCTATCCAAAAAGAACTCAAAATCAAAGAAAACTGGCTTATGCTACAAATAAGAACGAGAAAATTAAAGTATTTTGGACATATAAATAGACACGAAGGGCTGGAGAAGACCATCATGGAAGGAGGCATCCCGGCAAAGAGAAAAAGAGGAAGACCACAGATAAAACAAATTCAGGATGTAACTGATGATTTGAGTATGACCGCTGGAGAGGTGGGACATCTGGCAAATGAGAGAGAGAGAGAAATTGTAAAAGAATGTTAAGGGTGCAAAGTTCTGCTCAGCACAAGCTATTTGGTGATGATCGTTCTCGTATTGTTATTCTGCCTAGATTATGTTTTCTCATGTATTCAGTACATTGGGCTTTGTTCCACTGCCACTACTTGTTCCACTTGTTACACTGGTTCACCCAGTTGTTATACTTGTTACACTGGTTCACCCAGTTGTTATACTTGTTACACTGGTTCACCCAGTTGTTATACTTGTTACACTGCCTTGCCTTGGCTCAACAAATTCCAAGAAACTTACATTATACATTCCCTGTTCATTTTCCAGTTTTGAGCAAGATGCTAACGGAATATGTTTCTCTTCATTAAAATCTCGTTATGAGGTCGTCTTGAAGGCAGAAGTTGGTCTCAGAGGACTCTACTCAGCCTACTCATATACCAGTTGTGATGTCTTTTTTTGAAGGACATGCTGAGGAAGAGATCAGAGCACTTATAAACCAATTGTAGGGAATGCTAACCCGAAACAAATGCTTGCAGAAAACGGATGCACGAGGCCGTAAGGCGCATAACATGGTGCAACGACCCTCACAATGCGGAATGGGATAACTGGGTTCTACGGTCGTCAATCTGCCTCGGAGATTTAGCCACGCGGTAAGACTGTCAGACCCACCATCACGAGGGTGGCCAAAACTTACTGCTGGAAGAGGTCAGCACAAACGGGAAGCAGAAATCATAGGAATTATATCCTACAGAACTGCCCCAGTATGCAGACTTGAGAAGAAAGAGGTGGCCCACTTACACTAGTGTCCAAGACAAACTGTATGGCGTGGCTGATAATCTGAGACAGACGGCTGCCTTTATTAGAGAATCCGAAATCCCAATCAAGTGAGAACGCAGAAGAAGAAGAATAAACCAATTGGTTCGATGTGTAGTGATCATGATCTGTAAACTAAACTAAATTTAACCTTTGTTGAAGACTGTCAGCATTGTCTAGCTTTTATCCGATCAGGTATGTTCTTCTTCTATATGCATCCTCGGGAAACAATTTGAATATGCTCAAGGAAAGCAATAGTTAGTTGAAAGTCCAAAGAGCTTGTTAAGGTACAACCCTCTGTTATTAGCAATAGTTAGTAGAAAGTCCAAAGAGCTTGTTAAGGTACAACCCTCTGTTATTAGCAATAGTTAGTTGAAAGTCCAAAGAGCTTGTTAAGGTACAACCCCCTGTTATTAGCAATAGTTAGTTGAAAGTCAAGAAGCTTTAAGTACAACCTCTGTTATTAGCAATAGTTAGTTGAAAGTCAAAGAGCTTGTAAGTACAACCCTCTGTTAAGCAATAGTTAGTTGAAAGTCAAGAGCTTGTTAGGTACACCTCTGTTATTAGCAATAGTTAGTTGAAAGTCCAAGAGCTAAGGTATACCCTCTGTTATTAGCATGTTGTTGAAAGTCAAAGAACTTGTAAGGTACAACCTCTGTTATTAGCAATAGTTAGTTGAAAGTCCAAAGAGCTTGTTAAGGTACAACCCTCTGTTATTAGCAATAGTTAGTTGAAAGTCCAAAGAGCTTGTTAAGGTACAACCCTCTGTTATTAGCAATAGTTAGTTGAAAGTCCAAAGAGCTTGTTAAGGTACAACCCTCTGTTATTAGCAATAGTTAGTTGAAAGTCCAAAGAACTTGTTAAGGTACAACCCTCTGTTATTAGCAATAGTTAGTTGAAAGTCCAAAGAGCTTGTTAAGGTACAACCTCTGTTATTAGCAATAGTTAGTTGAAAGTGACTTAAGTCACCTTATTAGCAAGATTGAAAGTCCAAAGAGCTTGTTGAAGGCTGAGTACAACCCTCTGTTATTAGCAATAGTTAGTTGAAAGTCCAAAGAGCTTGTTAAGGTACAACCCTCTGTTATTAGCAATAGTTAGTTGAAAGTCCAAAGAGCTTGTTAAGGTACAACCCTCTGTTATTAGCAAGTTAGTTGAAAGTCCAAAGAGCTTGTTAAGGTACAACCCTCTGTTATAAAAATTCAGCAGATGAGCTAGTTAAGTTGTTATGCTGGTCAAGATCAAAATGATTGCCATAAAATGTCCAATTTCGTTTTTCTTAAATTTAGAAAATAGAAGATAAAACAGTTCTACAGGAGCACAAACTGATTGAATAGAATGTGTATCAGTGACCTCAGACATTACATGCAGCATGACCACTATCTTTCTGCCTGTGCTGTCTTAGATAGCTGGGCCACCTGTATTGGATGGATGACAACTTGATCCCTAAGGGTATCATATACAGATATACAGTGAGCTGACCTATGCAAAATAATTTTGGCAAGACACTTCCTTTGTTACAAGGTCATATGCAAATGAGACTTGAAGGTGCCTGATATTAATACATTAAACTGAAAAATATCTTGCCAGGGATAGGTTCAACGGAAAGCAGGTGTTGAAAACTAGTCTGAAAGTTGGTAGAGCAAGACTCAGACATTTTGATGTTATAAAACATGCCGGGAGAAAATAGACACTCATACAAATCTTCTCATGGGCCTACATCTACTGACTCTCTAAAGGTTAACATGATATAACCATTACCTACTAGCATTGGATGACATAGCATATATGACCAAAAACAGGTATATGAGTAGTCTCATCAATCAAAATCGAACTGGTATGGTTAGTCGCTGGACACTGTTGGAGATATTGCAAAGGAGATCAGAGCACCTAGGGCATGTCTGAAGTGAAATGAAGATATTCCAAACTCAAACTGAATGTAGGTTTGAAGTAAGCAAGAAGAATGTACTTGGTTATTTGTTACTGATCTTACTTCATGAATGCCGGCAGACCTATTAGGAAGAATGTACTTTGTTATTGAACTGACATCATGACACGCCGGGATGGGAAGACCTATTAGGAAGAATGTAATTTGTTATTGAACTGAGATCATGACACGCTGGAAAGGGAAGACCTATTAGGAAGAATGTAATTTGTTATTGAACTGAGATCATGACACGTCGGTAAAACCTATTAGGAAGAATGTACTTTGTTATTGAACTGACATCATGACACGCCGGGAAGGGAAAACTTATTAGGAAGAATGGAATTTGTTATTGAACTGACATCATAACACGCCGGGAAGGGAAGACCTATTAGGAAGAATGTACTTTGTTATTGAACTGACATCATAACACGCCGGCAGACCTTTTAGGAAGAATGTACTTTGTTATTGAACTGACGCCATGTCCCACTTAGCAGATCTACAGGTGTTGTGTCTTCCCCAAAAGATGCCAAAGAGTTTGCATACTAGCGATTCCCATGGCTCGCTGGTTAAATAAACTCTTCATTCTGCCCATCAGACATCCAGTACTTCTTGCGAAATTCTAAACTTATCTGTAGGATTGGTGCTTGTCATTTTGCACTACAGCAGTTCCAGTAGCCAATGCCTAGATACTTCAGGGCAAGTCTATCTGTCTTTCTTCTAAACCATCTATGTCCAGCCTGCCTCTTATGCCCACTTCTCTCCTCTACCACTTCTTCTGTATGCATACAAAGAATGCACACTTCATATAAACTAAGATAGACATAAACTACATATAAAACAATTTGAACGTATAAAACAAGTTGGAAATAAAGTGAACATATATGATATGTCTTTTTTATTATCATATAAGTTATAACAATTTTTTTGGCAACCAAGCCGATACAGACTATCAAGGCACATGTGACAGAAATACTAAGTGTTGATAAAATGTTTTACTTTAAAGGATTTTCATTAGCCCTTCCTCCAAAAGCTCATAGCAAATAACAAAACATATTTGCAAGTAATGTTATCAACATATAGATAACAGAATATAGTTGCAAGTAATGTTATCAACATATAGATAACAGAATATGTTCTTCATTAGTTTTCTGAGTGCTGTTTTACAACAGTGCCACTCTATCTTGTATCCGATGCTCGATAAAGTTTTATTGGTTGAATATCATTTCACTTTCAGAGAACAGTTAACTTTTAATTGTGTTTCTTTTGTTCACCTGCTGTGAACTCAGGCGTAATCTAATATGGCATCTCTGACTGAATTTTGCATTACGGCTTACTTTCCTTATCATCAGTGTCCCACTCCCTTCAGGCAAGCCTTACTCCAACTTCTGAAGTACTTGTAATTTAGATCCCCAAGTAAAGGATCAGGAAACCTGTTGTCCAATCAAGTGCTTTGTGCATAACTAAAATGTTTTGGCTCAAGTTGGCCTTGAATCCAGAAATTAGCACAGCACATAGTTACTAGTGAAGCCTGTTATCGACTTCACTATTAGCGATCTCACTTTCAGTTTGGACACTGACAACAAATGATAGAAGAAAACTAGTCACAACAGAGATTAAGTGTCTACGCAGAATGCTGGGTGCAACAAGAAGAGACCGGTTGAGAAATTAAGACAACAGGAAAAAGTGGGTACAACATCAGTACTAGACTTCGTCAAGAAACAACAAATTAAATGGTTCAGCCACGTAAGCAGATTACCAACAAACAGTGCACCTCAAAGAGCAATGCTGCTCGATACAAAGGGTACAAAGCAAAAGGCCGGCTATGCAAAGATGGACCTCAGAGATAACAGAGGCGACGAAAGAGACCATCTACGAAGCGCATACTAGGGCCAGTTTTAGAAATCTCTTCTTGACCTGACGCTGTGAGGCAAACAGGATTCGAGAAAGAAGAAGAAACTTTCAGTAATATGCCACTATCAAAGAACATTTCACTTTCAGATAATATTTAGTGATACACTTGTAATTACATTTACATAGGAATATATCTTTGATGGACAGCAGATAGGAAAAGAAGGTCTGGATGTCCAAATGAAACATAATGAAGAACTGTGGAAAGGGAGTTGAAAGATTCTGGCCTGACATGGGAAACAATTAGTAGAAAGGTGGCAGAACTGCAACAATGAAAATATACACTTTTATAGCATATTTCACTTTGAGAGAATATTTTATTTGTCAGAAAACATTTCACTTTAACAGAAGATTACTATTTCTGGGAATATTTGCCTGTCAAAGAACATTTCGCTTTCAGATAGATATAGAATAATGGAGGAGCGTTTGGCTGAAAGGATTAGAGCGGAGGCTCCCATTCGGAAGACCCGGATTTATTCCCCAGTAAGACCACTGAGCTTTTCTCTGTCAGGTGCATAAGGAAAACATCCTAACCTGAACAGTTTTGTGGCTACTGCACTATCCATTCGGGCATTAAATTCCTCAGGCTCAAATGCCCCCTGTCCTATACTACCCTAAAATGCAATATTACATGCAATAAAGACAGTTTTGTAACAGAATAATGGAGACAGAGATAATGTCTGAAATATTGATAATTATTGATTCTATCATCAAACTCTTTAAGTTTTTCCTTTCTCTAATCCTGTTTTGCCTCACAGCGTCAGGATAAGAAGAGATTTGTAGAAAGGGCTTTTATGTGCGCTTCATAAATAATGTTTTTCATTGCCTCTGATATTTTTTCATTGTCTCTTTAAAAGTATAAGTTGAATATAATAAAACAGTAAAATAAGCAAACCGTTTTCATACCATGTGGCATGTTGAGGAATATGCTGTTTGGTCTGTATTTTGCTTTGATCAACGGTACATGATAAGTGATATGGTTAACATCATACAATTCGTCTTTACTTCTGTTGCTTGATAAAGCTTGTATCTGTTGCTTGATAAAGACTTTCTGTTTGAAACTTTGCTGTTTCTTGTTTTTGTACTTTGTCTAATTGTATATTTTATGTCTGCCATATAAGAAGTGAATTTCTTCACTTCTGGTGTATCCTTTGTTTGTGAAAGGCCTTTTGGTCTTCATTGTGTATTGTTATTCATCATCATCAGGTGCCGTCTCACATCGAAGGTTGGCTGCAATGAATCTCCAGCATCCTCTGTCTTTCGCCTTGGTGTTGCACACTGCCAGACTGTAACCTGTCCATTTCTTAAAGTTTCCTCCCACTTATCTCTCGGTCTTCCTCTTGCTCTTCCTCCCTCAACTTTCCCTCTAGTAAATGTTTTATCATGGTGTCATGTCTTTTATGTGCCCAAAATACTTTACTTGTCTTAATTTTATTTCTCTTAATAATTGTTTCTTCCTGCCTAGTTTTCCTAAAACTTGTTTATTTGTCTGTACTCTGTAAAACTACAATACTTAGTTTTTACGTCTTTCACCATTGCTGCATAGTTTTACTGCAGTCTTCCCTTATATCGATACTGCATTGTAAAACTACCTTACTTCATTTGTACGTGTTTCGCAATTGATAAATATAAAGACAATTGATCAGATACAATTATCTTGGACTGCATGGCTAACAACTAATACTGAGTCACACCAACTCATCACAATTATAATTTGAAATTAAGATTGTTAAAAATGTAATGTACATGATAAAGAAGCAGTCATCATTATGTTGGCCACATCATGAGAAGAAGAGCGCACTGTGGCAACTAGTAAAACAAGTAGTTTTGATTGTCTGCCAGATTTCCTATCTTAAAAGATCAAAACTAATTATATTACAAACTATTTAAAACAGAGTTGAAACAATCTTTAAAATATGTAATTGAAAATATAATTAAAATAGTATCAAATACACAGACATGAATATAATAAGCAAATGCATTTAAATATGTCACAATTGTGACCAAATATACATACAACATCTTGTCACAACTGTGACCAAATATACATACAACATCTTGTTATAACTGTGACGAAATATACATACAACATCTTGTAACAACTGTGACCAAATATACATACAACATCTTGTTACAATTGTGACCAAATATACATACATCTTGTAACAACTGTGACCAAATATACATACAACATCTTGTCACAACTGTGACCGAATATACATACAACATTTTGTAACAACTGTGACCAAATATACATACAACATCTTGTTACAATTGTGACCAAATATACATACATCTTGTAACAACTGTGACCAAATATACATACAACATCTTGTAACATAACTGTTGACCAAATATACATACAACATCTTATAACAACTGTGACCAAATATACATACAACATCTTGTTACACATTTGACCAAATATACATACATCTTGTTACAATTGTGACCAAATATACATACAACATCTTGTAACAACTGTGACCAAATATACATACAACATCTTGTCACAACTGTGACCGAATATACATACAACATCTTGTCACAACTGTGATCAAATATACATACAACATCTTGTAACAACTGTGACCAAATATACATACAACATCTTGTAACAAGTGTTACCAAATACTTTAATAATAAAACATATCCCAACTGTAATGAAAATATACATACACCATATAGATTTTTTTTTAAAAACACAGTTGTTGCAATATGTTGTCAGAATTGTGACAAAAAATAATAAGTATTCATACAAGGATGTGATAATTTCTTTATTATGGGAAACATTCTCATTCTTTTGTCAAGATGGGAAATAATAAACATGAAATAATTCAGTCTACATATGAACACATTTCAATCAGGTAAATGCATTCCATCAATGTCATGCTACATACAAACATAAATATATGTCTAAACATCTTCTTCTTCTTTGAACGCTCCATATCGACCACTTGTTAACCCCTCTTTGTGATTAGTATGTGCTCTGAGTTTAAGACCGATTGTACATTGTGCCAGTTATGTGCCTACAAGTAACATCCGATTTATTGAATAGGGTAGCTTCTCTAGGCCCCTACCTCAGTCGTCTCTTACGACATGCCTTGCTGGTCACAGTGTTACTATTATTGGCTTCCTCTGTGAGCCCCGGCAACACAAGGACGATGTCTAAACATGAACACATAAGTGTGGGTCTACACATGAACATATAAATGTGGACCTAAGAGGACCACAATCACATTAAGTCTACACATAATTTTCAATTTAAATATAAACACATAAATATCAGACTACATATAAACATATAAATTTCAGGCATTTAGAGCTGCTGTTATGGGAGCTAAGTTTCGATCAAAGTAAGCTAGGTGATACAGCTCATGATGTACTATAGATTTTATAAATTTTATTTTTTAGTTGCATAGGAACTTTCAAAAAGCTGAAAGTAACAAAATAATATTGCAAATATTTCAGAAATAATCTATGGAACTGAATTTCAAAAAGTGGTGAAACTGAGAACTCACATATATTAACACTATTTACATAATCTGAAGCTTTCATTTTTCTGATTGGCTATGGTACGCCTATAACAGTGATTCCCAAGGTGTGCACATCAGCACCCTGGGGAGCCATGACTTCCTCATAGGGGCGCAGCGAGATAATACATAATTTTTTTCTTATTTTTAAATTGTTTTTGTAAATTCATTTTTATTTCCATTTTGAGTTCAATGTCATAGGATGCGTCATCTAGCAAAGCTCACTGCAAACCAATTAGTTACTATCTGCCCCCAGTGACCTTGATGGCACGACAGTGGTTTCCTGATTGTTTTAATAGTTTCTCAAATTTTCTAGTGCTTTGTGTCAAGTAGTAGCATGTCCCTTGGGGAACGTCGCATTCATCACAGCCTTCCTGAAAAGCTCTCTGTCTCTTGAAAGTTCCTCTTCCAGCGCCATGTTCAAGGTTTCTTTGATGTCCTGCTGCCATCTTCGTCGTCCCCTGCCTCGTTTTCCAGGAACCATGCCTTCCATTACCTTTCTCTCCAAACCACTGTGGCGTTTAATGTGGCCAAAATATTTAATCTTTCGGGACATGATGTTATAGTACTTTGTGTTTGCATATAAATAAATGGCGGTTTTGTGCCGTATTAGTATTGCATTCGTTATTGGAGATTGTATCAACTGAATAGTGTTGTGATCAAGTCAAGGGAAATTTGTTAAATATTTTTTCTCATATGTATTTTAACAAATGGATTGGTTTTTACTAAACAAAAATTAACGTTGTGAGAGTGAGAATAAAGAGGGCAACATAAACTCAACGCACTCGTCACTGTTAGACTAACAGTGGCAAGATTGCGTTGGAGTGTAAAATTAGAAAATATGGTGACAGCTATTTGGACTTATACTATGTCAACAGAAGTCAATCATGAAGAGAGGCCACAATATTTTCTGTGTATGAAAGTTTTGGCACCACTAGTGCTAGCACCAAACTAAGTAACTAGAAACGTCATTTAGAAACCGCTCATCCCAGTATAGTTAGTAAATCTTGTGATTACTTTAGCAGGAAGCTAATAGAGTTAAATCAACAAAGGGTAGATTTTATTAGCAGTCATCCGATACCAAACAAAGCTATGCTATCAGCATACAAGTTAGCACATAGAATCGCAAAATGTAAGAGGACTCATACAATCGTAGAAGTGTTCATTCTACCGGCTGCTGTAGATATGATGAACATTATGATCGGGGAGTCTGTTGGGAAACTACATTCAAAAGTGTCTAAGTTACAGAATTTGAATTTTAATTCCATTTGCGACTTCTTATTTGTGCAAAGCTGGGTTTTCTGCAGTTGCTGTGATAAAAATCTAAGTATGGTGCAAAAAATCAATGTGGAGAAGGAAATTCGGGTGGCTGTGTCCATTTTAATTCCTTGATTTGAGAAAATGTGCGGTAATCAACAGGCTACTTCATCCAACAAATTATTATAATTATCTGCATTTGTTCAATTACATTTTTCTGTGCTCTAAAATGTTTTTGAAATTTATTTTTGTCAACCTTTGCAAAAGCTATTGGCTATTTTGCAAATTGTGATTTTTAGAATTTGACTTAAGGTGCCTTGAGAAAAATCTGGATTCAGCAAGGGCACTTCAAACTGAAATATGTTGGGAACCACTGTCCTAAACAAGTGAATGGACAGTCTAGGGATATTTGGCTAGCTTCTTGAAGAGTAGGTCATATCTATATTCACAATTTGTACTTCAAAGTAATCTAACAATAAAAAACAAAAGTTAAATTAAACTAAAACAGGTTTTCAGCTCGCAATTTCTAATTATAAGAATGCATCCAAACTCCACAGTATACAGAGTCTTCTACAACAGAACATCGGGAAAGAAGGCAAGAGGAAGACCACGGAAAAGATGGTTAGATGGCGTAGCAGAATCATGTGAAAGAGCAAAGATAACAATCACACAAGCCACCAGAACAGCACAAGACAAAAACAGAAAACCACGACACTGGGCAACAACCCGGTAGCAGTGTGATGACAAAAGAAGAAGAATTTCTAATTATAATATTTAAATAACTAAAAAAAAAAAGGTAATTCGAGTTTATTTTACAAAGAAGCAAACTAAAACTATAGTGCAACACTCCCACATTGACACACAGTGATAATTAGAGGCCCAGTCTCCCTCTATAATATTTACTTGGCACATAAAAAAATTGTATGAAGTACATCAATAGTATTTGCTTGCTACATCAACAATAATTGTTCCGAACATCAATAATATTTATTTAATATATGAACAATAATTTTCAGTACATTAATAATATTTATTTGTTATATGAACAATAATTTTCAGTATATTAATAATTTTTATTTGCTATATGAACAATAATTTTCAGTACAGCAATAGTATTTGATTGCTACATCAACAATATTTGATTGCTATATCAACAATAATTTTTCAGTACATCAACAATATTTGTTCAGTACATCAATGTGTGTGGTCTGGGTTCAATTTCAGAGTGAATGTGAAATAGTTTGCTGACCATATCTCTTAACATCAGCATGGTCAGTTTATCTAGTTGATTTCTAACCAATTTGCATTGTTGGTTTTCCAATTTAATTCACATCCTCTAAAGAAAATTGGGTACCAGGAAAAGCACTAGGAAATAAAGGCAGCCGGCATGATGTTGACCCCATCACCCATCATGTGCAGAGTGTCAATGAAAAATACAGGGCTAACAATATACATTGAGGTAGGAAAGAGTGTTTCTTTAGGAACATATTGTCCTGTAAGACTGTCCTCTCCTGTGTGAGCTGAGAAGCAACATGTGGCCGCACCCAGTTGACCTAAAAAATAAGCTTCAGGGAAACCTGACAGACCTGAAGCTGACTGCCGAGTCTGGTCTCCATAGTAAACTAAGCGCATGACTGGAGATCGCTGAAGAAGAAAGAACATATATGTTTGCACATGTCTGGAGAGCTTCTAACGCTGGTGGAAATGTTCAACATGCTGTTCTTATTTTTCCTACCTTGAGATCAGAGGTAAAGTCCCCTGACATACACCAGAAAAGTCTGATACTCATGTTCAACGTGCTGCAGATTGTCAGAAAAATCACAAAAGATCCTAGATCTACATGATGTCCAATTACAAAACTTGATATTAGTTACAAAATAGCAGCCATCTCAGCAACTCTAGTTCTTAACAACAACATAATCAGTTTATCTGGTTGATTTCTAACCAATTTACTGATTGAGTGACATTGTTGACTTTATTCACATTCTTTAAAGAAAACCCCAATATCATCCTATGTACGACAGTTCATAATTTGTAACTTGAGTCCCAACTCTTGTTCATTGAAGGATCATCTTCATCATCATCAAATAGCTTGTCCTCAGCAGAACTTTGCCACCCCAACAGTCCTCCGAAATTTCTCTCTCTCATAGGCCAGATGCCCCGCCTCAGCAGCCATCATGTTCAAACCATCAGTTACATCCTGAATCCATCTTCTCCGTGGTCTTCCTCTTCTTCTCTTTTCCAGTATGCCTCCTTCCATGACTGTCTTCTCCAGCCCTTCATCCAAAGTACCTAAATTTTCTCTTTCTTATTTGTAGCATCTTCATCGCACTTTAGAAATGTCCGTAATTGCTTTGATCTCTTCCCAAGCATGTATTTCAGTATGTTTAGACTAACAACTTCCGTTCTGTGTTGGTTGATGTATCTACCGAGGTTTCTCTCATGGTTTTCCTGTCGTGCTGAATCTCCCGGTATATATAAAATGCATAACCAAGATAGAGAAAATACACTTTATCTTCTTTGTTGAAATCTTCAGAGCGTATGTTTTCTCTTAGAGCATTGATGATGTTGTTTTTGTCCATAGAAGACCCATTCTCAATCGAAGCATTGCTCGCCAGTGCATCCACTCTCTCATTGCCCTTCACCCCAGCATGACCTGGGACAAAGATGAAAGAAAGTCTCTGGATTGTCTGAAACAATCTTAGAAGGCTGTCACTTAGAGCATGATTCAAAACCCTACTGGTTTCCAATCAACAAAACCATGAATCAACAACTGCTACATCCTATTTATTGCTACATATTTCTAATCTGGTTAACTTCCCCTTATAAATTACTTGGTCAAGATTCTATTAAAACCTCCTGTTTGTGTATGAGTGTGTAGAAGTAGTTGTCACAACAAGCCTCCTGTTTGTGTATGAGTGTGTAGAAGTAGTTGTCACAACAAGCCTCCTGTTTGTGTATGAGTGTGTAGAAGTAGTTGTCACAACAAGCTTCCTGTTTGTGTATGAGTGTGTAGAAGTAGTTGTCACAACAAGCCTCCTGTTTGTGTATGAGTGTGTAGAAGTAGTTGTCACAACAAGCCTCCTGTTTGTGTATGAGTGTGTAGAAGTATTTGTCACAACAAGCCTCCTGTTTGTGTATGAGTGTGTAGAAGTATTTGTCACAACAAGCCTCCTGTTTGTGTATGAGTGTGTAGAAGTAGTTATCACAACAAGCCTCCTGTTTGTGTATGAGTGTGTAGAAGTAGTTGTCACACATAGCCTCCTGTTTGTGTATGAGTGTGTGTATCAGTAGTTGTCACAACAAACACAATGATTGTGTGTCTACATTATTATTGTCCTATATTTTAGATGCTATAATACTGACCTCATTACGTTTTGTCTACACATACGCATGATCTGTTTTCTCAGATATTTGTGATACAATAAAATACACAATAGTTGGAAAACAATTTGTCAGATGTGAATGCGTCTAAACCAAGTAAATTACAATCAAACTTCAGTGCAAAGCAACACAAATATCAAATTGTTACATCTCATCCATTTCTTTGTAGTTGGGTTCAATGCTGACAAAATAATCATCAAAGAAATTCCATAGACTTTCAAAAGTTGGTCTGTCATCTGGATTTTTATGCCAGCATTTCATCATCTTATCAAAATAAGAATCAGGTACTTCCAATGGACCTCCTGTTGGCTTGCCCATTCTATGACCTTTATGTACCATTTGTAAAACTTCAGAGCCTGACATTCCTGTAAAGTACAAATCAGCAAATATATAAAATATAATTCTTTAAATTCTATTTAAAGCACAGGTCCTCAACAAACATACACAATTAAACTTCTTCTGCATTTGCCAGCTATGAATTCAGGCATAGCCATGGAGCCTAGTGTGGCGCTTCTGACTGATTTTTGCATGAAAGCCTACTTACCGTTTTATTGATTTCCTCGCCATACAGGTGGGCCTTCTCCAAATTCAGAGATACACATTTAAACATGTAACATTATTATTATTATACTCCTCTCATACCCACAAGCACTTTCTCCACACCGCTCTATCTTGGAGAACTCGTTCAATCTCTTTTATGGAATTGGGTCCAGTATTTATCATCTCTCTCAGTAAAGTTTGTTTCTGGTGTTCTCTAGAGCATCCTTTCTTTCTTTAACCTTTTGTCCCCACTTCAATGTCTGCTTCGTGATTCTTTGATCATTTCTTCTCAGAGTATGCCTGACATATCTCCATCTTCTCTTTTGTCCCCACTTCAATGTCTGCTTCGTGATTCTTTGATCATTTCTTCTCAGAGTATGCCTGACATATCTTCATCTTCTCTTTTGTCCCCACTTCAATGTCTGCTTCGTGATTCTTTGATCATTTCTTCTCAGAGTATGCCTGACATATCTCCATCTTCTCTTTTGTCCCTTCAATGTCTGCTTCGTGATTCTTTGATCATTTCTTCTCAGAGTATGCCTGACATATCTCCATCTTCTCTTTTGTCCCTTCAATGTCTGCTTCGTGATTCTTTGATCATTTCTTCTCAGAGTATGCCTGACATATCTTCATCTTCTCTTTCTTATAAAAATAGTTACTAGTGATTGACCAGACATTTCTACGATTTCATCACTTCTCATGAATTTGTCTCCTTTTCTGTTTATTATTTTTGCAGACATCTATTTTCAAATGCATTCAACTTACTTTCTATATAAACATACAATATGACACTTGAACAATATAAAGATGAAATTGATTATTCAGATTTATACTTTATCTTTAGCATAGCTATTTGTTCAGCTCCTTCAGATTAATCTGCAGCTTGTTCAGATTTATAGAAAGGACTTTTGTGTGCCCTTCATAAATAATGTTTTTCATCGCATCTGTTATCTTGGAGGTCCACCTTTTTCATGGAGCGCCTTTTGCTTTGTATCCACTGTATCGAGTAACATTGCTCTTTGAGGCAAATGTTTGTTAGTAATCTGCTTATTTGGCCAAACCATTTAATTTGTCATTTCTTGATGAAGTTCATTACTGATGTTGTACCTACTTTTTTTCATGATGTCTTCTTTTTTAAACCGGTCTCTTTTTGATACTCCCAGCATTCTGCGTAGACACTTCATCTATGTTGTGACTAGTTTTCTTCTATCATTGGATGTCCGCGTTGAGGTTTGGCACTGATAGCATAATGTTGGGAGATTTACTGAGCAGCTACAAACTTCTTTAATAATTCTACTTGTATTAGTCATTTCAGAAATGTACTTCCTTGTTACAGGTACTGTCTCAAACTCCATTCTGACACTGGAACTTCCTTGTTACAGGTACTGTCTCAAACTCCATTCTGACACTGGAACTTCCTTGTTACAGGTACTGTCTCAAACTCCATTCTGACACTGGAACTTCCTTGTTACAGGTACTGTCTCAAACTCCATTCTGACACTGGAACTTCCTTGTTACAGGTACTGTCTCAAACTCCATTCTGACACTGGAACTTCCTTGTTACAGGTACTGTCTCAAACTCCATTCTGACACTGGAACTTCCTTGTTACAGGTACTGTCTCAAACTCCATTCTGACACTGGAACTTCCTTGTTACAGGTACTGTCTCAAACTCCATTCTGACACTGGAACTTCCTTGTTACAGGTACTGTCTCAAACTCCATTCTGACACTGGAACTTCCTTGTTACAGGTACTGTCTCAAACTCCATTCTGACACTGGAACTTCCTTGTTACAGGTACTGTCTCAAACTCCATTCTGACACTGGAACTTCCTTGTTACAGGTACTGTCTCAAACTCCATTCTGACACTGGAACTTCCTTGTTACAGGTACTGTCTCAAACTCCATTCTGACACTGGAACTTCCTTGTTACAGGTACTGTCTCAAACTCCATTCTGACACTGGAACTTCCTTGTTACAGGTACTGTCTCAAACTCCATTCTGACACTGGAACTTCCTTGTTACAGGTACTGTCTCAAACTCCATTCTGACACTGGAACTTCCTTGTTACAGGTACTGTCTCAAACTCCATTCTGACACTGGAACTTCCTTGTTACAGGTACTGTCTCAAACTCCATTCTGACACTGGAACTTCCTTGTTACAGGTACTGTCTCAAACTCCATTCTGACACTGGAACTTCCTTGTTACAGGTACTGTCTCAAACTCCATTCTGACACTGGAACTTCCTTGTTACAGGTACTGTCTCAAACTCCATTCTGACACTGGAACTTCCTTGTTACAGGTACTGTCTCAAACTCCATTCTGACACTGGAACTTCCTTGTTACAGGTACTGTCTCAAACTCCATTCTGACACTGGAACTTCCTTGTTACAGGTACTGTCTCAAACTCCATTCTGACACTGGAACTTCCTTGTTACAGGTACTGTCTCAAACTCCATTCTGACACTGGAACTTCCTTGTTACAGGTACTGTCTCAAACTCCATTCTGACACTGGAACTTCCTTGTTACAGGTACTGTCTCAAACTCCATTCTGACACTGGAACTTCCTTGTTACAGGTACTGTCTCAAACTCCATTCTGACACTGGAACTTCCTTGTTACAGGTACTGTCTCAAACTCCATTCTGACACTGGAACTTCCTTGTTACAGGTACTGTCTCAAACTCCATTCTGACACTGGAACTTCCTTGTTACAGGTACTGTCTCAAACTCCATTCTGACACTGGAACTTCCTTGTTACAGGTACTGTCTCAAACTCCATTCTGACACTGGAACTTCCTTGTTACAGGTACTGTCTCAAACTCCATTCTGACACTGGAACTTCCTTGTTACAGGTACTGTCTCAAACTCCATTCTGACACTGGAACTTCCTTGTTACAGGTACTGTCTCAAACTCCATTCTGACACTGGAACTTCCTTGTTACAGGTACTGTCTCAAACTCCATTCTGACACTGGAACTTCCTTGTTACAGGTACTGTCTCAAACTCCATTCTGACACTGGAACTTCCTTGTTACAGGTACTGTCTCAAACTCCATTCTGACACTGGAACTTCCTTGTTACAGGTACTGTCTCAAACTCCATTCTGACACTGGAACTTCCTTGTTACAGGTACTGTCTCAAACTCCATTCTGACACTGGAACAATACAACATGTAGTTGCAGGAGCAACATATTTGGTAAATATATAACCTGATAAGATAGCAGTGACTGACAAGACAACAGTGACAGATGCGACAAGAGTAACTGACAAGACAGTGGCTGACAAGACAGTGGCTGACAAGACAGCACTGACTGACAAGACAACATTGACTTACAAAACAGCAGTGACTGACAAAACAGCAGTGACTGACAAGACAACAGTGACTGACAAGACAATGGTGGCTGACAAGACAACTGTGACTGACAAAGCAACAGTGGCTGACAAGACAACAGTGACTGACAAGACAACAGTGACTGACAATAGTGACTGACAAGACAACAGTGACTGAAAAGACAACAGTGACTGACAAAAGGAACTGACAAGACAAGAGTGACTGACAAGACAGCAGTCACTGACAAGACAAGAGTGACTGACAAGACAAAAGTGACTGACAAGACAAGAGTGACTGACAAGACAAGAGTGACTGACAAGACAAGAGTGACTAACAAGACAAGAGTGACTGACAAGACAAGAGTGACTGACAAGATGAGTGACAAACAAGACAACAGTGACTGACAAGACAAGTGACTGACAAGGCAACAATGACAGACAAGACAAGTGACTGACAAGACAACAGTTACTGACAAGACAAGTACAAGACAAGAGTGACTGACAAGACAAGAATGACTGACAAGACAAGAGTGACTGACAAGACAACCATAATTGACAAGACAACAGTGACTGACAAGAAAAGAGTGACAGACAAGACAAGCATGACTGACAAGACAAGGGACTGACAAGTCAACAGTGACTGACAAGAAAAGAGTGACTGATAAGGACAGTCCTAGATGCATGGTCAATCATTGGATATTTATCTTGTTAATGTAACTGTAATAGAACACAGAAACTAACCAGGATAAGGCACTTTTCCATATGACACAATCTCATACATGAGGACCCCAAATGACCATACATCAGATTTAATACTAAATCTCCTCTCTAGTGCTGCTTCTGGGGCAGTCCATTTAACAGGGAACTTGGCATCTATAGACAAGTATGTTGAAATTATCATCAATTTATGAATACACAAAAGTCTTGTTAATGTCCTGTTATACATGAATGAGAGGACATTTGTTGTGTGTCTGTTCTGTTATATATGAATGAGAGGACATTTGTTGTGTGTCTATTCTGTTATATATGAATGAGAGGACATTTGTTGTGTGTCTGTTCTGTTATACATGAATGAGACGATATTTGTTGTGTGTCTGTTCTGTTATATATGAATGAGAGGACATTTGTTGTGTGTCTATTCTGTTATATATGAATGAGAGGACATTTGTTGTGTGTCTGTTCTGTTATATATTAATGAGAGGACATTTGTTGTGTGTCTGTTCTGTTATATATTAATGAGAGGACATTTGTTGTGTCTGTTCTGTTATATATTAATGAGAGGACATTTGTTGTGTGTCGGTTCTGTTATATATTAATGAGAGGACATTTGTTGTGTGTCGGTTCTGTTATACATGAATGAGAGGACATGTGTTGTGTGTCTATTCTGTTATATATGAATGAGAGGACATTTGTTGTGTGTCTATTCTGTTATATATGAATGAGAGGACATTTGTTGTGTGTCTGTTCTGTTATACATGAATGAGAGGACATTTGTTGTGTGTCTGTTCTGTTATACATGAATGAGAGGACATTTGTTGTGTGTCTATTCTGTTATATATGAATGAGACGCTATTTGTTGTGTGTCTGTTCTGTTATATATGAATGAGAGGACATGTGTTGTGTGTCGGTTCTGTTATACATGAATGAGACGATATTTGTTGCGTGTCTATTCTGTTATATATGAATGAGAGGACATTTGTTGTGTGTCTATTCTGTTATACATGAATGAGAGGACATTTGTTGTGTGTCTATTCTGTTATACATGAATGAGAGGACATTTGTTGTGTGTCTGTTCTGTTATACATGAATGAGAGGACATTTGTTGTGTGTCTGTTCTGTTATACATGAATGAGACGATATTGTTTGTGTCTGTTCTGTTATACATGAATGAGAGGACATTTGTTGTGTGTCTGTTCTGTTATACATGAATGAGAGACATTGTTGTGTGTCTGTTCTGTTATACATGAATGAGAGGACATTTGTTGTGTGTCTGTTCTGTTATACATGAATGAGAGGACATTTGTTGTGTGTCTGTTCTGTTATACATGAATGAGAGGACATTTGTTGTGTGTCTGTTCTGTTATACATGAATGAGACTGATATTTGCTGTGTGTCTGTTCTGTTATACATGAATGAGAGGACATTTGTTGTGTGTCTGTTCTGTTATATATTAATGAGAGGACATTTGTTGTGTGTCGGTTCTGTTATATATGAATGAGAGGACATTTGTTGTGTGTCTGTTCTGTTATACATGAATGAGACGATATTTGTTGTGTGTCTGTTCTGTTATACATGAATGAGAGGACATTTGTTGTGTGTCTGTTCTGTTATATATTAATGAGAGGACATTTGTTGTGTTCGTTCTGTTATATATGAATGAGAGGACATTTGTTGTGTGTCTGTTCTGTTATACATGAATGAGATGATATTTGTTGTGTGTCTGTTCTGTTATACATGAATGAGAGGACCTTTGTTGTGTGTCTGTTCTGTTATACATGAATGAGATGATATTTGTTGTGTGTCTGTTCTGTTATACATGAATGAGAGGATATGTGTTGTGTGTCTGTTCTGTTATATATGAATGAGAGGACATTTGTTGTGTGTCTGTTCTGTTATACATGAATGAGAGGACATGTGTTGTGTGTCTGTTCTGTTATACATGAATGAGACGATATTTGTTGTGTGTCTATTCTGTTATACATGAATGAGACGATATTTGTTGTGTGTCGGTTCTGTTATATATTAATGAGAGGACATTTGTTGTGTGTCTGTTCTGTTATATATGAATGAGAGGACATGTGCTGTGTGTCTGTTCTACGATACATTAATGAGAGGACCTTTCTTGTCTTTTTCTGTTCTACGATACATTAAGAGATGACTCTTGTGTTTTTCTGTTCTACCATACATTAATGAGAGGACCTTTCTTGTGTTTTTCTGTTCTGTGATACGTTAATGAGAGGACCTTTCTTGTATTTTTCTGTTCTACCATACATTAATGAGAGGACCTGTCTTGTATTTTTCTGTTCTACGATACATTAATGAGAGGACCTTTCTTGTATTTTTCTGCTCTGTGATACGTTAATGAGAGGACCTTTCTTGTGTTTTTCTTTTCTACGATACATTAATGAGAGAATATTTCTGGTGTTTTTTATGCTCTCTGATACGTTAATGAGAGGACCTTTCTTGTGTTTTTCTGTTCTGCGATATGTTAATGAGAGGGCATTTGTGGTGTTTTTCTGCTCTGTGATACATTAATAAGAGTACATTTCTCATGTATGTCTTTCTTGTGCAACAATTATAAGTGTCCACTCACTCTCGTTCGCTTCATAGACATTTTCTTCAGTCTCCAAAATACGAGCCAGGCCAAAGTCTGCAACCTTGACATTACAGTGCTCCCCAACAAGAATGTTTGCAGCTCTCAAGTCACGATGAACAAAATTTACACTCTCAAGGTAAGACATTCCTTCTGCAATCTGATACAGAGAGATTATTTATTTCTATAATAAATCTGATATAGAGAGATTATTTTTATCAAACAACATGGCGCAGATATACTTATTATCTTTATAGCAAACACAACAAAACTAATTATTATTGATTGACAAAGAGAGACTATTTTAAGCTAACTACATGGCATGCAGCAACATGTTTATTAAACAATCTGGCATAGAAACTATGTTTATTAAACAATCTGGCATAGAGACTATGTTTATTAAACAATTTGGCATAGAAAAACTATTTTTATCTACCAACCAGGAATTTAGAAAGACTTTTTCAAGCTGGACAAGCCAAATCAATTGAAATACTGTCAACATTTCCAAACTCTTGTTTGTTATAAAGATGCAGTAGATAATGGAGGTCATATTTGTTGGCAAAATGAAAGACAACAGAAAGGTTTCTTAGGTCACTGTCAAGGACAGAAATATTACTTTTCAATATAACAGCTTTGGAACCCGAGGAAAGAGAAGTAGGGGAAGGCCTATACATACCTGGAGAAGAGAGCCGGAGGCTGATATTAAAAGGATAGGTAAAACATGGAAAGAATTGGAAGGGATGACAGGAGAGAGGAAGAGCTGGAAGAAGTTTGTTGAAGACCTGTGCTCTGTTGGGAGTTGAGAGGTGAAGAAGAAGAATATAACAGTACAAAGAGTTTCTGATGCAAGCCATGTTTCTAGTATCTTACCTCTGCATTCATTTCAATTAGCATGTTAAACTTCAGTTTCTTCCCTTGATCTGACCGCAAGAAGTCCAACAGGGCTCCATTGACCATTAACTCTGTGATGATGTAAAATGGTTCTGCGACAGATACAACGGCCATCAACTAAAAAGTGATAGAATAAATCATGGGGAGAGATGGAGTATGGTGTACATAGATATACAAATAATGATTGTTTCTACGTTCCAACAACAAAAATAATTGATCTCAGTTCATGAAGGCATGTCCTTCCATCAATATGACTAAATTTTACTGATGGTGGGAATGTTACAATATATTAATGAACTAGCTAATTAACCTGGCTCCATGGGTGAAAGTTGTTATTAATCCTTGGTGAGGAATTGGGTAAGCCTTTCCAAAAGATGTCATCTAATTGCATGAATTGTATTTTCTGATATTTTTTAAGAAGTGGTTTGAATCGGGTATGTCGTCGTTAAACGATTTTAACGGTTCGAGTGGTTCTTGTAAAGCTTCACGTCTAATCAAAGTAGCGTCTTCGCATTCTTCTTAATTATTTAAAAATTTCTATAGTGTAGTTTGAAAAAGAAAAGTGAAGCTGTAATGACATGAAACGCATACGAAACTAAGGGACGTAATCCATGCCTATGTTGTAGAGGCCATCTGGCAAGTTTTGGATTATATCCCTTTGACTGTGAGCTTTCTTAACAGCATGTTTTTTTTTACCAAGATGGCTGACTTCAATGTCTGATAGGACATCAAGAATTCGATTTATTTAATTTTAAATCTAATATTGATCCGATTTATAAACTGTTTCTTTAGTTGATCTAAACTTTTCAAGATAAAATATGATGAATATGATTTTAAAAAATGGTGAATTTCGGATGTAAACTGACCCTGTGTATAGGCGGACAGCACATCCGGACACTAAAAAAAATATAATAAGATATGAATAAATTTTACTGATGGATGGAATGTTACAACATATTAATCAATATGAATAAATTTTACTGATGGAGGAAATGTTACAACATATTAATCAATATGAAGAAATTTTACTGATGGAGGGAATGTTACACCATATTAACCCTTTAGCTGCTAAGGACATGTATATACGTTTTTCCCATTCACTGCTAAAGACGAATTAACATGTTTGTTATTATCTCTCCTGTTTGGCTAAAGATGTGTTAACACATTATACATTTCTACTGTCACTGCTATAGGCGTACATTCACGTTTGTGACCTAGAAACAAAGAATAGCTATTTTTAGCTCCGTCTTCAGAAAGTATGTAGCAGCGAAAGGGTTAATGAATATGAAAAATTTTACTGATGGAGGAAATCAATCAAATTGTTGTAACATGTTTCAGTTTGACTGATGGATGAAGTTATGTTGACTTATACCTATCCACACCTTGTGGAGCATAGGGCCTCAACAGTTGTTTGCCACTTTTCCTGGTCTCTGGCTGTTTTCTTTATGATCTCCCAGGATAGTCCAACAATCCTCTGTTCCTCAAGAAGATTCTGTTTCCAGATCTATTTAGGACGCCCCCTTTATGGAGTCATGTCGCAACAATTTTATTAACAGAATTCAGTTTTACTGTTGCATAGCATACTGTGCATGCTGATAATTGTAGTGCAGACATACGCTCACCTGTATACATGCTTTCAATCAGATCTACTTACCTGTATACTCACCTGTATACATGCTTTCAATCAGATCTACTTACCTGTACTACTCACCTGTATACATGCTTTAATCAATTACTTACCTGATATCACTGTTACATGCTTTCATCGATCTTTACCTAGCTCACCTGTATACATGCTTTCAATCAGATCTACTTACCTGTATACTCACCTGTATACATGCTTTCAATCAGATCTACTTACCTGTACACTCACCTGTATACATGCTTTCTTCTTCTTTGAATGCTCCATATCGACCACTTGTTCACCACTCTTAGTGATTGACATGTGATTCAAGCCTAAGAGTGATTGACGTTGTGCTAGTTATGCGCCTACAAGTAGCCAACACATCGATTTCTGAGCAGCTTTATTTACTAGGTAGCTTCCTAGGCCTACCTCAGCCGCCTCTTACGACATGCCTTGTAGGTCACAGTGTTACTGTTCTTTGCTCCTATGAGGCCCCAGCAACACACATGCAATACATGCTTTAAATCAGGTCTATCTACCTGTACACTCACCTGTATACATGCTTTCAATTAGATCTACTTACCTGTACAAGTTTTGGATGAATCAGCTTGTGCATAATTTTGGCCTCATTCAAGAATGCTTCCGAAGACATAGTGCCTGGTTTGAGTGTCTTGACTGCCACATCCACAACCCTCCTCAGAGATCCTGCCAAATAAAAATCAGCTATTTCAGAAATGGTTCCTTTTGTCCCATCATATATTTCATTCAACATAAGTTTTGTTATATTGAAAAAAATGATTACATTAGCATGGGAACTTTTTTTTTCTGTACCGCTTGGAGGAGCATCTGGCCGAATGGATTAGAGTGTGGCTCCCATGCGGGAGACTTGTGTTCAATTCACAATAAGGCCAAGGATTTTTTAATGTTGTGGGCATAAATGAAAAATCCTAACCTGAACAGCTTTGTGGTGACTGCACTAGCTATGCTGCCATTAAATTCCTCAGGCTCTCATCTGACCTGTCCTACACTGCCCTAAAAAAGCAGTACTACAGGCAGTAATGGCAACCGCTTGTCTGGACAGCCACAGTAGCATAATTGTTAATGAACTCACTTCTTAGGCAGGTCACCCGGGTTCAGTTTCACAGTGAGCATGGAATTTTTTCTAACCGTAACAGTTCTCAGGTTAACCCAGCCTCAATTGGGCACTAGGAAAAGCACTGGGCAGTAAAGGTCATTCACTACATCATGTATCAATGGTCAATGCAAAATACAGATTTAACATCGTTAGGTTCAACCACGTTCAGAATTTTTCAGGTGGGCTGTGATGACAGTGACAATCTGCAAAGGACATGCTACATGATATATCACCTACCCTGGGTTGTAGAGAATGACCTGAGAGAATGGTACACATTTATATCAAATTTTTTCCTCCAGGTCTTGTCTTGTTTCAATCTAGTCCATGGTCCTTACTTTACTTAGTCATGCATCTCCTACTCTGGATATGAACACCATCATTCTTTTTCTTCTTCGAACACTCGTTATCGACAACTTGTTAACCACTCTGTGTGATTTGTATGTGATCTGAGTCTAAGAGCAATTGTACATTGTGCCAGTTATGTGCCTACATGTAGGTCAGCATATCCGATTTCTGCGATGCTTTTATTTACTATGGTAGCTTCCCTAGGTCCTACATCAGTCATTTCTTACGACATGTCTTGTAGGTCATAGTAGTACTATTCTTTGCTTCCTTTGCGGGTCCCGGCACCACACAGGCATGAACACCATCATGCAAAACAGACGATGGAAATGGATTGCACATTTGATTCACATTGATACTGCCACAAAAATTGAACTGAGATGGAGGCCAGAGGGTAAATGAAAATGTGGAAGACCAAAAACGACCTTTAGAACAGTAGAACAGGACATGAACAAAAAATGAATCACAGCTGGAACATAATACAGAGGATGTCCAATAACAGAGAAGAATGGTGTGCATTTGATGATGTCCTAAGCGCCACGGATGTCACAGGTAGAGAGAGAACGAGACCTACTCCCAGGTCCTAGAGGTTGATCAGAGAGAATGGTACACACTTTTACCATACTTTTTTTATCCTGGTTTTGTTTCAGTCCAGTTCCTGGCCCTATACTTATTTAGACACACATCACTTGACCTGCAATATAGATGTTGGCCAGAGAGAACACTACACTATTCTGTTGATTGTTATTCTTCAGTCTGAATCTTCTTCACTTTTTCTTTCTTTCTTCTTCGTCTTTTCTCTAATCCTGTTTTGCCTCACAGCGTCATGATAAGAAAAGATTTATGGAACAGGCTTTTGAATATGCCTCATAAATAGGATTTTCACCTCTGCTATTATCTCTGAGGTTCACCTTTAGTGTGGACGGCCTTTTGCTTTGTATCTACTGTATCGGAGTAGCATTGCTCTTTGGGCACACTGTCAGTTAGTACTCGGCTTATGTTCCCGAACCATTTAATTAATTATTTTTTTGATGAAGGTGATGAAGGTCAGTACTGATGTTGTACCCACGTTTTTTCCTGATGTCTTCATCTCTAAACTGGTCTCTTTTTGATACTCCCAGTATTCTGCATAGGTACTTCATCTCTGTCGTGACTATATCTTCAGACTATTTAATATTATCTTTCCAATAAATTTTGGGTTGTCAGATTGTGTGTTTACCTGGCTTCTCTCATCACTATGCTAGTTGTTAATCTCTGCCATTCTGAAGATTTGGAAGAACAAAAATGAACTGAGACTGTACCATTAAACCTGGCAAATCTCATGGCAAATATTAACTCTTTCCGTATGCAGTTATTTCCTCAGTTTTTACTCAGTTAATTCAAGGGAGGTACAAAAATCAATTTATCTCATCAAAAAAATCATATATATAATCAATAAATATAATATATATATATATATATCCAATTATATACAAATTTTAAGAAACCGGACAACATATTAAAATAAGTAGAATAGTAGAAAACTAAGTAAAATAGTAGAAAAACTAGATAGACTTCTTATAAGGGAAAGAATTTGAATGGTGCAGTGTATGGCGCTCAACGGAAATATGTTGTGGTGCAGTGTGCACAATTGGCGTTGAAAGAGTTTAATAGATCGTTTATAAGTACTTACCCTTCCAGACCTCACCAAAGCATCCAGCACCAAGTTTATTGGTCAGCTTGACTGCATCCCTGCTAATTTCCAAGTCCCTGAACTGCACAACTGGTCTGATGCGTGGACATGCAGTAATCAACTTGCAGCACAAGCCATCAGAGTTTTCTAGGAAAGATAACTCACTAGAACACAAATATTTGATAGGTGTCGCTTTGTTATCAAACGCACGTTACTGTGTTGTACTGTTATCAAACATATGTTTACTGTATGTTGCTACTGTTATTAAACACATATGTTTACTGTGTGTTGCTACTGTTATTAAACACATATGTTTACTGTGTGTTGCTGTTATCACACACGTTACTGTTGTTGCTACTGTTATTAAACACATATGTTTACTGTGTGTTGCTACTGTTATTAAACACATATGTTTACTGTGTGTTGCTACTGTTATTAAACACATATGTTTACTGTATGTTGCTATGTTATTAAACACATATGTTTACTTGTGTTGCTACTGTTATTAAACATATGTTTACTGTGTTGCTATGTTATTAAACACATATGTTTACTGTGTTTACTGTTATTAAACACATATGTTTACTTTTGTTGCTACTGTTATTAAATACATATGTTTACTGTGTATTGCTACTATTATCAAACACATATGTTTACCTTGTGATAACTGCTGTTATACATTACCAATCTAATCTCCCTGCCAGTTATACTCCCCCAACATTCTCTCTGAATGTCCCACTTCCACAATTATTTCTGTCCCACAATCACGCACTGATACAATGAACATTATAAACAATAAGTCTCAGCAAGAAGGTTTGAAAATACACAGGGAAAAGGCCGAGGTCATGAGAATAAATGCAGTAAATGTAAACCATATTATGCTGGAGGAAACAGCTCTACATGATGTAGAATTATACACATACCTTGGTATAGTCTGTCCATTAATTCGTGAGCACGTTTGAAATTGATTTTCTCGAAAACTACCTGTTGGATCTCAGTGATTTTTGCAAGCAGCCTTAGAATATCCATGACGCTAGAGAAATATTTTTTCCAAGAAAATTTGATGTAGTTTGAAATATTTCTTCTTCAGGTTATATTAAAATCAACCTCACCGGATTGTACACAATAGTAACAGATCTACGGTACACAGACTCGTTGTTCTAAAAATACATTATGGTAACATTTAAATATCGTGAGTAAACAACAATTTCACGAATTCCCGTGCACCTAACCCAGTTGACTTTGAAAGCGGAAAGCATATGACGTTATAATTGGGATACCGTTGTATAGTTATAGATGTATCTCGCTATTTGTATGAAGCTATTGTATCATATTTGTTGGCTTATCAAAACTGACATTGATATCACATTCATAATGAGTCTGAAGTGCACATTTATAACAGTGCAGAAGGTTACAGTTTTACTATACCAACACTTCCGTAGGGAATCTAAGAGAGGTCATCTATATTGCGATATTCATAACCCTGAGAAACAGACGCAACTGGCGCTTGGTCTGAATAGAGAATCCTTTTCCCGATGGATTAAACAGGACACAAAGTGCACTAATGTCAAGCAAGGAAGGAAAAGAACAATTGATGACTTTGACATAGATGTCATAAGACGGGAGCTCTTGAAAATGTTTGCCACAAATCAACTTGTTACTCTCAGGAAACTGAAATTAAAACTGCAATCAGATTGCAGCATAGACATTTCTAAAAGTACTCTATGGAAAATTGTAAGAGCCGACGGCTTCACCTTCAGAAAAACTATAGGCGGCAGGAATATTATTTGTGAAAACCCACATTTAATTGCTGCCCAAAGTAAATACCTGAGGCAGATCCGTGAGCGGCGGAGGCAAGGCTATGATATTGTATATTTGGACGAATCCTGGGTCAATGCTCACACACCAATGCTAAAGAATGGCAATCAGTAGACGGTGAACAGAAAAGAAAAATACCAAGCAGCAAAGGCCAGCGTATTATACTAACACATGCAGGAAGCAGTGAAGAAGGTCTTGTCCATGAAGCTGGACTTATTTTCCAATCAAAAAGTACCGACGGTAGGGACTAGCACACAGAAATGAATGGACATATTTTCAGGCACTGGATGGAGAAAGATCTACTTCCAATTCTAAACAGACCATCATGCTTGGTAATGGATAATGCATCCTATCACAACGCAGTATCAGCGGAAGACAAAGTACCAACTGCATCAAATACAAAAGATCAAATTAGGACTTGGCTTGCTAAGGAAAATGTCAGCTTCGATGATACATATTTGAAACCCGAGTTGTTGCACCTGGTGAGGATGACAAATAAGACAAAGGTGTTTCATATTGACAAAATCATTGCGGAATACGGCCACACGTCTTTGCGACTACCTCCATATCATGCTCACCTCAATCCGATAGAGATTGTCTGGGCTAAAGTAAAAAGGCAAGTTGCCGAACAGAACAGGACGTTTAAAATGTGTGATGTTGAAGTTCTGACATGTGAGTCCCTCTCAATGATAGACATGCAGTTCTGGAAGAAGTGTGTTGAACATGTGCTCCGAGAGGAAGACCAGTACTGGCACCGAGATGGATTACAATTTGTCCAGCCAGTAACAATTATCAACCTCATGGAATCGTCAGATTCGGGATGATACAAATCATATTTTGATTACAGACTGAGAAATAGCAACGTATACATTTCCATATCCAAATGTGTCTACCATCATACAATTTGTGGTGAAGTTAAGACACCCTGGGGTCTAATGGTGACCGAAGGGAGGACTAACTGTTGCATATTGTATCCAAGTTCACGATTGCACATAAAGGGCAACACACTTAATTACTTGACCTATCAAGTTAATATGGAGATACACCTATGAATAGAATTGACATGGACAAATTCTAAGGATTACTGTAAAATCTAAAATTTGAGCCCCGTATTTGCAATTGTCATAAAAGATCAAAGGAATTGCCGATGTGCAAAATCCGTAGCATCTATGAACTACTGGTTAGCTTTATTTTAGCATCATGGATATTCTAAGGCTGCATGCAAAAATCACTGAGATCCAACAGGTAGTTTTCGAGAAAATCAATTTCAAACATGCTCACGAATTAATGGACAGACTATAGCAACATAGACACAGAAGGGGGAACAATCAGAGATGTGAAGATAAGAATACAAAAAGTAAGGGGAAACTTTATTGCACTGAGTCAAAGGAGATCAAAACAAACACAAAACTGAGATTTTTTCAATCAAATGTGAAGTCAGTGCTGTGGAAACATGGAAGACAACAAAAGAAACCACCAGAAAACTACAGACCTTCATAAATGGATGCTTACATAGAATAGAAGGATTGAGATGGTATGATAAGATTACAAATGAGAAAGAGAAAGAACTAAACAGATACCAGTGTAGAAAGATTTAAGAAAGAAACGCTGGCAATGGATAGGACACACATTGAGAAGATCGACCGGAAGCATTGCAAGACAGACAATGTTTTGGAACCCACATGGAAAGAAGAGTAGGGGAAGGCCTGGACATAACTGGAGAAGAGAGTTAAGAGACTGACAAGAAAAGGATAGGTAAAACATGTGAAGAATTGGAAGGGATGGCAGGAGAGAGGAGGAGCTGGAAGAAGTTTGTTGAAGACCTGTGCTCCGTTGGGAGATGAAAGGTGAAGCAGAAGAAAATTCTCTCACTGTCAGTTATACCCCACCAAGATTCTCTCACTGTCAATACCCCACCAACATTCTCTCACTATCAAAAACCCATCCACATTCTCTCACTGTCAGTTATACCCCACCAACATTCTCTTACTGTCAGTTATCCTTCATCAAGATTCTCTCACTGTCAGTTATACCCCACCAACATTCTCTTACTGTCAGTTATCCTTCAAGATTCTCTCACTGTCAGTTATACCCCACCAACATTCTCTTACTGTCAGTTATCCTTCAAGATTCTCTCACTGTCAGTTATACCACACCAACATTCTCTCACAAAGCAGACAACATTTGGTAGTTTATATGCTGACTTGTGTTCACCTCGATAATGATCAATGATATCCATCAAGTTTTGAAATGTTTTCTTGGCACTAATAAAAAAACCACCATCGTTGTCCATTCTGCGAATACGGTAATGTTTTACACAAGGTTCACCATCAGCTTTGTCACTGTCACGTACTGATAGCACATATGAAGATTTATCTGACAAAGAAACAAGCACAATATCATTATTACATATATTCATAAACCCATTTATACACATGTGTAGAAGTTCATGTCCCATATTATGTGTTGCCGGAGTCCACAAGGGGAGCCAAGAATAGTAACACTGTGACCTACAAGGTATGTTGTAAGAAGCAATGATGTAGACGCCTAGGAAAGCTACCTAGTAAATAAAAGCGTTGCAGAAATTGGATGTGCTGGCCTACTTGTAGGCACATAACTGGTACAACGTACAATCGCTCTTAGGCTAGGATCACATACAAATCACAAAGAGTGATTTAAAAAGTGGTCAATATGGAGCATTTGAAGAAGAAGATGTGATGTTTTTGTTACATCTCAAATCACACAGGTATTACTTCTCACAAAAAATAAAAGTATTTAAAAAGGGTTTAAAAACCGAGGATTGACTTCATTGTACCAGGTTTTACCCTATACGCTCTGTCCTCTCCCAGAAATGGCATGCCACCTGCTGAGAGTATTGCACAAAGCACAAACTCCGTAGCTCCAGCAACAATCCTAGAGGTCTCTGGAAAAACTGCACTCATGAACAGAATGGCGCGGTCCGGACTCGAACCCATGACCTTCGACTCACAAGGCAAAGGGTGTAACCACTTAGCCACAAAGACCCCCCAAATAAAAGTATAATTGATTGATTGATTGATAGAACCATCATCATTGTACTTCAGTGTGTAACCATGTGTGCTCTGATCTCTTTTTACACAGGAAGATCTCAGCTGCAGTGCATGAACTCTGCAGCCCAGGTGAGGGTCCCTGATGTCATTTTGAAGATGGTGAAAATATTTTGTCTGAATTTTATTTTTAATATTTTAGTAATGAATTTTGCCGGAGCGGCTTTCCAGCCCACTCCTCTTGATTTTGAACTGCCAAGGTTTTTTTAAAGGGCTCAAAGTGAACATGGGACCTACGTTTTATCGTCCGTCTTCGATAGTACTAGGTAATCGTAAAGTATGCACATAATAATGAGCAAAGAACGACAAAAGGCAATTTCTTGATTTCTTTACTAGACAATAAGAAAATTATGCACAGAGGAATGAGCTGAGAACAGTCTAAAATAATATTTAAGAAAAACCATTCATTGTGAAGTTGTGACAAACATAAACAAGTTAATAAAAGTAAAGGAACCCAAGCTATACCAAGTGGTATATTAGATAATAAAACACGTAATCACAAAGCACTGTAGTTTTACAAATTACAAAAATATTGACAAAATTCAGCAACGTTTCGACCAACAAGGCCTTGTTGGTCGAAACATTGCTGTATTTTGTCATTGTTTTGTAATTTGTAAAACTACAGTACTTTGTGATTATATGTTTTGCCAATCAAATAGTTTTACTGCAGTCTCATCTATTTTGTGAATATTAGATAATACAGTGTTAGGCCCGTATTTTTATTTACCCGCACACGTTGGGTGACGTGGTCAATATAACGCCTGCCGCATTTATTTCCCAGTGCTTTTCCTGGTACCTAATTGAGGCTGCATTGACCTGAGAGCTGTTATAGTTTGAAAAAATTCCATGCCCACGGTTTAAATGAACCCGGACTACTAGCCTAAGAAGCGAGTTCACTATCTACGCTACTGCTGCTCTCTAACAAGTTAATGAGAAACAATTTTTTTTAAATCACATAAAACTGGGACAAGACAAACACAAAATGAGTTGTAACACTTCATAGATAACATCTACAACTACTACTACAACTACTGCTACAACCACTACTACAACAACTATTACTACTACTAACGCCGAGTGGTTACCAGGGCCCAAATTTGGGATGTAAAGAATAGAACCACTGTTACCTGCCACGCATGTCGTAAGAGGTGACTAAGGAGGTTTGGCTGAAATCGGATGCACATGTCCTAAACATGTAGAAGTCTATGCGTTTAGGGCCTACCAAACCAATGTGCAACGATACACGTTCTTGGCAAAGATCAAACATATCACAAAGTGATTAAAATTGGTCAAAGAACAAGCAAAGAAGAAGACTACTGCTACAACAATTACTGCTACAACTACTACTACAACAATTATGCTACAACTACTACTATAACTATAACACTACAACTACTATTATAACTACAACTGCTACTACAATTAGTACTACAACAACAGCAACTACTACTACAAACTGCTACAACTACTATTAGTACAACAATTATTAGTACAGTTACAGCTATAACTACAACTGCTACTACAATTAGTACTACAGCAACTACTACTACAAACTGCTACAACTACTATTAGTACAACAATTATTAGTAGTTACAGCTACAACTGCAACTGCTACTACTACTACTATTACTACTCTATATAATAAAAAAATAGATGTACCAACTGATGATGTCTATGATTCAAATATTAACTTTAATCCTATGAAAAATGGTGAACTAAGAAAGAAAAATTGTAGTGATAGGGGGGAGCAGAAAACAGTTTCAATTCACAGTTTCCAATACTTAATGCTTCAAGGTGCTAAGTGAGATAAATATTGACATAAGTATATGACAACATAACTGACCTGCAGCTTCCCGTACTAAGAAGGTTCCTCGTATATTGCCTGGTAGCAGCAACATCTTGTCAGACTCCTTACGGTCATACTCAAACCACCAACTGAAACAGGAGGGAACAGCACATTTAAGTAAATAATTTACATATCTTGTATGTGTGTGAGAGTACAACACATTAAAATGAATAATCTACACATACAGCATGTAGGACAGGTATATTCGAATTTCAGCCAAAGTATATGGTTATTATCCACCAGGACAGAAATTTGTACAGACGTGTAACTGTAGGATTTTTACAAACAAAAAACCCACACTTTAACTCTTTCCATGCCAATCGCTACACACTTCGCAGCGTATTTCCATTCAAAACATTCGAGTTGTTTCCCTTATAAGAAGTCTTTCTAGTTTTACTTCTAATATTTTACTTCTACTACTTTATAACCTTCATATTCTAATAAGTTATTCAGTTTTCTTAAAATTAGCATATAATGATGGGTTTTTTTATTGATGAGTAGTTATGATTTTTTTGTTTAAAATTGCTTTTTTTTTTTTTTACCTCCCATGAATTAACTGTGTAAAAGTGAGGAAATAACTGTATGGAAAGAGTTAAAGTACTACATCTGAAGTTATATTGTAGCATGGTATCAGATCTGATTGGTCATAGGGAAGTTGTCAGAGCCTGACTCACTTCAATGTGTTGCTGTATTTGGTATGTAAACTAAAATGGTTGTACATAGTAAAATTCTCTTCAGTTTAGAATTGGTTTTATTGATTGATAAGACCATCATCATTTCACTTTGGTGAATAACCATATGTACTCCGATCTCTTTCTTACACTTTGGTGAGTAACCATGTGTGCTCCGATCTTTTTTCTTAAAGAAGAAGATCTCAGCGGCAGCAATGCTCCATAGTATACATGAAGGTCTTCAATGCAATTTTGAGGACAGCAAAAATTGGTAGTAATCTTATTTATTCGATATTCATGACTTTTGTTTGGGCAGTAGCTCTACAGTCCATTTATAATCAATTCTCAGTGAAGCTCTAGCCCATAGATTCTCAAACTTTTTGGCCTACCGCCCACTTTGCACAACATAAACTTTGTAACGCCCCCCCCTCCACATTATAACAGTTTGCCAACGCCTTCCTCCTACATATATACATGCTCCATTTTCTTTTGACATAGAAAATTTATATTTCTGTAATACATGGTCAATTTTCAAATGATTTTATGCATGAAATAGAAAATTGATGAAAAATGGATTGTGTAAGACGGGCATAAGATGAATTAAAATGCAGAGTTCAAATTTTTATGATTATTCAATCGCAAAATCACGAAAATTTTTATTTTAAAATATTTATTATTCATTTCTTCTTTAAGAGCCACTGACCACTAATCGTCTAAATACCACTCCAAATTCTTCTGAACCCACTATCCCCTAGAACGCTTCAGCGCCCATTGGGAGTGGGGGTGGGGGTTGGTACCGCCTTTGAAACGCTGGTCTAGTCGAATGGATTAGAGCGCGTCTATGCGGGAGACTCAGGTTCAATCCACGGTATGGCCAAGGAGTTTTTTCTGTCAAGGGCATATAGAAAACATCCTAACCTGAACAGTTTCGCGGCGACAGCACTAGCCATGCTGCCATTAAATTCCACATGCTCATGTCCCTTCCGTCCCACACCTCCCAAAAAGCAGTACATGTATAGTAATTGTAATGTAATAGTAATAGTAATGAAAGTGGTATTTTTAATAATCAATTCTCAACTGTCAAGGGTTCTTTTATGTTCTCACCTTGAATACAAACTTAGTTTTATCGTCCATCTTCTATATGACTAGAAACTTGATCTTACCTACGTGACATCAGGGACCACTAATCACTTTATGCAGAAAGCAAACTAAGCACCTTTAAAGCATAAGGCAAGTACTATATTCCAATATCACATAAACTCCTTCAGTCAATAGTTAAGACTACAAATGTAGTACTTACTCTTGTGTCTGTGCTGTTGTACCCTCTTTCATGACATAATTGCTTGGAATATATCCTTTTTTGTGAGTCTTACAATGTAAAGCAAGCCACCAGTCTTCCAATTCTGACCTGCAACAGAAAGATACAAATCATATAAGTACATCTTACTGATTTCACTGTTACTAATTAAATTTGGCTGAAGTTGGATGCACGCTCTAAATATGTAGAAGTCTATGCGTTTGGGGTCTACAAACCAATGTGCAAAGTATACACTTTCTTGGCAAAGATCAAACATATCACAAAGAGTGATTAAAATTGGTCATAAAACGAACGCAAAGAAGAAGAAGAAGACTAATTAAAACACATCGCTGAGTGGTTACCAGGGCCCAAATAAGAGGTGTAAAGAATAGAATCACTGTTACTGCCACGCATGTTGTAAAAGGTGACTAGAGAGGCTGGGTGTGGGTTAGCTACTAGATAGCTACAGAAACCCCAACCAAGGAAATTCATAGCTCACCACGAGAGAAAGAAGAAGAACCCGCAAGAAAATGGTGAGAGTGGAGAGATCTGGAAAAGATGGCCTTGGATAGGAAGGCCTTGGTTGTGAACCTATGCCTCCCTAGGCTGGAGGGTAAGAAAAGAATTAAATACATAAGATAGATAACAAATACATAAGACAGATAACAAATACATAAGATAGATAACAAATACATAAGATAGATAACAAATACATAAGATAGATAACAAATGCATATGATAGATATACAATACATAAGATAGATAACAAATGCATATGATGGATAATAAATACATATGATGGATAATAAATACATTTGATAGATAACAAATACATAAGATAGATAGCAAATACATATGATAGATAACAAATACATATGATGGATAATAAATACATACGATGGATAATAAATACATTTGATAGATAACAAATACATAAGATAGATAGCAAATACATATGATAGATAACAAATACATATGATGGATAATAAATACATTTGATAGATAACAAATACATATGACAGATAACAAATACATATGATAGATAACAAATATATATGATGGATAATAAATACATTTGACAGATAACAAATACATATGATGGATAACAAATACATATGATAGATAACAAATACATAAGATAGTTAACAAATACATATGATATATAACAAATATGTATGATAGTTAACAAATACATATGATAGTTAACAAATACATATGATAGATAACAAATACATATGACAGATAACAAATACATATGATAGATAACAAATATGTATGATAGATAACAAATACATATGATATATAACAAATACATATGATAGATAACAAATACATATGACAGATAACAAATACATATGATAGATAACAAATATGTATGATAGATAACAAATACATATGATATATAACAAATACATATGATAGATAACAAATACATATGACAGATAACAAATACATATGATAGATAACAAATATGTATGATATATAACAAATACATATGATATATAACAAATACATATGATATATAACAAATACATATGATAGAAATCAAATACATATGATAGATAACAAATACATATGATAGATAATAAATAAAATATTTGTAAACAGTTTTTAAAAAACATGAAGTAATATAGCTTTCCTTAAAACATTATGTACAAAAAAACAAATAAATCCAAAATACAATCATTAAATATTGAAGATAACTTGCTGCCTTGCAGGTGGCTAAGGGACAGTCAAAGGCTGACGGAGAGCAACCAGTAAGCGCTGGCTAAAACTAGACACATCGATGAAGGATAAGCACCAGAGCTCCAAATGGCGCTGAAGATGTAACGAAACACACCCATGCTAAGGTTGCATGAATCAGATTTCCACATGAATGAGATTTATGGGGAAATCTAGTACATCAGTCTAAGGGTGGTCAAGAGAGAAAAATATTGAAGATGGTTGGCTAATCATCTTCTTCTGTATTCGCCTACTATGAGTTTAGGCGTAGTCATGTTGCTTTCTATGGCGCTTCTGACTGATTTTTGCTTCAAGGCCTGCTTTTCTTATTATCAGTGTCTCCCGCCATACAGGCGTGCTTGCTCCGACTTCAGAGGTGGTTGGTTATTGAAATAAATAAGACAATGAACAGAGAAGAATTTTGGTCCTAAATAAAACATAGTTATGGCTTGGAGAAGATAATAATGGAAGGCATATACTAGGAGAGAGAGAGAAGGGAAAAGGCCAAGGAGAAGATGGGTACAAGCTGTGGTAGATGATTTGCAGGTGGATGCTTCAGATTCAAGAAACCTTGCAAAATGAAAAGAATCCCACCCAAAGCACTCCCTTCAAGACCTTGTCTAGCTCTTATCAAGAAATGGTCAATGCATCATCTTCAGACTAGTTTAACTTAGTCTCGGATCATCATCATTGCACATCACCTGAGTGGTTACCGGGCTAATTTGAGGTGTAAAGAATAGAACCATTGTTACCTGTCACGCATGTCATAAGAGGTGACTAGAAGAAGGTTTGGATGAATTTGGATGCATGTGTCCTAAATGTGTAGAAGTCTATGAGCTTAGGGGCCTACCAAGCCAATATGCAAATATCACGTTTGACAAAGATCAAACATATACAAAGAGTGATTAAAATTGGTCGTAAAGAACGAACACAAAGAAGAAGAAGATCATTGCACATCAAACCAATAAGTTCATAAGTGCTTCAATCTCCTCCTCAGTATTTCTCTCAGTGTGTGACAACTAACAACACCAGTTCTTTGTTGGTTTACTATTCATCTTTGGCTACCAGTATAGTGCTCTTGTCTAGATACAACACATTTGACTTCATATCTCTAATCTGGTTAAGGTATCTGCAGACTAAGAACAGGTCATTGCAGGCTTCGTCCGAACATAGACAATCAGCCTTAATATCTCTGCACTAGTCAATCCTTCAGCGGCGTCTGTGGCTAGGGAAAGTGACTCGGTCTTTTAATTTAATTTTAACCCATTGCTTCTGAGTTCAATCATGCTGCGGACAGTTTGGTTGCAAATTGTTGCAGGTGGATTTTACAAGGACGATGGCACCCCATTTAGAAAGCAATGGCAAACTACTGAATGTATAATGCCTGGAAAAATCATAAACAGCATTAAAAGTTGGGTTGATTCGCAAAGTCCTGTAAAGGATATGCAATTAACTTTTGCTAGTGAATCTTTCAACACATCTCAGAAAATGAAAACGTAGCTCTAAAATAATTTTTATAAAATGATGCTACATTTTACTACAAATTTTGCTTTTCACAAAATTGTATTGGAGACCTTGTGTCTATTATGGAGCACTGCACTGAGATCTTTCTCTGTAAGAAAGAGATCAGAGAACACATGGTTAAAAAAAATGTCTAACACGATATCAGTGAAATGTCACTGAACAGACTTACGTAGATTCTTCAATCTCCAACAGGTCCCCTCTTTTGAATGATAAATCATCTTCATTGATAGCCTCAAAGTTGTATAATGCTCGTACTAGGAAATATAAAAATTGAAATATTAGTTATCTTTGCTTGAGAAATAAGTTTTTATATAGTCATCAATAATGAAGTTTGTATGTGAATCAATGAGATCTTTAACCCCTCTCTTTCTCTCTCTCTTGTGTGGTATGTGAGTCAATGAGATCCTTAATCTCTCTCTCTCTCTCTGTGTGTATGTGAATGAATGAGATCTTAACTCTCTCTTTCTCTCTCTCTCTCTCTCTCTCTTTCTCTCTCTCTTGTGTGTGTATGTGAGTCAATGAGATCTTTAACTCTCTCTCTTTCTCTCTTTCTTGTGTGTGTATGTGAGTCAATGAGATCCTTAACTCTCTCTCTCTCTCGTGTGTGTATGCATGTGTGTGTGTGAGTGTTAATAAAAATCTGACAACATGAAGAAATGTCTGTGTATTTGTGAATGAGATCTATGATAACATGAATTATGTGGGTGTGTGTGTGTGTCAGGAAGAATCTGACAAGATATGAAGTGTGTGTGTGTGTGAGTCAAAGGGAATCTGACAACATATAAAATATGTGTGTGTCTGTGCATGTGAGCGGGTGGGTGTGTGTGAGTTGGAGCTATGTTCGCAAATAAACAACACACATCTCCAGCTATTTCTTCTGCTTTGTACCTTACACTAGGATATTGTGAGGAAGATGGGGTGTGGGAAGAAAATAACTGATAATATATAGGTTACTGAATGTGTTTTTGTGGCACTTACGAAGTGCCCTGATAAGAACTTTGGGACACTCATCATGCTATCAGAATCTGATGGTGTCATAGGGTGGCACTAATGATGTCATTGGGTCACCAATGAGGACCATATCCATGTAAAAAAAATGTTTAAACTATCTAGTCAGCATTTTCTTCTGAATGTTCTTTACACTGTGAAACATTCAATCTTTTCTGACAAATACATATCTCTGCCCTGTTCCTTTGTTTCTTTCAATTCCTTTATTTATCTCTGCCCTGTTCCTTTGTTTCTTTCAATTCCTTTATTTATCTCTGCCCTGTTCCTTTGTTTCTTTCAATTCATTTATTTATCTCTGCCCTGTTCCTTTGTTTCTTTCAATTCATTTATTTATCTCTGCCCTGTTCCTTTAACAATTCCTTTACATTTATTTATTTATTTCTGCCTTGTTCCTTTCTCCGTCTTCACCTTTCAACTCCCAAAGGGCACAGGTCTTCAACAAACTTCTTCTCTCTTGCCATCCCTTCCAATTCTTTTCATATTTTATCTATCCTTTTAATATCAATCTCCAGCTCTCTTCTCCAGGTATGTCTAAGCCATCTCCTACTTCTCTTTCCTGGGTTCCAATACAGTGCCTGTCTTGCAATGCTTCCGGCCGGTCTTCTCAATGTGTGTACTATCCATCGCCAGCGTATCTTCCTTTGCTCTTGCTCTACTGGTAACTGCTTAGTTATTTCACTGAGTTCATCATTCGTAATCTTATCATACCATCTCAGTCCCTCTATTCTATGTAAACTTTCTTCCTTTTACAGTTTCTTTAAAAAAAGGTTTAGGTTTAAAGCCGAAGGATTGACTTCATTGCACCGGGCTTTACCCCATATGGCTCGGTCCCTCTCCACAGAAATGTCAAGCCACCTGCCGAGAGTGTTGCACAAAGCACGAACTCCGTAGCTCCGGCAACAATCCTAGGAGTCTCTGGAAAAAATGCACTGAATAAAAGTGAATAGAGCGGTGCGTCCAGATTCAAACCCATGAGCTTTGACTCACAAGGCCTTAACCATTTAGTCCCAGAGACCTCCATATAAAAATATATTTCTTGTTCATACTGGTCAAACTTTAACTGAACAATTAACTAAACGTAAACAAAATCGATGACAAGACTACCAGTCAAAGAAGAATATTATCAGTGACAGAAGATGACTGTCAACAATTTACTCATCATTAATATAGTCATTGGGGTCTTTAAGACTGAGTCTGTAATTTTCATTGTTTGCCCAGTCGTAGATCATATAAGCAGCAATGAAAGATGGTAGAACTCTGAACACCTGACCTTTGAATCATCTGACCATATTTGGCACACCAGGAAAAGTACTGGGAAGTAAAGGTGGCCGGAGTGAATCACCCATGTGTTCCAACAGTCTATGAAAAATACGGGCCTAACACAATATTACCCAATCTACAAGAATAGTTATAGCAAGTTCCAAGTATCTCATATATTATTCTGTGTATTAATACAAACATACAACCCCCCACCTACAATGCCATCAAAGCACATAAGTAATACAAACTAGAAGAAAAGCAATTTAAATAAACAATTGTGTTATTTTAACTTTAACAGCTCTCTCTTTCTCCATTTCTTCTTATTCTTCAGCGATCTCTGGTCACGCGCTTAATTTACTGTGGACCACAAACTGGGCAGTCAGCTTCAGGTCTGTCAGGTTTCCCAAAGCTTAGTTTTTCGGTCGACTGGGTGTGACCACATGTTGCTTCTCAGCTCACACAGGAGAGGACAGTCTTGCAGGATATGCTCTGGTGTCTGTTCCACTTGCTGACACTGGCAGAGAGCTGTTTGACTTATTCCTAGTCTATATAAGTTTTTGTTGAGTCTGCAGTGTCCGGTGCGTAGTCTAAATATAATGACCTGGTCTGTTCTGCTTAGGTCTTTGAGGGAGTCTTTTCCATAATCATATCCAGTGTTTGTCTTCCAGTCTACTGCAGATTTTCTCTGTATGAGGGTTTTGACCTCTTGAAAAGACAAGGGTTGGAAAAATACACTTGTGAACAGAATGACGCTGTCCAGATTCGAACACATGACCTTCGACTCACAAGGCAAGGGCTTAACCACTTAGCCACAGAGACCCCCATGTATGTATTATATGTATTAATCTGTAGAATTACTTACCTTTGACCCTGTATGGAACTGTTGGCAATGGCCTTGGTGTAAAACTACCATCTCCTGGACTTAAACCACCGTCACGCCCATTTCCTGGAGCCGCTGAAAAAAACTGAACAGAAGGTCGAAGGTCAGGTAGATGCGAGCCTCCTTTGAACGATCCCTTGCTCTTGTCTTTTCCCGATGATGGACAGACATTACCCATTGTCAGTTAGTACAGGTGTTAGCATACAGGTGCTAATATACAGGTGTTAGCTTACAGGTGTCAAGTAGTGACAGATAACCTGAATAAAGATATAATGACTTCCATGAGTTCAACATTGTATTTTATCTGACATGACATGCTATATTACATATGATAATTAAGGAGGTTTGGCTGAAATCGGATGTATGTGTCCTAAACGTGTAGAAGTCTATGTGTTTAGGGGCCTACCAAACCAATGTGCAACGTATACACGTTCTTGGCAAAGATCAAACATATCACAAAGAGTTATTAAAATTGGTCGTAAAGAACGAACGTAGAGAAGAAGACATATGATAATACTCTCTCTCTCTCTTTGCCTTTTTACCCCGGATTGGGGCATAGGCCCTCAACCAACTCATGCCAAGTCTTCCTATCTCTAGCTATCTCCTGCAGCTCCCTCTCCAGCTCTTCTTTATATTGTTGATCTCCGCCTCCAAATCGCGTCTCCATGTATTTCTCGACCTCCCCTTCTTTCGCTGTCCCTGCGGGTTCCAGGCAAGGGCCTTTCTTGTTATATTACCCTCTGGTTTTCGCAAAGTGTGTCCTATCCAGCGCCAGCGTCTTTTTTAACCTGTTCGTTCACTGGAATCTGTCTTGTTCTCTCCATAAGTTTCTCGTTTGTGACCTTATCATACCATCTTATTCCTCTATTCTGCGCAGACACCAGTTGATGAATGTTTGCAATTTATGCGCTATTGTTTTAGTTGTTCTCCGTGTTTCTGACCCATACAGTAGAACTGCTTTAACATTAGAGTTAATGATAATACTACATATATATAAATGATGCTACAAATAATAATAGAATCATGACATACTCGTTATAAGTCATAGTCATCAACCACAGTCTTCTTCTTTTTCTTTGCGTTCGTTCTTTATGACCAATTTTAATCACTCTTTGTGATATGTTTGATCTTTACCAAGAACGTGTATACGTTGCACATTGGTTTGGTAGGCCCTAAACCCATAGACTTCTACACGTTTAGGACATGTGCATCCGATTTCAGCCAAACCTCCTTAGTCGTCTCTTACGACATGCGTGGCAGGTAACAGTGGTTCTATTCTTTACACCCCAAATTTGGGCCCCGGTAACCACTCGGGCGATCAACCACAGTAAACGAGTCATTGATTTTCTAGGCACCACTTATACGTACAGTAGTTTGTCATTGCTTTCTGAGCGGTGATATCTATTTTAACTTTGTGAAAATCCCACGGAAACGAATTTGCTTCCAAACTTTCTCATGAAAATAATATGAAAATTGAAGTATTTTGGACATATAAATAGACACGAAGGGTTGGACGAAGGGTTGGACCAAGGGTTGGACGAAGAGTTGGACGAAGAGTTGGACGAAGAGTTGGACGAAGAGTTGGACGAAGAGTTGGACGAAGAGTTGGACGAAGAGTTGGACGAAGAGTTGGACGAAGAGTTGGACGAAGAGTTGGACGAAGAGTTGGACGAAGAGTTGGACGAAGAGTTGGACGAAGAGTTGGACGAAGAGTTGGACGAAGAGTTGGACGAAGAGTTGGACGAAGGGTTGGACGAAGGGTTGGACCATTCTGGAAGGAGGCATCTGGGTAAAAAGGAGAAGAGGAAAACCAGAGGGAAGATGAATTCAGGATGTAAATGACTGCAGATTCGGAGACATCTGGACAATGAAAGAGAGAAAATCATAAGGACTGTTAGGATGGCAAAGTTCTACTCAAGATATGCTATTTGATGATGACTACATATGATCAACATTACTTGTCAACATTACTTGTCAACATTACTTGTCATCTTAGGGTATACCTCCGTTTCTGGGTCCTGTCATCTTTAAACTCCAGGAAAGCCTGAACAGCGTCATAATGTGGGCAAGTAAATGGGGTCTTGAAATAAACCGGAGCAAAACTATAGCAACGCTTTTCTCATTGTCAACAAAGGAAGAACACTTCAGACTGAAATTTAACGATGATATCGTTCCCCGTTCCCATACTCCAACCTTTTGGGAGTTAAACTTGACAGTCGTCTGACATGGAAACACCACATAATGGAAACAAACAGAAAGGCTACGAGGAAACAAAGCGCGATGCGGAAGCTGGCTTGAACTGCCTGGGGAGCTGATAGTCGAATCCTGAGTCAAGTATGCGCTGGTGCAGTTAGATCGACCCTGGAATATGCATTATCGACATGGATATCAGCAACCCATTCAAACAAATTGATACTGTTAAAAAAAAACCAAAACAGGTGTCTGTGCAGCGCCGGATTAGCCTAGTAGCAGAAGTAGCAAATGCTACGGGCCCCGCGCTTCTAGGGGGCCCGCGCCTATGTGACAGAGATGAAAAGGAAAAAATAACCAAGATGCTATATCAAAAACACCAAGCTATCTGTATTTTTTAATGTCGTGTGGATAGTGCTGAATCCCAAAAAATCGAAGCAGAAAATACAGAAGTCGCGTCTCACTGTGTAGTAGATGAAGGCAGTGCTATAGAAGAATCATCATTAGCAATATTACCATTAAGATTCTTCACGATTTAGCCACACTTTTCGCAAGACAAACTAAAGTCGAATGTACAGCAAGTCCTTCCAATTTAGCTATATCATCTTCAAACCAAAGAGAGGCAGAAAGCACAACACATGCTTCCAATGTAGCAACATCTTCTACAAGCCAAAAACATAACGAAAGTAAAATGTATTGGTAAAATGTAAAATGTAAACGATATTGGTGAATGGTCAAGCAACTTCAATCGAGATTATTGGATTGCGAAAGGAAGTAGCGAAGTGCAATATATGAACAGTGATTTCTGTCTTTAAAAACATACGATAAAGAAAACAATCTAAGATTTTGCCGAAAGTCGTTTTTCACATATACACATAAACCAACAAATAAAACTCATGTGAAAGATTGGTTGTGTTATTCAGAAACTAAAGGACAACTTTTCTGTTTGCAAAGTTACTGATTCAGACTGTTCGTCACGGTTTACGAAAAAAAGATTTGACGACTGGAAAAACGCAATTAATTTGTTGAAAAGACGTGAAGAAAGCACTTTCCATAGACAAGCGATAATTTCGCTGTTAATTTGCAAAAAGTAGGATGCAAGTCGATTCTCAACTTGTAAACCAAATTGAGACCGAGCAAACATATTGGCTGACACTTTTAGAGCGAATTACTTCAGTTATCCATGCAGACCTGAGAAGAAAGAGGTGGCCACTTACACCAGCGTCCAAGACAAACTGTATGGCGTGGCTGATGATCTGAGGCAGACGGCTGCCTTTGTTAGAGAATCCGAAATCCCAATCTAGTGAGAACGCAGAAGAAGAAGAACTTCAGTTATCTAATTTTAGCAGAACGAGGTCTTGCATTTCAGGGTAGGGATGAAACTATTGGTTCACCTCATAATGAAAATTATTTATGTTTGTTGGAATTAATAGCCAAATTTGACATTTTTTGGCTCAGCATATATTATTAATGCAAACAAAGGAAATGGACATACATCATACTTATCAAAAACAACATGTGAGGAATTGATCCATCTAATTGCATCAAGCTTACTGGATCATATTATTTGCGAAATTAAGAAATGCAAGTACTATTCCGTATCACTGGACTCTACTCCAGACATTTCGCATGTGGACCAACTCACTCTAATAGTGAAATAGGGGAAGACTGCAGTAAAACTTGGTAAATAGTGAAACACGTACAAACAAAGTACTATAGTTTTACAAAATACATAAACAGTGACGATAAACAGCAACGTTTCGACCAACAAGGCCTTTATCAACAAACGAACAAACAGGAGTGACAAATTAAAATGAAACACAAATGGACGACAAATACAACTATCTAGGAAAATCTGGAATAAAACGAATAACGAAATAAATGTACACAAAAACACACATAAAAACTAGAAGTTTATTTTCCGTTCTATTTCTAGTTTTAGTGTGTTTTGTGTTACATTTATTTCGTTATTCGTTTTTATTCCAGATTTTTCTTAGATACGTTGGTATTTGGTCGTCCATTTGTGTTTCATTTTAATTTGTCACTCCTGTTTGTTCGTTTGCTTGATAAAGGCCTTGTTGGTCGAAACGTTGCTGTTTATCGTCACTGTTTATGTATTTTGTAAAACTATAGTACTTTGTTTGTACGTGTTTCACTCTAATAGTACGCTATTGTTACCATCTGGACAGGTGGAACGGTTTGTGAAGTTCTTGGATATGGAAGGTCATACTACTGAACAACTCGCCCAAAGTTTACTTGATTTTTTAAAGAAAAATGACATTGATATCAAAGACTGTCGTGGTCAAAGCTATGACAATGCCAGCAACATGAGTGGGAAATACAACGGCTTACAAGCACGCATTAAGGAAATAAATAAGTACGCAGAATACATTCCCTGCTTTGCACATTCACTAAATTTGGTTACTAATGTGCTGCAGAATGTTGTATAGAAGCATCCATTTTTTCGATTTTGTTGAAAGTCTCTATACATTCTTTTCCGCTTCTACCTATCGATGGGGCATTCTTCAAAAGCACTGGAAGATACAGGTTCAAACTCCGACTTTGAAGATACTGTTGGACACCAGGTGGTCTGCCCGAGCTCATGAGACAAAGGCCCTTTTATGTGGTATTACCACTATCAAACAAGTTTTGGATGACATCTCAAATAACATGGATCAAAAGGTAGAGTGTCGTAATCAGGCGTATGGGCTAGTTTTGGAGATGAGTAAGTTGGAAACAGAAATAATGACCCTTCTATGGAACGGAGTTCTAGAACGCTTGCAACCGTCTAGCGCTTCATTACAGTCACCTGAGCAATACCTTAACACGGGATATGCCCTTTATGAATCGTTACACAGGTACGTTCAACAAATGCGGCCTACATTTTCAGATATTGAGGCCAAAGCCAAAAATCCTGTCAAGAATATCAGCAACAAACTTCAAGACGACGCAAGCGAAATACTAAGTACAACGATTTCAGAGGCTCAACTACGCTCGATGAAGTTGTAGAAAATCAAACCCCAAACAAAAATTTGAAAGTCCGGTGTTTATTGTCATAATTGATAATGTACTTTCTGCCTTAGCTAAACGCATGGCAGAGTACCATAGAGTAACTGGTGTATTTGGAATACTTTGGCAGTTAAAATCTCTTACAGCAGAAGAGATCTTGAAAAGAATTCCAAATATTGTCAGCTCTTACCAAGAAGATTTAGAAGAAAGCATAATGGAAAATTCATTAGAGTCGTGTTTCCCAAATGTAGAAATAGTCTTACGAATTTACTTGTCTTTAATGATTACTAACTGCAGCGGAGAACGTTCTTTTTCGACATTAAAGCGTATAAAATGTGAGTTAAAGATCATGGTGGGACAAGATCGTCTAAATAACCTCACCTTATGTCGTTGAACATTGAATTTACTTAAAGAAATTGATTTGTTTAGTATTATCTCTAAATTTTCTCACATTAAATCGAGACAAGTTTGTTTGTAAAATTTGTTTTATTATTTATTATCATACAAAACCTAGGGCCCCGCGCTAAAATTTGCTACGGGCCCCGCGCTGGCCTAATCCGGCACTGTGTCTGTGCACTATTTTCGGAGCCATTAAATCTACATCAATTATAGAAATGGAAAAGGCAGCCAATATCCAGCCCTTGGAAGACAGAAGAAGGAAAAAGTGATTCTACAGACTGAAAGGATCAAAAGAATGCCTCACCACCATCTACTACGTGGAAAAATGGCGGCTAGAACAAAAAACAAACTAAAGCGTACAAGTCTAAACCACAAAGCAAAAGAAATAGGAAAGTCATACTTGGAACTACTAAATCATAACTCCATACCAGAAGAATTACTTTTGATCACTGGGAACCAGAATCAGTAGCACTAAACTTCTCAACCTCCATCCCCAAATTGTTAAGCAAAGATGCCGAGCCTAATCTAGTGAAAAAAGCAATTAGAATGGAACATCTCCATTACATGTTTCCAGAAGACAGCTGGATAAGAATTTACACAGATGGTTCGGCAATGGAAGCAACCGTGAATGGTGGAGCAGAAGTGTACATTAGGCACCCAGATGCTACTAATGTGTCTCTAGCGCCCTACTGGAGAATATGTTCCAACTACAAAGTAGAACTCTTAGCCCTTCTGATGGCAGCACAGCACATGAATAAGCTGCAAGCACCTGCAGGAAAGATGGTATTTCTAACAAACTCACTGCCAGCTATACAAGCCCTGGAGGCTAAATCCGCTGACAGCACAGTACAAAACCTAAAAGAGAACTTGTTCAGCTTTCAGAAAAGGCAGAAATTCACTTGCAGTGGATTCCATCTCACTGGTGCATTGCAGGCAATGCGAATGCCGATGTCTTAGCTAAGGAGGGCAGGGCCAAAGAGCAAATTTACCAACGCCTGTCTTTTCAAGAGGTCAAAACCCACATACAGAGAAAATCTACAGTAGACTGAAAGACAAACACTGGATATGATTATGGAAAAGACTCCCTCAAAGACCTAAGCAGAACAGACCAGGTCATTATATTTCGACTACGCACCGGATACTGCAGACTCAAAAAACATTTATATAGATTAGGAAAAAGTCAACCAGCTTTCTGCCAGTGTCAGCAGGCGGAACAAACACCTGAGAATATCCTGCAAGACTGTCCTCTCCTGGGTGAACTGAGAAGCAACATGTGGCCACATCCAGTTGGCCTGAAAACTAAGCTTTGGGAGACCTGACAGACCTGAAGCTGACTGCCCAGTTTGTGATCCACAGTAAATTAAGCGCATGACCAGAGATCACTGAAGAAGAAGATCATAGGCTGAAAGTTGGATATGCTTGTCCTACATTGTGCAGAGGCATACAAACCGAGCCCAATGTATTTATGTTCTCTGTACATAACCACACAGATCATAAAGATTAGCTAACTTGTTTGATAAGAACAAACAAATGCAATGAAGAAAGATTAGCTAACTTGTTTGATAAGAACAAACAAATGCAATAAAGAAAGATTAGCTAACTTGTTTGATAAGAATAAACAAATGCAATGAAGAAAGATTAGCTAACTTGTTTGATAAGAATAAACAAATGCAATGAAGAAAGATTAGCTAACTTGTTTGATAAGAACAAACAAATGCAATAAAGAAAGATTAGCTAACTTGTTTGATAAGAACAAACAAATGCAATAAAGAAAGATTAGCTAACTTGTTTGATAAGAACAAACAAATGCAATGAAGAAAGATTAGCTAACTTGTTTGATAAGAATAAACAAATGCAATAAAGAAAGATTAGCTAACTTGTTTGATAAGAACAAACAAATGCAATGAAGAAAGATTAGCTAACTTGTTTGATAAGAATAAACAAATGCAATAAAGAAAGATTAGCTAACTTGTTTGATAAGAATAAACAAATGCAATGAAGAAAGATTAGCTAACTTGTTTGATAAGAACAAACAAATGCAATAAAGAAAGATTAGCTAACTTGTTTGATAAGAATAAACAAATGCAATGAAGAAAGATTAGCTAACTTGTTTGATAAGAATAAACAAATGCAATGAAGAAAGATTAGCTAACTTGTTTGATAAGAACAAACAAATGCAATAAAGAAAGATTAGCTAACTTGTTTGATAAGAACAAACAAATGCAATAAAGAAAGATTAGCTAACTTGTTTGATAAGAACAAACAAATGCAATGAAGAAAGATTAGCTAACTTGTTTGATAAGAATAAACAAATGCAATAAAGAAAGATTAGCTAACTTGTTTGATAAGAACAAACAAATGCAATGAAGAAAGATTAGCTAACTTGTTTGATAAGAATAAACAAATGCAATGAAGAAAGATTAGCTAACTTGTTTGATAAGAATAAACAAATGCAATAAAGAAAGATTAGCTAACTTGTTTGATAAGAACAAACAAATGCAATAAAGAAAGATTAGCTAACTTGTTTGATAAGAATAAACAAATGCAATGAAGAAAGATTAGCTAACTTGTTTGATAAGAATAAACAAATGCAATGAAGAAAGATTAGCTAACTTGTTTGATAAGAACAAACAAATGCAATGAAGAAAGATTAGCTAACTTGTTTGATAAGAACAAACAAATGCAATAAAGAAAGATTAGCTAACTTGTTTGATAAGAATAAACAAATGCAATGAAGAAAGATTAGCTAACTTGTTTGATAAGAACAAACAAATGCAATGAAGAAAGATTAGCTAACTTGTTTGATAAGAACAAACAAATGCAATGAAGAAAGATTAGCTAACTTGTTTGATAAGAACAAACAAATGCAATAAAGAAAGATTAGCTAACTTGTTTGATAAGAACAAACAAATGCAATGAAGAACGAAGACGACATATCTGACATTATAGTTGGGGACAGTGGCGGCTTGTGATCATTTTTGTTGGTGGGGCCGGACATAAAATTTCGGAAAAATCATTTAGGTTAGGTTATATATTAGTTATACATGATTGTATGTGGGGTCTGGCCCGACTGGCCCCTAATGACGAGCCGCCCCTGGTTGGGTTCTCAATTGCGAAGTAGTTAAGTCGTTTGTCTGTCGTACTGAAGGTTTTATGTTCGAAACCGGACCGAGACACACGTGCAATTTTTTCATGAGATCCTAGGATTGTTGTCGGAGCTATGAAGTTCGTGATTGTGCACTACTCTCGGCAGATGGCATGCCATCTCTGCCGACAGGGACGTAGCCATATGGGAAACCGGTGCAATGGAGTCAATCATTGACCTTTGTAACCTTTTGACATCATAGTCAATATTGAATGCCTTCTGACTAAATGGCTAAGTAGATAGTTGCAGTAAGAGAGAGTATGAGAGTTATTTTTACTAAACTGACATCATTGCACTCTGGGCAGACCAACAGGTGCTCAGTCTTCCCCAACAGATATCGAAGAGTATGCATACTGATCGTTAAACACACTCCTCACTCTGACCCTCAGGCATCCAGTTCTACATGTAAAACGAGTTAACTCAAACTGCTATGTGGATCGATTCAACAGAGAGTAACTAGAAGTAACAGATAACAGAGAGTAACAGAGAGTAACAAGAGTAACAGAGAATAACAGAGTAACGAGATAACAGAAGTAACAGAGAGTAACAGATAGTAACGGATAGAGTAACAGAAGTAACAGAATAACAGAGAGTAACAGATAGTAACGAGAGTAACGAATAACAGAAGTAACAGAGAGTAACAGAGAGTAACAAAGTAACAGAGAGTAACAGATAGTAACATAGAGTAACAGAGAGTAACAGAGAGTAACGGACAATAACAGAGAGTAACAGAGTAACGGAAATAACAGAGAGTAACAGAGAGTAACGGACAATAACAGAAGTAACAGAGAGTAACAGAGAGTAACAGAGAGTAAATAGAAGTAACATAGAGTAACATGAGTAGGGGTAAAATAGAGTAACAGAGAGTAACATAGAGTAACAGAGAATAACAGAGAGTAACATAGAGTAACAGAGAGTAACATAGAGTAACAGAGAGTAACATAGAATAACAGAGAGTAACATGGGAGTAACAGAGAGTAACTATAGAATAACAGAGAGTAACAGAGAGTAATAAGAGTAACATAGAATAACATAGAGTAACATAGAATAACAGAGAGTAACATAGAATAACAGAGAGTAACATAGAATAACATAGAGTAACATAGAATAACAGAGAGTAACATAGAGTAACAGAGAGTAACATAGAGTAACAGAGAGTAACATAGAGTAACAGATAGTAACAGAGAGTAACAGAGAGTAACAGAGAGTAACATAGAGTAACATAGAATAACATAGAATAACAGAGAGTAACAGAGAGTAACATAGAATAACATAGAGTAACAGAGAGTAACAGAGAGTAACATAGAATAACAGAGAGTAACATAGAGTAACATAGAGTAACAAAGAGTAACATAGAGTAACAGAGAGTAACATAGAGTAACAGAGAGTAACATAGAGTAACATATAGAGTAACAGAGAGTAACATAGAGTAACAGAGAGTAACATAGAGTAACAGATAGTAACAGAGAGTAACATAGAGTAACAGAGAGTAACATAGAGTAACATAGAGTAACATAGAATAACATAGAATAACAGAGAATAACAGAGAATAACAGAGAGTAACATAGAGTAACATAGAGTAACATAGAATAACAGAGAGTAACATAGAATAACAGAGAGTAACAGATAGTAACATAGAATAACAGAGAATAACAGAGAATAACAGAGAATAACAGAGAGACGAAGTGAGTGACACATATAAACCTACAGAGATAGGTACACAAGACAGCGAGTAATAGAGAGATATAAAGAGAGTGATACAAAGTGACAGAGAAAGAGATACAGTGACAAAGAACTTGACTGAGGGGAAGAGAGAGAGAGTGAAAGATAATGAGACAGTAATGAGAGAGAGATTGACAGAAAGGAAGTGGAAGAGAGAGTGTCAGGAGAATTGACAAAGTGACAAAAAAGGGAGTGTAGAGAGAGAATGACAAAGAAGCAGTGACAGAGAGAGAGAGAGAAAGAGTGATAGATTAAGTGACAGAGAGAGAAAAAGAGTGATAGATTAAGTGACAGAGAGAGAGAGAGAGAGAAGAGGATAGATGAGTGATTAAACAAATATAAAGAAAGTGATAGATTTAGTGACAGAGAGAGTAAGAAAGAGAGAGAGAAAGTGATAGATTTAGTGACAGAGAGAGAAAGAAAGAGAGAGAGAGAGACGCAAGTGACATAGAAGAACATTATCTACAGAACTGAGAACCGCCCGAGTGGTTGCCGGAGCCCTATTAGGGTAAACACCGGAGCTCCATATGGTGCTGAAGATGTGACGTAAAACACACCAATACTAAGGCTGCATGAATCAGATTTCCACATGAATAGAATTTATGGGAAATCTGGTACATCGGTCTGGCCGGTGATGAGAGAGAACTAACAACACCAGGGTTTAGAAGTTGTGAAGAGATCATGTGACATAATACATGAAAAAGATGCCTATGTTCAGGATCATCTCTTCTCTTAAGATAAAACACACAGAGCGTGTCGGCCTAGATCAGTCAGCTGAATTTGCTCAAAAGTTGATAGTGTCTGCCGCAGTCATAACACAATCATACAGTGACGGCTCGTCATTAAGGACCAGTGGGGTCGGACCCCACCAAATATAATGTATAACATGTATTTATTATTTATAAATTAAAATATCATCATCAAATAGCTTGTCCTGAGCAGAACTTTGCCACCCCAACAGTCCTCCGGAACTTCTCTCATAGGCCAGATGTCCTGCCTCTGCAGCTGTCATGTTCAAACCATCAGTTACATCCTGAATCCATCTTCTCCGTGGTCTTCCTCTTCTTCTCTTTGCCAGTATGCATCCTTCCATGATGGTCTTCTCCAGCCCTTCATGCTTTTTATATGTCCAAAGTAACTCAATTTTCTCTTTCTAATTTGTAGCATCAGCCAGTTTTCTTTGATTTTGAATTTAAATTTAGCAACCAAAAACCATGATTTATCCGGAAAACAATGTATGGCCCCACAAACAAAATGATCCGCCACTGCAATCATATATGATATCTTGCCCAATCTTTTCCTTAGTCTTCCTCTGCCCAGTATAATTCCCTCTAGAATGATCTCCATAGAATCAAATCGTTTAATATGTTCAAATAATTTGATTTTTCTTATATTTATCTTCTCTATCAATTACTTCTCTTCAGTGTTAAGCTGGTGCAAATTGTTCTTTTTTATGTTCATTGTATTCTGGGTACTTTTCTATAGCACTTGCATTCAATTGACATTTATGCATAAAATGTGTGGCTCGCGCAGTGGGAAATAAAATGTTTGACAAGAATAGAGAAGAATGGTGCGCTTTTGTTGATATCTTAAGCATCAAGAGCGTCGTCACATGCTAAACAGGGAGAATGGGGAGTAGAGTCAGAGATATAATGTGTAACATGAGCAGTGTGAAATAATTGAAATATGATTCAAGTGTAGTTTCATGAACAGCAAGGTAGATAATCTATGAAAAAAAAACTATTCACTGAAACATTCTCAGTTGTCGACCTTTGCTTATCATACCAAAAAAATCGTGGCATATCCTTTACAGGACGTAGCCATCAACCACAGTAAACGAGTCGTTGATTTTCATAGAGACTTATACGTTCAGTAGTTTGCCATTGCTTTCTAACGGTTGTTATCTATCCTGAAAAATCGTGCATATCCTTAGAACGTAGCCATCAACCACAGTAACGAGTCGTTTCGCACTATACGTTCAGTAGTTTGCCTGCTTTCGAACGGTGAGGTTTTTGTCGCGGTTTGAACAGGTCTGGTTGTGATCGGTTCACTCTGTTTAATTATCCGTCATGCAGTGACATGGGCCAGGACTTTCATGCTTCCTGTCCCGTGCAACCTTCAGGGCCACCAGGAGGTCAGTTCCTCCATCATGCTCCATGTTGTCCGTGTCTGCCTTTTCCCGTGTTGCAAGGAGATAATCTATGCTTTGCAGGCATTCTCGTTGTGCTGCTATATACAAAATTCATAACAGGACGTAGCCATACACGTAAACATCGTTTTTTTAGCAGACTTATCGTCAGTAGCTGCATTGCCTCGTGAGTCTATTGCTAGCCGTCAGAGGGTTTTGGTAATCTTTTTATAGCTACTACTGTTGAAGCTAAGCTACAAACAATATAATAAAACACTGAGATAACAACATGATTCCTTACAGAACGTTACTCCCATCAAAGCTCGCCTGAAATATTATCGGCCTCTAGTGAGTTCTACCGCCTCTCCCAACGTCCGTAACAAGGTTTCTTTAACTCTTTTATACTCAAGTAGTAGCATGTCTCTTGCCGAACGTCGCATTCATCACAGCCCGCCTTAAAAGTTATCTGTCTCTTGCAAGTTCTCATGCCTCTTCCAGCGTCATGTTCAATGTTTCTTTGATGTCCGCTGCCACCTTCGTCTTGGTCGTCCCTTGTCTCGTTTTCCAGGAATCATGCCTTCCATTACCTTTCTCCAGACCACTGTGGCCAAATATTTCATCTTCCTGGACATGATGTTATTTATGAGCCAATGCTTCTTGATATTCAGGTCTTGTAGGATGTCTTTGTTTCTTCTCTTCTCTGTCCAGGATGTTCTAAGAACTTTTCTATAACACCTTGTTTCAAAAGCTTCAATAATGTTTTTTAATGTTTGTGTTATGGTTCACGATTCGCATCCCTATGTTGCCACAGGGAATATGCATGTTCTCAGAAGTCTTACTTTTGTTTCTTTGCTTGTGTCGTCCCATAGTTTCTTCATGCTGGCCACCCTCTGGAAAGCCATGGCTCTAGTCTTCTAACTTCTTTCGTACAATCTTCATTGTTGGTAATTATAGAGCCAAGATATTCAAAATCTGTGACGTTCTCAATGTTTTCATTATTGATGGTAATTTTGGGTTGAGATTTTACTTTGCTAGGGGGACATAATTTTAGTTTTCTTTATATTCAGAAAAAAGTTATGATCTTCGCTGTTCTTCTTGACAGACCGAACTAGATGTTCCAAGCCGGTGTCCCTATTTGAGAGTAGTACTGTGTCGTCTGCGTACCTTAGTTCTGGAATCATATTTCCCCCGATTGTAAATGGGTCAAACATTTGCAGTTTTCGTCATTCTCAACATTTCGCATTTATAATTCTTTTATTACGGATTTTTGTGTTTACCGTCGGATGTATTTATACTGTAATGTAATATACTGGCTTATTACACAATAAGAACTAAGAAACTTATGAATGGGAACTAACATAAGAACAAAACTCAAGTGTTTAATTAAGAACCTGTGTTCTCCCCTTGACAACGTATGGTTGTGAGACTTGGAACATTGGCAAAGCGGCAGAGAAGATCATTAATGCGTTTGAATGTAAATGCTACAGAAGTTCATAGTTCATAGTTCATAAGTACGGTTCCAACTTCACTGCAACGGGTCACCCCATAATTGCTCCGTTCCTGTGCCAATGAAAATCACACGAAATGCTAACAACTGTGAAATGTTTCCTGTGTGAACTAATTCCAGAATGAAACAGCCGCGTACCGCCACAAAAGCAACCTGCACCGCATAAATTGCATATGGCCGTCGCTAATGTAGCAACACAAAACTGTTCATCACTTGAATTGCAATTCTTGTCGAAGGGAACATCAATCATGAAAAAATCCAGCTTTCTGCACTCGCAATATAACTGCATACGGCAGATTGAGCTTGTTCGTCATAACCGCTGTCCGCCATTTTTGAATACACACAACAAACGCACGGTTGACACCGCAAAAAGCATTCCATGTAGCAGTCATAGCTCACAGCGTTGCTCAAGCACTAACTCAGTAACTTGGCAAACGAAACCGGAAAATAACCGACCAAACATGGCGAAAATGAGCTAGCAAAGTCGTGTACAGAATCAAACAGTTCTGACTCTGAATGACCCTCCGCATTCCGCCATTGCTGGCCAGATTTGTTTATACAGAAGAGTACTTAGAATATCATGGACAGAGAAGAGAACAAACGCTTCTGTTCTGAAACAGCTTAATATTGTAGAGATTTGGTTATCGAGAAACATAAAAACCAGGAAAATTATTTCGAACACATCAAACGACATGAGTGCCTAGATAAAATAATTTTGGAAGGAATGGTGCCTGAAAGAAGAATAAGAGGAAGATCTAGAAGACGATGGGTGCAGGATGTCATTGGCGATCTGAGAATGACTGTTGCTGACGCCGGTCAACTTGCACAGAACAGATATATTTTCATTACTCCTATCATTTGAGCACAGTTCCTGAAAGCACAAGCTACTTGATGATGATTACACAATTAAGTAAACTTAATTTATGCAATCTTAAAAAATACCAGGAGTCACTATATCGGTGAAGAGCGCAATGCCCTGTTGCCAGCGTTGTCTTGGTCGTTCTCCAGAAACTATGTCCTCCGTTACAGTTATCTGCAAGCCACTGTGACATTTAATATGACTTAGATAACAGTTTTCATTAAACACAGAGCTTTGTCTGGATTAGTCAGATAACACCTAACCAAGTTTACTATCATAACAAAACATGTCACTGTATCTAACGGGTATCAAACCAAAGGATTGACGTCATTGCACCAAGTAGCACCCATATAGTTACGTCCCTTTTTTTCTTTTCTCCAATCATGTTTTACTTCTACTGCGTCAGGATTAGAAGAGATTTCTGGAATGAGCCCTCGTGTGCGCTTCATAAAGTGTCTTTCCTCGGCTCTGTTATATCTGAGTCCACTTTTTGAGATTATCTGCCTTTTGCTGTGTATCCATTGTATCGGAGCAACATTGTTCTTTGAGATGCACTGTCTGTTGGTGATCTACGTATGTGTCCGAACCATTTAATTTGTTGTTTCTTGATAAAATTCAGTACTGATGTTGTGATCACTTTTTTCCAGATGTCTTCATTTCTTAATCGGTCTCTTCTTGTTACCCCCAGCATCCAGCGTAGATATTTCATCTCTGTCGTGGCTAGTTTTCTTCTATCATATGATGTCAGCGTCCAAAAGTTCCGCCCCTTTCGTCAAAAATGGCAAGCCACCTGCCGAAATTTTTACAAAGCGCGAACTTATACAGCAACTTCTTCTTGGAAAGCTCCATATCGATCACTTGTTAAACCACTCTTTGTGATCTGTATGTGATCTGAACCTAAGAGCGATTGTACATTTTGCCAATTATGCGCCTACAAGTAGACCAGCACATCCGATTTCTGCGACGCGTTTTATTTACTAAGGTAGCATCCCTAGGGCTTACACTAATGCTTCTTACGACATGCATTGTAGGTTGCAGTGGTACTATTCTTTGTTTCCCTTGCGGGCCACAGCACCACACGGGTGAGTCACATACAATATGATCGTCAGCCCAGCTTTGTACTTCCAGTGTCAAAATTGAACACTTACAGCAATGAGAATAATAACAGAAAAATTACAAAAATAAAAATGAAATGTCTACAGAAAATATTAGGCGTCACATATAGATAACAAAAATGAGAATATTAGAAACTTGGTAGGAACAACACCAGTACTATAGTCCGTTCAACAACTCATGCCCACAGTCTAATGCGAATTGTAGCAAAACCATAAATTATACAGTAGCGAAACTTTGCACCCAATCTTAGAATTATACCGACGCAAATGTCTGATGGAAAAAATTGCTATAGTAAACCTGGATTTTGTAATATAACGGTTTCCTTTGATGTTGGCGTATATTTGGCGAGTCTGATACAGAATTTTAGTTTTACAGTAAACGCACCAATATGACATTTGATGACAAGTCTCATGTAAAGGCGTATCATCCCAGCTCATACATGGGGGCCAATGTTGATATTTGCAATAGTCATGAAATAAACAAGAAATGTAGACATAGTTGTATTATTGTTTTTAAATAACTTACATTACAGTTAAAGTTACCTGCTATGTCATAATGCCATCCCCCTTTCACATCCAGGCTTGGGACTAGCAATGGCGAAGCTACTTTGAGACGTTCTTTTCAAATCGTTACTTCTTCAGTACAATGTGTGTTATTAACATGTGTGGTAGGGAGGTATCCTATAATAAAATAACTCTTTCTCGGTTCTTGTATACTGTAGTACAGATGACCCATATGTGCCTCTTTGCGAAATGCGCGTATATTATTAATGACACTTTTACATTGTAACTTCAAACTCATTAGAAATGTTATATCAGTGTCTGTTTTGAGAAGTCAACAATATGACCCAATAGCTTTACACTAATTTCGATATACGCCTTTAACTAAAAGTCCGTGACGCACTTATGATTTCATTTGTTTACAACGGTCAACGGCGTTTGGAATTGGTGCGCGAGAAATGAAAGAATCGTTTTAAAAACCCATGGATTTCGACTTGAATGTTGCTGTTTTTGTCATCAATGTATTAAATGACTGTAAACATGAGTTTTCTCCAACCATGCCAATGGACACGTTAAATATATAGCACAAAGAAGGCAACTTCTAGATGGTATGATTGTTTGAATGGCAAAAATATTTTGTAGCGTCGAGAACATGTGTAGTTCACATGCACGTTTTCAAGTTATTTCATCAAATGGTTACAAAGATACAAATTTTTATCTGTAGCATGGCAAGTTGAACGGACTATAGAGCATATTCATAAACAACAAACCAAATGATTCAGCCATTAACACGATTACTATTCACATACAGTACACCACAACGAGCACAACTACTCATATACAATGGTTTCTAGGTCAAATGTCGCTCACGCAAACGATGGTTCTCAAAAATATCAGAGACGGTTGGAAGCACCGTACAAGAACTAAAAAGAATTCTTCGCATACTCTGAACACTGAAAAGCACAACCGGAATAGAAGCTCACAACAATTAATAATTAAATATGTAAAATTACAATTTGCATTTGTAATACTGCCATAGGTGGCGTCTGTGGCTTAGGTGATAGTGACTCAGTCTATTAACCCCGACGTTCTGAGTTCAAATCACGCTGCGGACAATTTGGTGGCAAATTATTTCGCGTGGATTTTTACAAAACCACGATAGCACCACCCGCTCAGAAAGCAATGACAAACTACTGAACGTAATAATGCCTTGAAAAATCACAAACAGGGTTAAAAAGCTGGGGTTGATTCGCAAAGTCCTGTAAAGGATATGCAGTTAACTGTTTTTGCCTTCGAACGCTCCATATCAACCACTTGTTAACTACTCTGTGTGATTTGTATGTGATCTGAGCCTAAGAGCGATTGTACATTGTGCCAGTTATGCGCCTAAAAGTAGGCCAGCACATTCGATTTCTTCTATGCTTTTTATTTACTAAGGTCGCCCGAGTGGTTAACAGGGCCCAAATTTGGGGTGTAAAGAATGGAACCACTGTTACCTGTCACGCATGTCGTAAGAGGCGACTAAGGAGGTTTGGATGAAATCGGATGCACATGTCCTAAACGTGTAGAAGTCTATGCGTTTGAGGGCCTACCAAACCAATGTGCAACGTATACACATTCTTGGCAAAGATCAAACATATCACAGAGTGATTAAAATTGGTCGTAAAGAACGAACACAAAGAAGAAGAAGAAGGAGGAGATTTACTAGGGTAACTTCTCTAGGTGATACATTAGTCGCCTCTTACAACTCGCCTTGTATGTCGCATTGGTACTATTCTTTGCTTACTTGCGGGCCCCGGCACCACACGGGTAGTTAATTGATATAAAACTAAACTTCGTCTTACTGTACCACATACCATATCTGAGAGCATACTTGGGAAGGCCAAATGCCATGAGGTCGATCGCATACTATAACATAACATTTTAAAAATCAAGTTGGAGATAGATCGGACATGTGTTACGCATGGAGACTATCCATGTTATGAAAACTGTAGTAAGATGGACACCAGAGTAATACGAAAGCGTTGAAGATCCAAAACTACGACTACTAAGAGGAGAAAAACAGTAGAAAAGGAATTAAAACACAACAAATGAATCACCGACATAGGATGGCCAAGAACAAAGAAGAATGGCGTAACAGACTCATCATCATCATCAAGGTGCGTATCCTTTATATGACGTTGCTCTCTTTGCAGCACATCTGAAATTCACTCGTCTCTAGCCAGTTCACCCACTTCGTCGATGGTCATATTCATGGTTTCTTTAATATCTTGTAGCCATCTTCTTCTTGGTCTGCCTCTGTGTCCTGGGACCCTGTCCTCTAGTATTGTTCTTTCCAAGTCATCGTGACGCTTGATGTGACCAAAGTATGTAATTTTTCTGTATAGTATGTTGTTTATCAGCCAATTCTCTTTAACATTTAGTTCTTTCAGGACATCAGTGTTCTTTCTTTTTCTGTCCATGGTATTCGTAGGATCTTTCTGTAGCATTTAGTTTTGAAGGACTGGAGACTAGAGAGAGAAAACGAGAGAAAATGGAGACTAGAGAGCTGTTATATATGCGCCATTCTGCAAAGCACATCCAATTTCATCATGCCTTTTGGCTTTTAAAATTTTGAGTCGTACTCTCTGTTGTTCTATGGAGGTTGAACTTTTTTAAGAATAAAATTTGTTGACTATTTATCACAAATCTGTCCCTGTCATTGACACACAGTCTACTCATATTTCGTTTTGTGTGTGCATTAGCAAGCTCTAACACTACACTATAACAAATCAGATCTGATACCATACTACAGTATAACTCTACACTATAACAAACCAGATATGATACCATACTACAGTATAACTCTACACTATAACAAACCAGATATGATACCATACTACAGTATAACTCTACACTATAACAAATCAGATCTGATACCATACTACAGTATAACTCTACACTATAACAAATCAGATATGATACCATACTACAGTATAACTCTACACTATAACAAACCAGATATGATACCATACTACAGTATAACTCTACACTATAACAAATCAGATATGATACCATACTACAGTATAACTCTACACTATAACAAACCAGATATGATACCATACTAGAGTATAACTCTACACTATAACAAATCAGATATGATACCATACTACAGTATAACTCTACACTATAACAAACCAGATCTGATACCATACTACAGTATAACTCTACACTATAACAAACCAGATATGATACCATACTACAGTATAACTCTACACTATAACAAACCAGATCTGATACCATGCTACAGTATAACTCTACACTATAACAAACCAGATATGATACCATACTACAGTATAACTCTACACTATAACAAACCAGATCTGATACCATGCTACAGTATAACTCTACACTATAACAAACCAGATCTGATACCATGCTACAGTATAACTCTACACTATAACAATCAGATCTGATACCATGCTACAGTATAACTCTACACTATAACAAACCAGATCTGATACCATGCTACAGTATAACTCTACACTATAACAATCAGATCTGATACCATGCTACAGTATAACTCCAGATGTGGTACTTTAAAGTGGGATTTTTCTGTTTGTAAAACCTGACAGTTACCCGTTTGTACAAATGTCTGTCTTATTGGATACACTTTGTATACACTTTGACCGAATTTCGAATGTGCATCTCCTACATGTCGTCAGAGACTAACGGATGAGCAACGTATTTATGTTCTCGGTGCAAAACCCACAGATCATAAAGAGTTGTTGATAAGTATGCACACAAACAAACAACAACAATTTAAATTTTAAATAACAAGAAATCGTGTAACGTGCTCAATTTGCAAACAGAACATTCGTGTCTATCGTTCATCTTTAGATAGGACTGGACGCTTGATCGTATATGTCCTGTGATCAGTGGTCGTTGTGTATTTGTATGGATTTTTGTCTCATTATAGGTCGGCAATAACTTGGAAACAACGATACAGGAGGAAAGCGTCTAACCTCGGCAGTAGGTGCATCAGCAGGCTTCACCGCGGTTTACTCGGATTGGGGCTTAGGCCCTCAACCAGCCTCTTCTTCTTCTTCAAACGCTCCATATCGACCACATGTTAAACAACTCTTTGTGATCTGTATGTTATATGATCCTAAGAGCGATTCTACGTTATGCCAGTTATGCGCCTACAAGTAGGCCAGGACATCCGATTTATGCCACGTTTTTATTTACTAGGGTAGCTTCCTTAGGCCCCTACCTCAGTCGCCTCTTATGACATGCCTTGTAGGTCGCAGTGTTACTATTCGTTGCTCCTCTCGCGGCCCTGGCAACACATGGGCGTTTCAAAGTAGTCAAATGTGATAACAGTTGAGAACTATGTCACAAACTAGACAATATCAACTATTTCAAAGATAAATTCGATTATAATATTAAAGAACAATCATTGAAATGTCCATGAATACTTTAAGGTGAATTTGTTATTCCACTATCCGGCAAGAGAAATCTATTTCTTCAAAGTGGCTACAACTATCCATGGTGAGATCATTCTAAATATGTTCTGAGACGGGCGGCACGGCACATAATAACGATTTTTAAAAACAATCATCAACACACCCTTTACGTAGTCATATCTGCCGTCCTGAAGGCTACCACTCACAGCAGCTACATTTGTATCGGAGTTCTGGCTAATATTATTATTACAGTCAATATATATCTAACCTTCACACCTTGTGCTGTTGTCAAACACACCCCTTCTCCCTCCTTTACCCTCTACACACATTTTTAAAACAGTAAACGGAAGAAGACAAAGCAGGCCAAATCCATAAGGTTATCGGACATGTCAGTGATAAGTCTATCACTTGATAACGCGACTGCAGCAATGATATGATTGCTGGCTGTGATATGTTGTTGATGTGTTGTGTATATTTGATATTACAATGTCGCCATAACTACACGTAACACAATGGCATCTCTGTGTCAGCAGTGCTTTACTATGACAGTCGTGTAATCCGGCTACACTTTCAAAGGGTTTTTAAAAAGGTTTTGCCCGCCTGCCCAGCGTGTTCGTAGCGCGTTGGACTACTGGTGACTAGCCCTCTGTGAGTGCGGGTTCAATTCCGCGGCTGGCTTAAAGCCACAGGTTCTCCAGATTCATGGTGTTCGTGGCACCGAACCGAAGGGTTACGATGTCCATGGCCCCGAGCCGAAAGGTTACGATGTCCATGGCACCGAACCGAAGGGTTACGATGTCCATGGCACCGAGCCGAAGAGCTGAAAGCTCAAGTGTTTCTGGATCGGAAAAAAAGCCGAAGGATTGACTTCATTTCACCGAGTTTTACCCCATATAGCTCGGTCCCTCACAGCAGAAATGACACGCCACCTGTCAAGAGTATTGCACAAAACACGAACTCCGTAGCTCCATCAACAATCCTAGGGGTCTCTGGAAATGCACTCGTGAACAGAATGGCGCGGTCCGGATTCGAACCCACGACCTTCGACTCGCTTAACCACTCAGTCATAGAGACTTCCCAAAACTGACAAATAGTTAATTCGTTATGACAGCTGTTTTCTGTATCTGACATCAGCATTTCACTATGACAACAGCATTGCTTCCTGCAGACTAGATCTGAACCACATTAAACCCTCTGTTAGTTTTATTGACCTAATGTTGCTTCGTTTAAACAAATGATACACATCACCATGGAAACTAGCCTCTAGCACTTAAGTCTAAACAATTTATTTGTATTTAAATTAACAGGTCAAAGGTTAAAAACCCTCCTACAGACGATGATGTAAACAGAACAATCTCGTCCACTCAATTATCAATATATTTACAACAGGGCTGATTGGAAGCTCTGACTGTACCCAGCCACCAATACGGTTACATTTAGAAGTTGAATGTATATGAGATGATTCAGAATCCAGCTCGACCGCGTGTGTCGTGGCTCAAAGGAGCAAATAATAGTAAATTACGACCTACAAGGCACGTCGTAGGAGGCGACTGAGTAGGGCCTAGGAAGCTACCCTAGTAAAATAAAAGCGTCGTAGAAATCGGATGTGCTGGCCTACTTGTAGGCGCATAATTGGCACAACGTCCAATCGCTCTTAGGCTTAGATCACATACAAATCACAAAGAGTGGTTTAATAAGTGGTCAACAAATAAAGAGTGTACAGGTATTAAGAGCTTCCGAAAAAACAAATAAACAAACACAGGACAAACCCTTCTCATTGACACCCATCGCTAGTCATGGCTCTAACCCTGCTGCTATGAGCGTCGACACCCATCGCCTAGCCTAGCAATATGAGCGTCCTTACGAACACAACCAGCGAGCCATTCTAAAAAAATGACTTACGGGGGAGTGTCTTTCTCAAACGCTTCGTTACAACTAAACACAGAATAATTAGGTAAGCTTCGATAGAACAGTGTTTGCACAAACACATGCTATAAGCTTAATGTGCTTGTATATATTTGAGACATTACTTTCCAAAGGTCGATTCCCCCAGTAGAAATAAAAACTAATAAAATGAAAGACTAATTTAATCATGCGAGATCACGGACACAACAGCAGGAGAAACACTGGGCCCCTAGATTTGTAATTATGAAGAAGCATTGACGTTCTCTTACATTACAGAGACGTTGACGTTCTCTAACAGAGTCGCTGATATTCACCTACAGAGACATTGACGTTCTCTTATAGAACATTGACGTTCTCTTACATTACAGAGACATTGACGTTCTCTTACAGAGACGTTAATGTTCTTTTACAGAGACGCTGACATTCTCTTACATTACAGAGACGTTGACGTTATCTTGTTGTTCTCCTAAAGCTCTAAATTGTGACATCACTGATCTACCATAGAGACTACTTTGCTATAACTTAGGTGTGTCTCTGGGAGCTGCAGCAGATCGATACACAAGCAGTGCTATACTATGACAACCGTGCTCCAATATATATGCCATGCTCCATGAATCTGTGCTCTGTTTAAACAGCTGTGTTAAACTATGACATGTGTTAAACTACTATGACAGCTGTGTTAAACTATGACAGCTGTGTTGAACTATAACAGTTGTGTTGAACTATGACAGCTGTGTTAAACTACTATGACAGATGTGTTAAACTATGACAGCTGTGTTGAACAATGACAGTTGTGTTGAACTATGACAGTTGTGTTGAACTATGACAGCTGTGTTAAACTATGACAGCTGTGCTAAATTACTATGACAGCTGTGTTAAACTACTATGACAGATGTGTTAAACTAGTATGACAGCTGTGTTAAACTACTATTACAGCTGTGTTAAACTATGACAGTTGTGTTAAACTATGACAGCTGTGTTGAACTATGACATCTGTGTTGAACTATGACATCTGTGTTAAACTATTATGGCAGCTGTGTTAAAGCTACTATGACAGCTGTGTTAAACTATGACAGCTGTGTTGAACTATGACAGCTGTGCCGAACTATGACAGCTGTGCTAAACCATGCCAGCTGTGTTAAACTATGGCAGCTGTGCTAAACTACTATGACAGCTGTGCTAAACTACTATGACAGCTGTGTTAAACTACTATGACAGATGTGTTAAACTAGTATGACAGATGTGTTAAACTACTATGACAGATGTGTTAACCTATGACAGCTGTGTTGAACTGTGACATCTATGTTAAACTACTATGACAGCTGTGTTAAACTATGACAGCTGTGTTGAACCATGACAGCTGTGCTAAACCATGCCAGCTGTGTTAAACTATGACAGCTGTGTTGAACTATGACAGCTGTGTTAAACTACTATGACAGCTGTGTTAAACTACTATGACAGCTGTGTTAAACTATGACAGCTGTGGTAAACTATGGCAGCTGTGTTAAACTATGACAGCTGTTTTAAACCATGACAGCTGTGTTAAATTATGACAGCTGTGTTAAACTATGACAGCTGTGTTGAACTATAACAGCTGTGTTAAACTATTATGGTAGCTGTGTTAAACTACTATGCTAGCTGTGCTCCACTATGACAGCTGTGCTCCACTATGGTAGCTGTGTTGAGCTATGACAGCTGTGTTTAACTATGATAGCTGTGTTAAACTATTATGGTAGTTGTGTTAAACTACTATGCCAGCTGTGCTCCACTATGCCAGCTGTGTTCCACTATGACAGCTGTGTTCCACTATGACAGCTGTGTTCCACTATGACAGCTTGCTCACTATGCCAGCTGTGCTCCACTATGACAGCTGTGTTCCACTGACAGCTGTGCTCCACTATCAGCTTGCTCCACTATCCCAGCTTTGCTCCCCTATGAAGCTGTGTTCACTCACTGTGCGCCTATGCCAGCTTTGCTCCCATGACAACTGTCGCCACTATGACAGCAGTATCCACTGAAGCAATACTCCACTGTGACATCAGTACTCATGTGACATCAGTACTCCATTGTGACATCAGTACTCCACTGTGACAGCTGTACTCCTTGGACATCAGTCCATGTGACATCAGTACTCCCATTGTGACATCAGTACTCCACTGTGACATCAGTACTCCATTGTGACATCAGTACTCCATTGTGACATCAGTACTCCACTGTGACAGCAGTACTCCCTTGTGACATCAGTACTCCACTGTGACAGCAGTACTCCATTGTAACAGCAGTACTCCACTGTGACAGCAGTACTCCACTGTAACAGCAGTACTCCACTGTGACAGCAGTACTCCACTGTAACAGCAGTATTACATTGTAACAGCAGTACTCCATTGTAACAGCAGTACTCCACTGTGACAGCAGTACTACATTGTGACATCAGTACTCCACTGTGACAGCAGTACTACATTGTGACAGCAGTACTCCACTGTGACATCAGCCCTCCAATGTGATAGCAGCCTTCCATTGTGACAGCAGTACTCCACTGTGACATTAGCACTCTGCTATGACATCACTATCAGTAATCCACTATGCCATCAGTACTCCATTATGACATCAGTACTCCATTGTGACATCAGCACTCCATTGTGACATCAGCACTCCATTGTGACATCAGCACTCCATTGTGACATCAGTACTCCATTGTGACATCAGTACTCCATTGTGACATCAGTACTCCCTTGTGACATCAGTACTCCATTGTGACATCAGTACTTCATTGTGACAGGAGCCCTCCAATGTGATAGCAGCCTTCCATTGTGACAACAGTACTCCATTGTGACATCAGTACTCCATTGTAACAGCAGCCCTCCATTGTGACATCAGTAATCCCTTATAACACCAGTACTCCACTATGACATCAGTAATCCCTTGTGACATCAGTACTCCATTATGACATCCGTACCATAAAATACGGATTTCATCCAATGCTCTCTAAGCAATACTTCATTCAGTACAGATTAACTACTCAAAGAGTTGAGTATCTATTATTGTATTCATTAAATACTTCATATCTGATGTGATATTATTCACATATTATCTACAGATTGTATCGCTACATTTAACACTTACTACTACTGACTAAACTTTCAAATTGTTTGTCGGGTCCACATAAACACTCCAGGCAGTTTATCGGTCTGATGAACATCGTTCAACGCTCATTTTGGATTTTCTATTCACTGTCACTTGTCAACTTTGGCTAAGTAAATAATAAACAAAAGACATTCATGTAGTATTCTAACACAGCACATTGTATGACTATACGAGTCAGTGACTACTTTAGTACATTATCGTTTAATGAGCTCGTTGTTAAGAAGTTATTTAAATGAATACTTTACCTTAATCTTCTTCAAGAATAGATACAAAGTCTTCCAACAATAAGCTTCCTTCTTTATCTGGGCAAGAAGGAAGTGTAATAACACTGACTGATACGGGTGTGTGTCTGCATGTACGTGTTATACTTAGCCTGATGGGAATCTAAACAACACGAGATAGTTTTTAACAGCAATTTATATCCGGGTCGGCGTATTACCACCGGCTTGTATTGTCTGCAGTCGGCTGGTCCAATCAACGCTTCTCATTGTCACAGGTCAACTGTACACATACTTCTCGGTTTGTAGTGTCCGTCTTCGCTAATGAATTATATAGTGTGATCCAGAAATATTCGGGCTTGATGTATGGCTACAATAGCTTGTAGTAGATCTGCATATGCTTGCATCGGTCTTGAAGATTAGTTTACATATTTCAAATAGAGTTTCTACTTACTGCATGACGATTTAATAAAAAAAAAAACCGTCTTTACTGCATATAGTACCGCTTTTTAGGGCAGTGTAAGACAGGTGGGACGATAGCCTGATGAATTTAATGATCTCATGGCTAGTACAGTCGCCACGAAGCTGTTCAGGTTAGGATTTTTCATTTATGTGCACAACAGAAAAAGTTCTTGGCCGTACCGGGAATTAAACATGGCTCTCGGGCATGCGAGCCATTCGGCCAGGACGATTGACAACAAATGATAGTAAAAGCCGTCCATCTTCTCTTCTTTCACCATTTATAGAAGTGTTGAGGAGGAGGGGAGAAGTAGTGATCTTGTGTGTGCCCTTGTTCTAAGGCACTTTATAAGCTGTTATTCGTTTACTTAAAGCTGTTCTGATGCTGTTACTCCATCTTTTGCGTGTACTCGTTATAATTTTTCAGTGTGGCTCTCTGTGGTAGTCGATACCAGGGCATTCTTGTCAGGTGTCCAAACCATATAATCTTTTGCTCTTTTATGAATTGTGTGACTGGTCTTCTGATTTTATTCATTTTTAATTTGGTCTCATATTGTCACTCTTGCAGCTCTTCTAATGTACATCATCTCCGTCGTTTTGATTTTCCGCTCATTCTCTTTCTTTTGTCCTTCTCTGCTTTTTTGCCGCTAGGCGTAGCAGGTTTTAACTGATGATCGGTTTCCGAGATAATGCACGCTCGGTCGCTTGATATGGTGTGGTATTGTGGAGTTTTAAGATGTCTGTAACTCCATCAATTCATCTTTTTCTTGGTCTGCCCTTTCCTCTTGATGATTCCATTTTCAGGTTGTACGCTCTTGCAACTGGTGTATCCGGGTTCATTCTGACCAAGTGGCCAAACCATTTGAGTCTCTGTTTTTCAATAAATCTAATAGCAGGTGTTGTTCCGACTGTTCTTCTAATTTCCTCATTTCTTATATGGTCTCTTCTTGTTTTATTTACTGCTTTCCTCAGGCATCTCATTTCGCACGTGGTAATTTTCCTTTCTTGTTCTTTTGTCAGTGCCCATGTTTGGCTCTGGTAGCACAGTGTTGGTATAAAGATTGAATTTATAATCTGTCTTTTAGTCATTACTGGAATAGCTGGGTGTTTCAAAATTGGGGTAAGCTGGTATGTAATGTTGTTGGCTTGCTGGATTCTAGTTTCGATCTCTCTGTCCAGTTTACTATCGGATGTGAAGATACTTCCAATGTATTTGAATTCTCTCACCTGCTTTAGCGTTTGGTCATTTATTTGTATGTTGATATCTTTATGTGCTCTGCTTATAGTCATGACTTCTGTCTTTTGAATATTGATCTTCATGTTGTATTTGAGGCAGCTATTGTTGAGTAAGTTTATGTGTTCTTGAAGCTGTTCAATATTATTATGGAATAAACACTGGTCGTCAGCAAAGAGCAGTTCATTTTGTTGGTCTGCGTTGAGTGATGTTTCATCTATTTTGGTGATACTATCCGTGTATATAATAAAGAGGAGAGGTGATAAAACACATCCTTGCCGTACTCCTGATGTTACTGGAAACCAATTTGTGAGTCCGGCGCTTGTTCGTATGGTACTTTCACTTTCTATATATATGGCTCTAACACAGTCTAGCAGTGTTCCTTTTATTCCGTAGTTTTCAAGAACATCCCATAATATGTCTCTGTTAACTCTATCAAATGCCTTCTCTTGGTCTATGAAGGCTATATTCATTTGATTTTTGTTTTCTATAGTCTTTTCACTAATTTGTCTTAGGACAAATATTGCATCTGTGCACCCTTTTCCTTTTCTAAACCCAAACTGTTGTGGGCTGAGTGCTGGCTCCACAATTGGTCTTATTTGTTGATCCAGAACTCTTGCAAACATTTTTCCCACATGTCTTAGGAGGGAGATGCCTCTATATGTACTACAGTCTTGTTTTTTACCTTTTTCTTCCATATTGGTACTATAATAGCTTTTTGCCAATCTGAAGGGACAGTTCTTTCTTCCCACACCTTCTTGAAGATGTAATGTACCCAGGTTACTCCAATCTCTCCACACGCCTTTATTGCTTCTGCTGTTAGTCCATCAATTCCCAGCAGCCTTGTTCTTTGGGCTTCTCTTAATAGCTTCTCTTTCCTCACTTACTAGTATTTCAGGTTCTTCAATGTTTGCATGTCTCGGTTTGAATGATGTTTTATTCCCAGTATCTGGTATATTCAAAAGGTCTTTGAAGTATTCTTCCCATCTTTCTCTGATCTTAACTTCTTCATGTATAGATTTACCTTGACTATCATTTATATATTCGGATGGCTGGAAGGGTTCGTCCCTTATTCTCATTTTTTGCTATGGCCTTATAAAATTGTCTGCTGGACTCTACACATAATCTACTGAGATTTTCACCATACATGGTCCAAGATTTTTCTTTCTCTTGCTTGATTACTCTGGCCGATGTCTGCCTTGCTAGTCTGTATTTATCATAATCGTCTTCTGAGCGTGATCTTATCCAGGTCTTATATAGTTCTTTTTAATTTTTTTGCTTCTTTAACTTCATTATTCCACCATGATGTTCTCTTTTTCTTTGTTCCTCCTTTAAATGTGGTGCCACAATGCGTTGTTAGACATTTCAAAAGAATACTCTTACATTTTTGCCATGTTGTTTCAACGTTATCTTCTGGTACATGGTATATATGCTTCTACTATAGCCTCTGTCATTTCTGTATTTATTATTCTTTGTATATCTGGATCATTTATTTTTCTGGTATCTATCCGCTCATTCCGCTCATTAGCTGCTGTTATTGGCCATGTTTGGCACTGGTGACATAGTGTTGGCCAGAAAATCGTTCTAGCCGTCAATCGCAAGCGATAAAGACAACAGCATCCGACCTTGCACCTCTCTGGTGTGTGCGGAGGTGACTGTAGAGTCCAATCCTGGAAAACAATCCGCTACCACGGGTCATTATCAAAGTTAGACATGTGGGTGTTGTGTGTTCTGTCTTTTCACACATCTCGTTTTCTCTGCTCCTCAGCCATGCGAATTCCTCTCGTGTTGTTGTAGGGTTATATTTGACGATCTTGTGAAAGTTATTCCTAACACATATCGAATGTCTATATCGAAGCATTTTAGAGACACTTTAAGCGTGTCTTTAAAGCGGTTTTTTTTCTGTTCACCAACCGATCGTCTGCCCCCATCAAGCTCGCAATACATCAACTGTTTGGGATGAGTTTATCAGGCATTAGCGCAACGTGCCCGACTCATACCACATTAGCCTTCGTCAACATGGCATTGTCGCTTGGAATCTTGGATCTTATGATGACTTAAACATATATAAAAAATAATATTGCATTTACAACTAACACTATGTTGTAACTAAATGGAGGCGGAGGACAACACATATTGAGACAGTGAAGGAGCAGAGACCACACACACCAGAAACCGAGAAGACACGACAGTAATGGTGAAATTTGCAACCACCGGCAAACGAAGGAAGCGACAGATAGACATGGAGAGTCTTCTTCCAACTCTTCATATCGACCACTTATTAATCACTCTTTATGATTTGTATGTGATCTGAGTCTAAGAGCGATTGTACGTTGTGCAAGTTATGCGCCTGCAAAATAAGCCGGTACATCCGATTTCTGCGACAATTTTTATTTACTAGGTAGTTTCCTAGGCCCCTATCTCAGTCGCCTCTTACGACATGCCTTGTAGGTTGCAGTGTTACTATTCTCTGTTCCCCTTGCGAACCCCAGCCACACACGTGAGGACATGGATAGTCAATACTAAAATATATCATCATCCTCATTAGGTGCCGTGCCGGCTGGCGTAGGAGATCATTGATCTCCACAAATCTCTGTCTTCGATGTTTGCTATAACCTTAGATGTTGACGCTCTTCCATGCCATAAAGTCAGGCTATCCAAAATTTTCTCTCTCTGTCTTGTCTCCCATTGATTTTATCGGTTGTTACAATATGTTATAAAGCTCTCTTTCTCATCACATGTCCGAAAAATGATGACTGCCTCTTTCTTATATTGATGATAAACTGTCCCTGTGTTTTGACCACATTCAACACCTCCACATTAATACTAAAATGTAACATAACTCAAAACCATGATTTTTCCGAAAATGTTTGTCTGGCCCCACCAACAAAAATAATCACTAGCCGCCACTGCATGGAGGAGACAGAAAATTGCATAGAGATAGACATGGATAGGAGCAGATAACACACAAAGGAGGAGACACAGGCAAAAATAGAGAGCGAGATTTGAAGACAGAGACAGGCACAAAGGATAAGACATAAGTATGAAGACATATTGATTGATTGATAGGACCATCATCATTGCACTTCGCTGAGTAACCATGTGTGCTCCGATCTCTTTCTTACACAGGAAAATCTCAGTTGCAGTGCACGAACTCCGTAGCACCGCCGAGTGTCCCCGGTGTAATTTTGAAGATAGTGAAGATGTTTTTGTATAAATTTTATTTTGGATATTTTTTGTAATTAATGTTACCTGGGCAGCGGCTTTCCAGCCTGCTCTTCTCGATTTTGAACTACCAAGGGTTCTTTTTACGTGCTCAAATTGAAAACGGGACCTACGTTTTATCGTTCGTCTCCGCAAGGACCTCGATCTGACCTACACTGAAATCAGAGATCTCTGGAAAATATTCACGAGGGAGCGAACCTGGTACCTTTGGAATGAGAGAGGAGCACCTAACCTCTACGCCACAGAGACACCTCTACGCCACAGAGACACCTCTACGCCACAGAGACACCTCTACGCCACAGAGAGCCTCTACGCCACAGAGACACCTCTACGCCACAGAGACACCTCTACGCCACAGAGAGCCTCTACGCCACAGAGACCCTCTACGCCACAGAGACACCTCTACGCCACAGAGAGCCTCTACGCCACAGAGACCCTCTACGCCACAGAGACCTCTACGCCACAGAGACCTCTACGCCACAGAGACCTCTCGCCACAGAGACACCTCTACGCCACAGAGAGCCTCTACGCCACAGAGACCCTCTACGCCACAGAGACCTCTACGCCACAGAGAGCCTCTGCACGAGACCTCTACACAGAGACCCTCTACGCCAGAGCCCTCACGAGGCTCAAGAGACACCTCTACGCCACAGAGACCTCTACGCCACAGAGACCCTCTCGCCACAGAGACCTCTACGCCACAGAGGCCTCTACGCCACAGAGACCTCTCACAGAGACACCTCTACGCCACAGAGACCTCTACGCCACAGAGACCTCTACGCCACAGAGACCTCGCACAGAGCCTCACGCCACAGAGACCTCTCTACGCACAGCAGAGCACCTCTCACGCCACAGAGACGCCTCTACGCCACAGAGGAGCCTCTACGCCACAGAGAGCCTCTCAGTCCACAGAGACGCCTACGCCACAGGAGCCTCTACGCCACAGAGACGCCTCTCGCCACAGAGAGCCTCTCGCCACAGAGACACCTCTCGCCACAGAGGCCTCTACGCCACAGAGACACCTCTACGCCACAGAGTAGCAGGCCTCTACGCCACAGAGAGCCTCTACGCCACAGAGACACCTCTACGCCACAGAGACCCTCTACGCCACAGAGACACCTCTCGCCACAGAGACCCTCTACGCCACAGAGACGCCTCCGCCACAGAGAGCCTCTCGCACAGAGACGCCTCTACGCCACAGAGACGCCTCTACGCCACAGAGAGCCTCTACGCCACAGAGAGCCTCTACGCCACAGAGCCTCTCGCACAGAGACACCTCTACGCCACAGAGACACCTCTACGCCACAGAGAGCCTCATGAAAACAGAGACGAGGAAGGAAAAAAACATAAAAGGCAAGACAGACATAAAAGGCAAGACAGACAAACATAAAAGGCAAGACAGACAAACATAAAAGGCAAAACAGACAAACATAAAAGGTAAGACAGACAAACACAAATGGAGGAGACAAACAAATAAATAGACATAGAGGATTTTCAGATATAGATGGAGACAGACAAAATAAAGATGGAGGAGGAGACTGACAAACATAGGGACAGAGATGGAGATAGGAGGACATGGAGACAGACATACTTGGAGATAAACATACACAGAAACAGAGATAGTGTAGCCAGCAAACAAAAACGCAGTCAAGAAGAAGACAGACATGGAAGAGACCGACAGACAATAGAGGAGATAGACAGAAATGGAGACTGTGATGAATGAGGTAAACAAACTAATGTGGACATAAGACAGACGAATATGAAGGAAGCAACAGTGTAGTATGAGATGGGGGAGAGAAGAAGAGGAGGAAGGACAAACCAATATGGAGGCATGGAGACACAAACACTTTTGACTGTTTTAATAAATTTTTGCTTGTACATATGTACAAGTGACATGACATTTCCTGTACAAAGTATGACAATTTATTAACATAGTTACTTACATTAATTCAGAAATCAAGAGGTTAGAGGTAGAGAAGTGGATGAGGTGTGATTGTTACTAAACTTGTTCTCAGTGTATGTGTGTGTGTGGTAGCTACTAACATACACATTGTTCTCAGTGTATGCATGTGTGTGGTAGCTACTAACATACAGATGTACATGTCGTTGATGTATGGCGAATTTGAAGGGGGCAGACGTTCTGCTGGTGGACAGAAAAAACGTCTCTGAAATGCTTTGATATAGACACCACATGCTGGGAACTCCTTAGGCAAGATTGCCAAATCTGGCGCTGTAACAACACAAGAGGAACCCGCATAGCTGAGAATCATTGTGCTGTTGAGGCACAGAGAAAACGAGCTGCGTGAAAAGACAGAACACACAACACGCACATGTCTAACCTTGATCATGTATGCCCCACCTGTGGTAGGCATTGTGTTCTAGGATTGGGCTCTACAGTCACCTCTACACACACTATAGAGGTGCAACAGCACATGTCTGAGACTGTTGTCATCATCGCTTGTGATAGACGGCTATTAATTACACATGTACATAGAACTATGAGCGTCTCTAACTCAAGCGGTAGTGAGCTCGATCACGAACCCAAGCGTACCTGGTTCAAACCCCACGGTGGGCAAGTTTGGAAGCAAATTCGTTTCCGTAGGATTTGTACACAAGGTAATAATAGACCTCACCGTTCCTAAAGCAATGGCAAACTACTGAACGTATAAGTGGTGCCTAGAAAATCAAAGACTCGTCTACTGTGGTTGATGGCTACGTCCTTTAGGATATGCCACAAATTTCATTCACATAGAACCAACATACACATGTACATCAAAATAGCATACAGATGTACATAGAACTATAGAACTAACATACAGAAGTACATAGTACTAACATACAGAAGTACATAGTACTAACATACAGAAGTACATAGTACTAACATACAGATGTACATAGTACTAACATACAGAAGTACATAGTACTAACATACAGAAGTACATAGAACTATAGAACCAACATACAGATGTACATAGTACTAACATACAGATGTACATAGTACTAACATACAGAAGTACATAGTACTAACATACAGATGTACATAGTACTAACATACAGAAGTACATAGTACTAACATACAGATGTACCTGTATAGAGAACTAAGATGAGTTGAATTCAAGCAATGTATCTACAGCTCACATACACTTCAGGTGATACACCAGATAAACATCTAACATACATTTCAGGTGATGTACCAGGTAACTTCTGCAACATCATTGTTATAAACTAGAAACAGAATCCTGCATCCTCCAGCGTCATCTTCAATGTTTCTTTGATGTCCTGCTGCCACCTTCATCTTGGTCATCCCCTGCCTCATACTCCTGAATCCATTAACGTTTTCTCCAAACCACTGTGATGTTTAAGCTGGTAAAAATGTTTAATCTTCCGTGACATGTTATTATTTATGAGAAAATGCTTTTCGGTATACAGGCCATGTAGGATGTCTTTGTTTTGTTTTTTCTTATCTGTCCAGGATGTTCTAAGAACTTTACTGTAACACCTTGTTTCAAAAGTTCTATTTTATTCTTTAATGTTTGTGTTATGGTACAAAAAACAGTTACAAAAACACAAATATGACAATGTTGTGAAATATGGACATGAGCTTCACACAATCAGCACACATGATTAAGTACACATGTCTTGTACACAAAGACAAGAACACAGCCTTCAGCACTCATGGACAAGAACACAGCCTTCAGCACTCATGGACAAGAACACAGCCTTCAGCAATCATAGACAATCACAAGAACAGTCTTCAGCATTCATAGACAAGAACACAGCCTTCAGCACTCATAGACAAGAACACAGTCTTCAGCAATCATAGACAACAACACAGCCTTCAGCACTCATAGACAATCACAGGAACAGCCTTCAGCACTCATAGACAATCACAAGAACAGTCTTCAGCATTCATAGACAAGAACACAGCCTTCAGCACTCATAGACAAGAACACTTTCAGCAATCATAGACAACAAACAGCAGCTTCATCAGCACTTCCCTAGACAATCACAAGAACAGCCTTCATCATTCATAGACAAGAACACAGCCTTCAGCAATCATAGACAAGAACACATTCTTCAGCAATCATAGACAACAACACAGCCTTCAGCACTCATAGACAAACACAAGAACACAGCCATCAGCAAGTAACCACTGGAAAGAATCCAACCAACATTCAATGATTCAGCAAGCAAACACACATGATTAAATCATACTTGAGATATCAAATAAGATAACATATTCCATCATTCTACAATATGTCAAACTACATCAGAAACAAAACAATCAACATAAATAACCATTGATACACTTTTTACAGTTTAGTTTAGTAGACAGGAATCCATAAAATTATCATATATCGACAATGTGTAAAAAAACAAAACACATTTTTGTAATCAAATGTAGAATTGCTAATAAAATTACTGCCCAAATGTAGTTTCCGTTGAGCAGCCATGTCTGATCTTCATTTTTTTTTTTTAAATTGAGGCTGTCCAATTTCAATGAACAAACAAAAGCAAGTATACATTTGGCAACAGTGTTTCGCCCACGTGGTCCCGGGCTAGCAAGGGAAGCAAAGAATAGTACCACTGCGACCTACAAGGCGACTGAGGTAGGGGCCTAGGGACGTTACCCTAGTATGTTAAAAAGTGTTGCAGAAATCGGATGTGATGGCCTACTTGTAGACGCATAACTGGCACAACATACAATCGATCTTAGGCTCAGATCACATACAGATCACAAAGAGTGGTTTAACAAGTTGTCGATATGGAGCGTTCGAAGAAGAAAAGGATCACCTATCAACAATTTCTAAAAACTACATTTTTGTAATCAAACATAAAAAGATATCGCTAACAAAATCTCTGCACAAATGTAGTTTCCATTGAGCAGCCATGTCTGATCTTTACAAAAAAAAATTTAAGAAAAAAATTTTGGGGTGTCCAGTTCAATGAACAAACAAAAGCAAGTACACATTTGGTGAGTGTTTAACTATGATTTTGTAACAATATCTAGTTCAACTGAGAACCAGACCAAAGTTAAACCATATACAAACCAAGAATAACAGACATACAAGTTACATAAATAAAAATAGCAATGTTATGAAGAAGGAAAACAAGAGAAATATTACTATACTTTGTAACTACAACAGCCTCCTGAAAGATAAGTAAGACAAGCTCAATTGGGAATTCTCGAAATCATCCTCATAACACACAACCTTTACATTTCAGTGTTGTTAGAATAAGATAAGTTAGTTAGTTTTTAAAAAAAACAATACAACACGTGAAAGCAAAGTTGTATTATGTGGTCATTATCAGGTGATGTGCCAGCTCATGATGAATCTCCACAAATCTCTGTCCCTTGTACTTGCTATCACCTCAGATGTTGATGCTCTTTCAGGTCATGATGTCAGGCTGTCTAAAATTGTCTCACCTCTCTTCAATTTTACCGGTTGTCACAATGTGTATATACTATGTCCCAAATTGAGTTGAACATTAAGGGATATCACTATAATTAACACTTTTCATCAATAAATAATCCGGAACTCATAGAATCCTGTAAAATTGCAATAAAGCTTACATTGCTTTTATTGAACATATATCTCTCTCTCGTGATCCCTATTGAACATATATAAGTACCATCCCACTACAACAGGAATTTCCGATTTCCCCCAACTGAGTTGATTGGTCTTTTGTTTCAGGGGGCTGTAGTAAGAACAAATATTGAGCCATCATTTTTTTAAACTATTTATTGTCTGGTATGCCCTGCAATCTGTTCATTGTGGCTTGGAGACAACACAATAAAGTTCCTCTCTCTCACACTGTCATTAACACATATTATATTATCAAATGTTAGCTGTCAACTATAGTCAATAAATAATTAATATGGTCATTTTCTTCTTCTCTTCCTCCATTGTATCTCAGCGAGGTGTTGAGGTGAGATCTTCTGTGTGCCTTGTCTAATGTGTTTTGTAAATTAGTTTTCTATCTATTCTCTACTCCTCTTTTGTCTTTCGGCATCAGGTTGAAAAAGGAGATACCTGGAGCGAGCTTCCTATGCGCTTTGTACAAGGTGGAATTTAGTGCCTCGGATATTCGTCAATCCATCGTTTATGTGGTCGTCCTCTGGGTCTGTTGCCATTGTATCTCAGTGCTAGTGCTCTTTGGTATTAATTTCTATAAAGTTGTTCTTGATGCCGTCACTCCACCTTTTGCCTGGTCTTTCTCTTTCTCTACATTCATTATATTTTTTCAAAGTTGCTCTCTGTGGCATTCTTGTCAGGTGACAAAACCATTTAATCTGTTGTTCTTTTATAAATTGTATGATTTCATTCGTAGGTTTCCAATTTATTCAATTCTTATTATATCTCTCATTGTTACTTCTGCAGCTCTTCTAAGTCATCTCATTTCTGCTATAACCTGCTGCCTTGTGGGTTTTGGATGGGGACAGCAAAAGGCTAACGGAGAGTGAACCCAGTAAACCCTGGTTGAAATCGAACACACCACCGAAGGATAAGCACCTGAGCTCCAATAGGTACTGAAGGCTGTGCACGTACATCCGTTCTTGATGTTTGGCTGCTTATATATCACAATAGAATGTTAAAAGCGGCCTAAGAACGATCGCGAGAGAGAGATTTCTGCTATTATAATTTCCACTCATTAACTGCTGTGAGCGTCCATATTTGGCAATGATAGCATAATGTTGGCCAACTAAATAGTTCTTATGAGATTTGCTTTAGTAATTTGTTTGTTATGGAGGGGATTAAAGCACCTTTAAGCTGAGGCATGCACCTTTCAATCAACGAACAATTCTTGTCTTGGTTATATCAGAGCGTATAGACCAACAAACATGAAAAATAAGAATTAATTTCTTTCGGAGAATCTAATATATAGTTAGTATTGTGTTTTTTTGCATTAGTATACACATGTATCTCTTTATGTATCATGATTGGTATTAGTAATAACAGTACCGCCTAAGTGGATACCGGGGCCCAAATTTGGGGTGTAACGAATAGAAACACTGTTACCTGCCACGCATGTCGTAAGGAGCGACTAAGGAGGTTTGGCTGAAATCGGATGCATGTGTCCGCTAGGGAATGCTAACCTGAAACAAATGCTTGCAGAAACGGATGCACCAGGCCGTAAGGTGCATGACATGGTGCAACGACCCCTCACAATGAAGAATGGGATAACGGATTCTATGGTAGCCAATCTGCCTCGGAGATTTAGCCACACAGTAAGAATTTCAGACCTACCATCACGAGGGTGGCCAAAACTTACTGCGTGAAAAGGTCAGCACAAACGAGGAAGCAGAAATCATAGGAATTATATCCTACAGAACCCTCCATATTAGCCTACCTTATCGTGGTTGGAGGGTTTGTGTGCCTTTAGGATCCTTCAGGCTATGTCGGCGGGAGTCTAACTCCTGGCAGGTCTACCCAAGCCGAACAGACTGAAGGTGAAAGGCCAGACCAAAAGGCGGGGAGCAGGATGGGGCCTCATAAGGTGACAGTGCAGAACCCACCGGCGAGTGGTAAATGCTCTGGCTGCAACCAACCCATCCCCAGCTATGGGACAAATAGCACTTGTCCTCTCTCTCTCTTGAGGAGGACATCCTTTTCTTGTCTTGTCTTCTACTTCTATGACACTTTCCCTTAAGCATAAGGATTAAACTACAGTGTCCAGGGAGCACACCCTGCATAAAAGCCTGGGTTGGTGAGCCCGGCAACAGAAGGCTGAAGTCATCTAGAGTAGGACGACTCCAGACAAACCCGGGAAGACAGATCTCGTCAGCAGGGACTGCAACTGTCTAGAGAACAACCTCAAAAAAAGATGTCCTCAGAAACGGAATGTGTCAGCCATTATTGGCGCGGAGGAATTGACACATACGAACAACTCAAATGGCCATGGCAAATGGCCATATCCTACAGAACTGTCCCCAGTATGCAGACTTGAAGAAAGAGGTGGCCCACTTACACCAGCGTCTAAGACAAACTGCATGGCATGGCTGATAATCTGAGGCAGACGGCTGCCTTTATTAGAGAATCTGAAATCCCAATCTAGTGAGAATGCAGAAGAAGTAACAGTATCTGGTTTGTCTGTGCACCAAATGTTGATTCTCTATTTTTCCATCTGACATGAAAATTAATTAGTTATCTGACAATTCCAAATTACCTAAATTAGTTGACATTTTGTGATCTTGATATGCAAATTTGCTGACAAAATGTAAGAAAAATTCACTTTATTTGGAAATCAAAATTGTTCGCTATGTATAAACTCACACACAGTCTCTCTCATACACACACATACTCCCACACATATGCATTATTTACATAGGTGGAGCCATGTTTGCCAATAACTTGACAGACACAAAAATTAAAGTAAGAAAATCCTGCACAATGACTGAAAGACATATTTTCTTATGTTTGTCTGGTATGACAGACAAAACTTGACATGAGATGGTTGACACATCAGATAAACACAAATGCACAGCCAGCATATCAACAGTTCTCACGTATTCCTCTTTGATACTGTTACTTTGATACAGTCTCAGATAACACTAAAGTTCTATGTTTTTCTTGTTAGAATAACAACTCACTGACTTGACAAGTTAAATCACAGTCTCATTAATCTGTTGAATTCTGGTGTAGTCATGGGGGATATAAGTTTTCTTCTACAAAGATTATAAACCTAGTTGTGGTTATGATGTTCTAAGTTGCTATCAGAACCGAGTTGCAATGAAACACAGTGACAATGATGCGCAAGGGTCAGTGAGTTGGCCCTGATTAGGACCCTACCCCAACCTTCCCGTAGTGGCCCTGAAAACAGACTAAGACTCTAGTCTGGCAAAGTGGGTGGGGATCAAGGCAAAAAGTCCATCAGAAATGCCATACCAGGCGCCTGACTACGCTTGAATTCATAGCAGCAGCGAGAAGAAGAAACTATCAGAACCCAAACTTAGACCTCCTATCCTGGTCATTGAGTTCTATGTATCCTTACATCAGTGTCCACTTCAAGGAGTTTAGACCAGGGTTCCTCATAAAGGAGTTTAGAACAGGGTTTCCCCACCAGAGTTTAGAACAGGGTTTTCCCATGCCCCCACTAGAGTTTAGAACAGGGTTTCCCCACCAGAGTTTAGAACAGGGAATCCACACCACAGAGTTTACATCAGGGTGCCCACATCCCAGAGTTTACATCAGGGAGCCCACACCAGGTAGTTTTGACCAAGGCGTCCCCACTAGAGAATTTATACCAGGGAGTTAAAGAGTAGGGCAGCTAAACTAAGCACAAGATGAATTAGAAACACAAGAAGTCCAACCAATGAACAGTTGACCGATTGTCTGTTGAGATATATACGCCCTGAGAGAAGGCATCGTGAATTATTTCCTATTGATAACTTGTCAAGTTCAGTCAGATCTGTAGCAAACATCAAGAGTACGAGAAATCTTGGAACTCATCCAGGCTGTCCTGCCTGATTGGTGCCATGTGTGGTGTCATCTCCACTTCCATGCCCAGAATTTGACAAGGGCTTTCAAGTAACTAAAACAAAAATAAAAAATAAATTACAAATTCACCCCCTTAAATGTAAGACAAAAAAAACTAGGTAGCTGAGATTTTATATCAAAATCTGTGTTCAGAGTTGTAATATTTGTTCTTAAGTAGTATCATATCCCTTGTGGAACGTCGCTTTCATCAAGGTGTGTATCCTTTATATGACATTGCTCTATTTGCAGCACATCTGAAATTCACTCTGTCTCTAGCCAGTTCACCCACTTCGTCGATGGTCATATTCATGGTTTCTTTAATATCTTGTAGCCATCTTCTTCTTGGTCTGCCTCTGCGTCCTGGGACTCTACCCTCTAGTATTGTTCTTTCCAAGTCAGCTTGATGTGACCAAAGTATGTAATTTTTCTGTATAGTATGTTGTTTATCAGCCAATTCTCTTTAACATTTAGTTCTTTCAGGACATCAGTGTTCTTTCTTTCATTACAGCCCGCCTGAAAAACTCTGTAGCAAGTTCTCTGCCTCCTCCAGCGCCATGGTCAAGGTTTCTTTGATGACCTGTTGCCAACTTCGCCTTGGTCATCTCCTGCCTCGTACTCCAGGAACCATGTCTTACATTACCGTTCTCTTCAAAGCGGTGTGAAGTTTAATGTGACCAAAATATTTCGTCTTCCGGGACATGATGTTTTTTATGAGTCAATGCTCCTCTCTAGCTTGTTATAAATATTGACTAAGATGGGTTGGTCAAGATGCTGGCAATCCCACACTGTAAAACAGCAAACATCAACAGAAAACACCCAAACTGCTCATGAAAATTGAGTGACAATTTTTTTGTCATTATCTGTCCTTGAATGCAACTAAGACATGACGAATGGTATGAACATAAGATTAGACAACTCTGGTAGCTTACAATGAAAGTAAGAGTTATCAGTCTTACCATATTCATGTCCACTTCATCAAATAATTCTTGTATAAACCTACGTGCCAGTAAACGATATGAATAAGTGGATAGTAGATGGCAAACTTCTGAATAAAAACAAATGTCTTGGAAACATGCTGGGAATCTCTGTTTGAGGCTGCAACAAGTAAGAGATATTTATTGATAACATGACATCAACATGACAAAGGACATTTGTATGACTAAGCTCTCTGCCTTCACAAAAGTCTATTCTTCTCTCTTGTAAAAACAAAGTACTGGAGTTTTACAAAGTACAAAACAATAACAACACAGCAACGTCTAGACCAATAGGCCATTATCATTGATAAAGGCCTATTGGTCGAAATGTCGCTGTGTGTCGATCTCTGGCCTAGGGTTAGTGACTCGGTCTATTAACCTCGACGTTCTGAGTTCGAATCACGCTGCGGACAGTTTGGTTGCAAATTTTTCGCGTGGATTTTTACAAAAGGACGATGGCACCACCCGTTCAGAAAACAATGGCAAACTACTGAACGTAATAATGTCTAGAAAAATCACAAACAGCGTTAAAAAGCTGGGGTTGATTCGCAAAGTTCTGTAAAGGATATGCAATTAACTAACCTTGTTTTTACATGTTTCGCCATTGCAATATAGTTTAACTGCAGACTTTCCTTATATTGATAATACTATTATTCTTTCAACAAGATAAGAGTCTATTCTTCTCAAGCAGAGATTGTTCATTTGAGGATCATCTTCATCACACATGTCCATAATTTCTCTGATCTCCTCCCACGCATGTATCTCAGTGTGTTTAGGCTAACAACTCTCGTTCTGTGTTGAGTGATGTATCTACTGGGTTTCCTCTTGTGGTTTTCCCGTCTCGCCGCACCTATCAGTATGCACAACTTGCGCAACCGAGATAGAGAATACCCTTTATCTTCCTCACTGAAATCTTCAGAGCGTATGTTTTCTCTGAGAGCGTTGATGATGTCACTTCTGTCCATAGAAGACCCATTCTCAATCGTATCATTGTCCGCCAGTGCATCTGCTCTCTCTCATTGCCCTTCACCCCAGCTTGACCCAGGACAAAGATGAAGGTAAGTATCTGGATTGACAAGTTTTGTATTAATTGCATCCACTGCCTTCGTACATAACTACCAGCAGCATGACTATGAAGGTTATGGATGTGACAAAATCCCTGGAGTGGCTACAGATGCATACATTCACTCACACATGCATGCTCAGCGACTCTATTATGATCATGATACAGAAGATCCCAGAGATAATTTTTAATGTGTTTAAATTATTTCTGTTCTAAAATAACAATTTGTTAGAAAAGCAAAGTGCCCTCTATATTAATAATGCAGTAACAATACTACTTGTCCTAAATATTAATAATTAGTTACAATACCCGGTGAGGCCAAGGAGTTTTTTCTGTCGTGGGGATAAAGAAAAAATCATAACTTGAACAGTTTCACTTTGACTGCACTAGCAATGCGACTATTAGATTCCTCAGGCTCATGTCCTACACTGCCGATATAGCGGTAACACAGGCAGAAACGACAGTTATAATGCTACTTGTTTTTATATTAACAATTTGTTAATAATATTACATAGTGACAACCATCCGAGTGGTTACCGGGGCCCAATTATTTGGGGTGTAAAGAATAGAACCACTGTTACCTGCCATGCATGTCGTAAGAGGCAACTACGGAGGTTTGGCTGAAATCAGATGCACATGTCCTAAACGTGTAGAAGTCTATGTGTTTAGGGGCCTACCAAACCAATATGCAACGTATACACATTCTTGGCAAAGATCAAACATATCACAAAGAGTGATTAAAATTGGTCGTAAAGAACGAACGCTAAGAAGAAGACATAGTGACAACTGTTATAAGAAAGAGAAGATGGAATGTTGGACACACCTCGAGGAGAAATGATCAACGAATATCAAAGCAGGCATTGAAGTGGGATGAAAAAGGGTTCAAGAAAGAGAGGACGGCCTAAGGAAACCCTTAAACGAACTTTGCTGAGAAAGGCAAGAAATATCGGACTCAGTTCCATGGAGGAGATTGAGCGAGTTGCCCAAGATAGAGCGGTATGGAGAAATTACTTGCAGGCCCTATAACGGTACGAGAGGAATTATTATTATTAATAATATTACATGTCCTCTATAAAAATAATTTAACAATGTGTTAATAAAATTACTGGTCCCCTAACAGCTACGACTCCCCCCTACATAAGAACACAGAATAGTAACAGACAAGCAAGCCTATATTCCAACTGACTTTACCAACATTGTTGTGTTCTACCAGCATATATCTACATTCTGCTGCACTACAGACAGTCTATCTAAGCCATTCATCCATCTATTACTTGCCTCAGCAAACCAGTCTCTGAGCCTTTCAATCCTACAGAGCTGCCCAGGTTGACAATCAGACGCATCACTTCCAGTCGTATCAGCTCTCTCCCTCTCGCTGTCCTCAGTTAGTTTCTTATTAGCTGTAGAGAAAGTAAACAAAATGTCCAGTTAATTTCAACTAACTCACGAAATGAATAACTGGTCTCTTTCTGCTTGACATGGCCAGATAATACAAACCACCTTATAGTCTGTTTCACAAATGGCTGTTGTTGTATGTGCAGTCTCTAAATCTTTTTCTTCTTCTTTGCGTTCGTTCTTTACAACCAATTTTAATCACCTTTGTGATATGTTTGATCTTTACCAAGAACGTGTATACATTGCACATTGGTTTGGCAGGCCCCTAAACGCATAGACTTCTACACATTAAGGACATCTGCATCCGATTTCAGCCAAACCTCCTTAGTCGCCTCTTACGACATGCGTGGCAGGTAACAGTGGTTCTATTCTTTACACCCCACATTTGGCCCCGGTAACCACTCGGCGCAGTCTCTAAATGAAAGTGATTGTAATAGTCAGTCTTATCTAGCTGTTATATCTTTCACTGTGTGTGTGTGTGTGCAAACAAAGATAGCGTGTTTATATCTACATCCTATCACTGGCAGTGATTGATTGAAATGCCAGTTTAGCAGGCAGGTTTCTCTGATTAAGCTCTCTATATCTCTGTGAGTGTCTATGCGAGTGTGTGTGTTTATATAGATTTAACTGAGGCGGCCATTTCCATCAGTTCTGGTCATCAGTCAGCTGTGGTCTTCTATAAGACAATTCTTTTCTTCTGTTGGTAAGCTCTGTTCTAGAACATAGAGACAGAATGTAGTTACAACTGGAAGTCAAGTATTAAGACACTGAAAGATAGACAGAATGTAGTTACAACTGCAAGTCAAGTATTAAGACACTGAAAGGTAGACAGAATGTAGTTACAACTGCAAGTCAAGTATTAAGACACTGAAAGATAGACAGAATGTAGTTACACCTGCAAGTCAAGTATTAAGACACTGAAAGATAGACAGAATGTAGTTACAACTGCAAGTCAAGTATTAAGACACTGAAAGATAGACAGAATGTAGTTACACCTGCAAGTCAAGTATTAAGACACTGAAAGGTAGACAGAATGTAGTTACAACTGCAAGTCAAGTATTAAGACACTGAAAGATAGACAGAATGTAGTTACACCTGGAAGTCAAGTATTAAGACACTGAAAGATAGACAGAATGTAGTCACCTGAGCCCTGGGAGCTGGAATTACTGGTATGGCTGCCAGGTGTGGTCGAAGATGACTGCTCGTTCATGCTACCTCCCCGAGACCTGACTAGATCTGCGCTCGCTGTGTTGTGTGTAACTCCCTCAGCCTCTGCAGTACTATCACTGCGATTACGACTGTCTGTAAAATATTACAATAAAAATATAAGTCTGTAAAATATCACAAGCAAGAATATTCCAATAGTATGGTGCCAAATATTGCCATACTATAGTTTGTTGGGAAAGCATCCGAGAATGGTCCATCCATGATTGTTCATTCTTCTTTTTTTGTCACACTGTTGTTGTTTCCCAGTGTCACGGTTTTCTGTTTTTGTCTTGCTCTATTCTGGTGGCTTGGGTGATTGCTATTTTTGCTATTTGACAGGATTCTGCTATGCCATCTAACCATCTTTTTCGTGGTCTTTCTCTTGCCTTCTATCCTGATGTTCTGTTGTAGAAGACTGTATACTGTGGGGTTTGGATGCATTCTTATTAAGTGGCCAAACCAATTCATTATTGTTCATTGGACCAGTATAAAATTGACTTAGATCACAGCCGTCACTTGGGGGTCTCCATGGCAAAGTGTTTAAAATGTTTGCCTTGCAATTTGGCGTTCTGATTTTTAATCTGGACCACATTGATCAGGACACACGTGCTTTTCTATGAAGATCCCAAAGAATGTTATTGAAACTACAGTTTGTGCAACACTCTCTACAGATGGCATGCCATTTCTGCAAGAATAAATGTAGCCATATGAGGAACCCAGTTCAACGATGTCATTGCTTCGCCTTTAGACAGTTGTCACTTCATGCCATAAGGTCATGCCACTATCCTCCACCAGTGGAAGCCCCTGGTTGGGACTGGTTTCTCCTGTCAGGGTGAAAAACTGAAAATGGAGAAACAAAAGTTGAGTAGAATAATCCAAAAACAATTTCTTCTTCTTCCATATCGACCACTTGTTAACCACTGTGTGATTTGTATGTGATCTGAACCTAAGGGCAAATGTACAGGGTGCCAGTTATGCGCCTACAAGTAGGCCAGCACATCCGATTTGTATGTTGCTTTTTATTTAAAAGTGTAACTTCCCTAGGTCCTACACCAGTCGCCTCTTACGACATGTCTTGTAAGTCGCCGTGATACTATTCTTTGCTTCCCTCACAGACCGTGGCACCACACAGGCGGCAAAACAATATGAACAGCTTGTTAAATTAGTCCAGGCGATGTACAGAAACCTACAAATCTGAGGTGGTCGGATCAGATCAGATCTTGAGAAAACCGAGGGGTGGTTGCGGTGATACTAAATAAAATAGCATATAAGGACAAAGACATGTATGTACGGTATCACATAAGCAAGCAAAATGAGTAATCAAATCACAAAACGATTTGATTATTAATTTTGCTTGCTTATATGATACCACACATACATGTCTTTGTCCTAATCGATTACTACCGAATTGAAAAAATGAGTTGTGGCTCAATTAAATTTATGTCCTATTGCAGGGGTATGTAATAGGGGTATGTACAAATTCAGCTGCAGTTTCCTTAATTATTAACCAATATTTATGAGTAATATACCATTTTGTAGGTAAATTAATTTTCTTTAAAATAGATCTAAAAGAAATACAGAGTGGTGCTCCTAGCGGCTTATGGAAGTCAATCAGTTAAATGAGTCCATAAGCATGATAAACAGAATATCAGATCAAATCTTACTTTGTCTCTCTGTCTTTGGTCTAGCCTTCCTTCTGTGTTTGTTGCACAGCAAGCAGATGTCAGGTACATGCTCAAATGAAGTCTCCTTTTTCAGAGGGGGAACTGTGGAAATAAAGATGAGACAATGTGATAAGTATTGCACAAACATCAAATCTGTAGCTCCTACAACAATCTTAGGGGTCTAGACAAAAAACATTAGTGAACAAAATGGTGCATCCAGATTATTTCTTCTTCTTTCCGATTGTTCTTCACTGTCAATTTTATCATTCTTTTTGTGATATATAATTGGTCCTTTGACAAGAACGGAGTGATCTACGTTGGGTCGATTATGCGCCCATGGTGACTAGGCCCATCCATCCGGTTTCAGCCAGCTTTTGATTTACTAGGTGAGCTTTCCTAGGAGTCCAGATTTGAAACCGTGACCTTCTGAATGCAAAGTAAAGGTTTAACCACTTAGCCACAGAGACCCCTTATGAATGAGAAACTGATTACAAAACGCAATTAATGTAAAAAACCAAAAGGAGGTAATGTGATAATAAAGAACTTCTTCGAACGCTCCATACTGACCACTTATTAACCACTTTGTGTGATTTGTATGTGATCTGAGCCTAAGAGCGATTGTATGTTGTGCCAGTTATGTGCCTACCCTACAAGTAAGCCAGCACATCTGATTTCTGCGATGTTTTTTATTTACTAGAGTAGCTTTCCTAGGTCCTACATGTTGTCATATTCCGCCTCCGTATCAGTCATAACAGACTCCGGGCCCACCTTTACAACAAATTTTTAATTGGCACAACTAGCCTATGCCACTGCGAGAAGGCGGACATGACGGCAGAGCACCTACTGCAAGACTGTCAACTGCTAGCAGGCCTGAGAAACGAAACCTGGCCGGTAAATACTGAGCTAAATGAGAAGCTGTACGGAGGGACGGAGTCCCTAAAAACAACAGCAGAATTTATGAGAAAATCTGGTACATCAGTCTAAGTGGGGATCGCGCGCGTGAGAGAGAGGTCCTACATTAGTCACCTCTTACGACATGCCTTGTAAGTCGCCGTGATACTATTCTTTGCTTCCATTGCGGGCCTCTGCACCACACGGGAGATAAAGAACAAATACTGTGATCATTTAATTTTCTTTCCATTCGCTCAATATGAATTCAGGCGTAGACATGGCACCTAATATGGCACCACTGATTTTTGTGTGAAGACTTGCTTTCCTTATCACCAGTGTCCCTCGCTATTCTAGCTATCCTTACTCAAACTTCAGAGGTACTTGTAATTAAGATCCTCAAGTAAAGGATCAGGGTCTCCTGTAGTTCAACCATGTTTTGTGTATGCACCGAAAATTTTTGGCCCCCAGATGGCTTCGAACCTCGGATTTTCCCCCCGAGCACTTACTGGCTACATATACCTGTGAGATCAAATGGCTACACTCCCCTGAGCACTTACTGGCTACACTCACCCGAGCCTTTACTGGCTACATATACATGTGAGCTCAAATGGCTACACTTCCCTGGGCACTTACTGGCTACATATACATGTGAGCTCAAATGGCTACACTCACCTGAACCTTTACTGGCTACATATACCTGTGAGCTCAAATGTTACTCCCTTGAGCACTTACTGGCTACATTTACCTGTGAGCTCAAGTGGCTACACTCCCTTGAGCATTTTACTGGCTACAAATACCTGTGAGCTCAAGTGCCTACACTAACCTGAGCATTTACTGGCTACATATACTTGTGAGTTCAAGTGGCTACACTCACCTGAGTATTTGTTGACGTCACTAAACTGTGTTATTAATGACCTTGCCCGCCTGTATTATACACTTATCGACTGTGTGTATGTATCTGAGAGGTAAAGTGACTACACTCACCTGTGTATTTAACTAATGGCTCACCTGTAGGTTTAATGACTGGACTCACCTGTGGGCTTAATGACTACAACAGTATTATCAGACAGGTGGATTTGTGGCGCCAATACATTTGATGTCCTCTTGTCTTCTCCCTCTACTACCTACAGATTACAGGTGTCAAACATGTTTAAAATACATTGCACACATGCAGAAGTCATTCTTAGATAAACTGTTGATATGTCATAGTACCACCTATGTCTACAACCAATCTCTGACATTACACATACCTACAAAACCACTATGGCATCATCCATGTCTACAATCAGTCAATGGTATCACTATAGAATCATCCATGTCTACAATATGTCAATGGTATCACTATAGAATCATCCATGTCTACAATCTGTAATGGTATCACTATAGAATCATCCATGTCTACAATCAGTCAATGGTATCATTATGGAATCATCCATGTCTACAATCTGTCAATGGTATCACTATGGAATCAGCATCTACAATCTGTCAATGGTATCACTATGGAATCATCCATGTCTACAATCTGTCAATGGTATCACTATAGAATCATCCATGTCTACAATCAGTCAATGTCATCCCCCCATGTATCTGTCTAGAATAGAGAAGACATATTGTGAGACAATGTCAGACACTGACCGTCAAAGGTGATACATACTTCAAAGATCATCTTGATATCAACTGGCAAGGTGATTCCAACAAAGCGGTTGCTAGGAGACAGAGGCTTGAAGGATGTTCTGTTCAGTGAGGTAATGGGTGAGGATGGCAGGTCCTGTTCTTGCAAAGACACATTGCTGACATTTCTGCGAATGCTGTGACCAAATATTACAAGGTGACAAATGATTGATGACATTATATTGATAGATGACAAGTCGTTAGGCAACACATGACATGAAATGGCATGGCACTAGGCATGTTTCCAGACACATCACAAAATGACATATACCATTATTCCATGTGATGCACAGCATTGCATGCAACATAATTTGATCAAGGTGACACATGACATGTAATGTAATATTAGAAGAAGACACACACATCATGTGACAAAACATTAGAAGGAGACACACACATCATGTGACAAAACATTAGAAGGAGACACACACATCATGTGACCAAGCATTAGAAGGAGACACATACATCATGTGACCAAGCATTAGAAGGAGACACACACATCATGTGACAAAGCATTAAAAGGAGACACACACATCATGTGACCAAGCATTAGAAGGTGACATATGCAATATGTGACAAAGCGTTTGAAGGTGACACAAACATGTGAAAAAGTGTTAAAAGATGAAGCACACAACATGTGACAATTGCTAGACAATACACACAGCAATACACACAGCGAAGTGTTAGATTGGGACACCCACATCATGTGACAAAGTGTTAAGCGACACCCAGTAGGTGATAAGTGTTAGTAGGGATCTCATCTGTTGGATGAGAACACTAAAATTGCTGTAGACTCTATCCAGCGATTTAAGGAGTTTTACATGTTATACAATTAGAACTGGCTGCCTGAGGGGCATAGAGAGGAGTGTGTTGAGCTAGCGAGCCAGCCCACCTGCCCAGCATGTTCGTAGCGCGTTGGCTGACAGATGGCAAGCTCCCTGTGAGTGCGGTTCAATTCCGCGGGATGGCAGAAAAGCCACAGGTTCTTCAGATTTACAATGTTTGCGGCACCGAACCGAAGGGTTATGATGTCCATGGCACCGAGTCGAAGAGCTGAAAGCTCAAGTGCTTCTGGATAGGAAAAAAAAACTAGCGAACCACAGGAGCCATCAGTCTGCATACTCTTCATCATCTGTTGGGGAAGACTGAATACCTATGTGTCTGCCCAGATTGCTATAATGTCGTTTAAGTAACCAATAACCATTCACAACTCTCAAGCAACCAGAAACTATATTTATCCTATATCTACAGGTTTCTATGGGTGCCAGCCAGTTATCTGAGTCTACTGAATGTAGTGACTGGTCTGGATATCAATTGAGTGATTGATTGATAGGACCATCAATCAAATGACTATGAAGGTAACCATGTGTGCTCCAATCTCCTTCTTACACAGGAAAGTCTCAGTGGCAGTGTATGAACTCTGTAGCACCGGCAAGGATCCCTGATATAATTTTAGAAGATGGTAAAAATATTGTGTACAAATTTTGTTTACTCTTTCGAATGAATTTTGTCAGAGCAGCAGTTTTCCAGCCTGCTCTTCTTGATTTTGAACTTCCAAGGGTTCTTTAACATACTAGACTTGAACACGAGCGAACAGAGTACCTTGGAACAAGATGTGAGCACCTAATCTCTATGCCACAGAGACCACCTGGGATATCAATTCTGATGAGGTATTAACTTGTGTGGATTTTTTATTTTTATTATAATTATGTGTGTGTTCAAGTGGTTAAAACTGACCACAAATAGAAGATAAGCACAAGGATAGAGAAATAAGACAGGACAGTAAATATAAGATATGGATACAAGCAATCTGGGATGGGGACAAAAATATAGTTTTATACAAAATAAATAACTACAGCTGACTTGTCAATGATGAGAAAAATGAAACAATAGAAGTGTTACAAGTTACCTTAACCACATATTACTGTCCACACTCAGCTCTGAATCTTGGCTAATTGTGCGATGAAGCATAGGAGCCTCCAAATGAGATATTGAGTCACCTTCAGTTTCAGCGCTGTATGTTCGTTGTCTTTTAATATTTTTCAGTGCTGCATAACCAAAGGCATCCCGTTGTGATGTGAAAGACTGACCTCCGTTGGCTGTTATCCCTAAAGCTGGAGAAGCAGAGCGCCGTTTGGCACTGGGAATACGAGTGAGTCTGAAAAGACTGCGCTGCAGTGCTGAATGATGAACTGGTTCTTTGGTCTGTTCTGTTCCGATGAGGAGGTTAGAGGATGAAGAGTTAGTGGTAAGTGTGGTGAGAGAAGCAGAACTAGGAATCGGGCTCAGAGCATTAGCAGCAGCAGAAGATGTAACTGTTACAGTGTTTGAATCACATGATCCTACCCCGCTAGAGTCAGTAGCATAAAAACTACTAGCTCTACTCTTGCTGCGGTTGGAGCTATCGCTGCTGCTGCTCTGGTTGCTGATGGGAGTGTATGAGCCTCCAATTTTAAAACCCACCACATCTTCACTGCCGCTTTTATTCCTAGATGATTCTTGGTGAGTAGAGAAATCATGTTGACTACGCTCACTTCTTTCTGTGACTCCCCCATCAGCTTCTGAGAAATCTGCAGGTTCTTTTATCACTGGTTGACTGTTGTGTGTTACTGAACTAGTCAGACAATTACTTTGTGAATCGTAGTTATCTGACATGATAGCAGAGTCTTCATCAGAACTGCTTCTCAGTTTAACTATAGGGGATGCTATCAGAGTGATAGAGTCTCTAGATGCCCTTCTGTCCAAATCAGATTGTGTGGTAGCTCTGGAATCATCCACCACCAAACGGACTGAGTCTATGTTCAGAGGTACTGACCCAGCTTTTATAACTGAAACTGGGGAAGGAGAAGGTAATGTATTTTTATCTCCAGTTTGAGATCGAGGTCGGAAATCCCCCACTTTCCTAGAAATTGCTTTTTCTGATCTCGACCTAGAAGGCAAGGAGTGAAGAGGTTGGAAATCTTCAGTGTCATTTGATAAAGTTTGACTACGGATGACGGTAGGCACGGTGAGAGTGGGTGGTGATGTGTACGGCGGGATATGATGATAATTATGAGGGATGCTCATGGAATGTTTCATCAGAGGCTCTCTGGCAGACTGAATGGAAGACAAAGAGGCCCGTAGAGTAGCCTGGCTGGAAGGTTTAGATCCAAAACTGGTGGAACGTAGAAATGTTTCTTCTTGTATAAGGGAAAGACCCATACTTCCAGGAGACAGACGGTTTCCTTCACTATGGAGACTAGCAGCAGCCATTCGATCACTCAACAGAAGTGCTTCCTCCATAGGTCCCTGGATCCAGCCATCCTGATCTAAGACTGGAAAAACTTCCTGTTGATTTAACAAAGATGATATCAAAACTTAAAAGAAATAAGTTAATACATTGTCTTAAACAGTTAACAAGTATCACAAGATTCACTTCATTTCTAAAAAACAGTTGATAACAAAATAGAAATGACAAACCAGAAAGAAGAAATACATCGATTTGTAGATAATATTGTTGTCAATCTCACATTTAAAAATAGTTTTAATCTTGTTTTTCTTCTTTGAACGCTCCATATCGACCGCTTGTTAAACCACTCTTTGTGATTTGAGCCTAAGAGAGATTGTACACTGTGCCAGTTATGCACCTACAAGTAGGCCAGCACATCCTATTTCTGTGACGCTTTTTATTTACTAGGGTAATTTCCTAGGCCTCTACCTTCGTCCCCTCTTAAGACATGTCTTGTAGGTCGCAGTGTTACTATTCTTTATTCCCCTTAAGGGCCCTAGCAACACACTGGTGCAACAAATGTGATATATCTGACTTCACATACACCAAAACCTAGTCTATTCTATTTCTCTATGATTTTTTCTAATCACTTCTTCACATTATTGTTCTCTTATGTTTTCTCATAGTGGAGCATCTGACTTAATGGATTAGAGCACGGCTCCCATGCGGAAGACCCAGATTCAATCTAAGGTAAGGCCATGGAGTTTTTTTCTGTCAGGGGCATAAAGAAAACCCTAACCTGAACAGTTTCACTGTGCAACTGCACTAGCCATGCAGGGATTCTTCTTCGAACGCTCCATATCGACCACTTGTCAACCATTCTGTGTGATTTGTATGTGATCTGAACCTAAGAGCAATTTTACATTGTGCCAGTTATGCACCTACAAGTAGGCCAGCACATCCAATTTCTGCGATGCTTTTATTTACTAGAGTAGCTTCCCTAGGTCCTACATCAGTCGTCTTTTACGACATGCCTTGTAGGTTGCAGTGGTACTATTCTTTGCTTCACCTGCGGGCCCCAACACCACACAGGTGAACATGCAGGGATTAAATTCCACAGACACATGTCTCCCCTATCCTACACCACCCAAAAAGCGGTATTACAGGCAGTAACAACAGGGCTTTTTTTCATGTTTTCTCACAGTTCTTACACTCACTGGCAAGTATATGAGATCAAACTCCATGAACTGACTAGAACCTTTGACAGAAGAAACAAAAATATACAGCAATGTGACTGATGGCATTACGAGAACATGATTCCAAAGGGTAATATGATTATTAACTTATCAATGATATTAAAGTCACCTTTCTTGTATGACATCTTGATTCCCATCCTAAATCGCAAAGGATGTCTGTGCCTCGGGTGCAGGCTATGAGTCCGAGCACAAAGAAAGCAGTACTGACAAAATATAATAAAAAAGAGATTAATTCCCCTGATATCTCACCACTGATATGAGATATCTGTCAATATTATGCATGCAGTCTTCGTCTTCTTCATTCACAGCTATGAATTCAGGCGTAGCCTTGTGAGCCGCATCTGATTGATTGCTACATGAAGGCCTGCTTTCCTTATTATCAGTGTCCTCCACCATACAGGTGTGCCTTCTCAGACTTCAGAAGTACTTGTAGTTTAGATCCTCAAGTATTAATCTGGCATCACAGGGTACCTATAGTCCAACCACTTGCCATGAGCTTGTCAAATATTTGTTAGTCCATGCATCGGCCCCCTGGAATTTCTACACCAAGTGATTACTAGTGAAGATTCTACTTTGCTATAGGCTTCCCCCAGATGTTTTCAATATGAGGTCTTCCGGATAAGAAACATTCTTAACCATTTTAGGACACATACCTTTGAATTTATTTTGGTTTGTCTATGCTGACTATCCCTATGTTTTCCAAACATTTTATGCATGTAGTGAGTGTGGGTTACCTGTAATCTGTGCATATTTTATTCTTTTCAGATCTATACATCCATACAAACTTCTATACTGATATCTTTGTTTTTAAATTTGTAAATCCATACATTCTTCATAAAATGGGATGAATTCAGAAGTGATGAAATGAGAGAAATGTCTAACACTAGTAATAACTGCTATAAGAAGGAGAAGATGGAGATATGTTGGGTATACTCTGGAGAAGAAATGATCAAATAATCACAAAACAAGCAGTGGGAGGCAAAGGGTTCAAGAAAGACAGAATGCCCAAGGGATGCTTCAGAGATACTAACATCATGGAGATTGAGATATGGGTCTGCAGTCAATAACAATCTAGACAACTGATAGTTCAGGACAATGATTATGTGAGATACTGATGACAAGAGGCATCCACTACACACAATTAACCTTGCTGATATCAAGGTCATCATCAAATAGCTTGACCTGAGCAGAACTTGGCCATGCTAACAGTCCTTTGGAGTTTATCTCTCTCATATGCCAGATGTCCCACCTGTGCAGAAGTCATGCTCAAATCATCAGTTACATCCTGAATAATCTTCTCTGTGGTCTTCTCCTCTTTGCAGGGATGCCTTCTTCCATAATGGTTTTCTCCAACCATTCATGTCTTTTTATATGTCCAAACTACTTCAATTTTCTTATTTGTAGCATCTGCCAGTTTTCTTTGATTATGAGTTCTCTTCTCTGTCCATATAATATGGATATGAGTGTGCAGTCAATAAAAATCATGAGATCAAAGGTGCAATAAACAAATGTGTAACATCTTGGATGGCTTTTCTTTCTTCTGTGGTAGGAACAATGGACGCGAACAAGGATTACATTCTGAGGGTGAGCAATGAGTGCATGTTGGATAACATTCTGAGGGTGAGCAATGACTGCATGTTGGATAACATTCTGAGGGTGAGCAATGACTGCATGATGGATAACATTCTGAGGGCGAGCAATGACTGCATGTTGGATAACATTCTGAGGGTTGAGCAATGACTGCATGTTGGATAACATTCTGAGGGTGAGCAATGACTGCATGTTGGATAACAGCACAGCTTTTAAGGAACCTTTTTCCTACCTTGAGATATATTGGGTAATACATTGTTAGGCTCATATTTTTCATTGACTGTCGACACACGATGGGTGATATGGTCAACATCATGCCAGCAGCATGGCTATTAATGAGGACAAGGTGCTTAGACTGCAACAGTTTAGAATACAAAGTCTCATAAGTTGGAATGATGACTTACAAGAGGGAGCTTGATGTGTTTAAAGTCAATGAACAACTGGAACCATCCACACACTTCATGATCTGCTGATAGTGACTGTGCACCTATAGTATTGTATGGAGCGCTGTGATGTCAACTCTAACAACAACTAACAAGTATCTGGCTAAAAAGCATTTTTACAAGAATTAGGTCATGTACATTTTTTCAGAAACATGGAATCTCACTCAAAGGCACAAGAGAAGACTTAATATCGTTTCCCTTCGATGTTAAGATTATGAACATCAGGTCGTATGACAAGATAACCAACTCTGAAGTACTACAACGTGCAAACTTGCCTTCCATCATGGGCAAGCTTAGCAGTAGAAGACTAAGATGGCAAGGGCATGTGAGACGAATGGACAATAGCCACATACCCCAACAAGTGTTCTGTGAACTTTCGGAGGGGAAGAGGCACCAAGGCAGACCACTGCTAAGATATAAGGATGTCTGCAAGGCCTCAATGAAGAACTTTTCTATCTGTCCCAACAAATAGGAAAAAACTAGGTGATGACAGAGTTATGTGGAAAACAACATTATGCAAAGATGCAGAATCTTTTAACAGGAGACTTTAGGATGAGCTGAAAGGCAAGAGGGACAGGCGCATACTCAAAAGTTGTCACAGTAAAACACTTGCCAATTGATCATCTGTAAAAACAAAAAGGATATACACTTTTTTAAAAATTGGTGGGTGTATTTTGTTTGTTTGTGTATGTGTGTGCATGTAAACAGTAAGTGACATGGAACTTACCCTCTGATAGAGAAGACACTGCACTCTTCTGCTAATCTGATAATTTCTGGAATAGTATTTTCCGACTCGAGCCAGGTTAGGCCATCCACCGAAAGACCCAAGTGACCCTGCAGACAGGATCATCTACTATAATGTATGTTATGTGTCTGTCTACTTATGTGCTCATATCTTCTCCAAACACTACATATCAACCACTTGTTAAACCACTCTTTGTGATTTGTATGTGATCTGAGCCTATAAGTGATTGTACATTGTGCCAATTATGTGCCTACATGTAGGCCAGCACATCCAGTTTCTGCAACACATTTTATTTACTAGGATAGCTTCCTAGGCCCCTACCTCAGTAGCCTCTTACAACATGCCTTGTAAGTTGCAGTGTTACTATTCTTTGCTCAAATTCGGGCCCGGCAACACATGCGTGGTATGTGCTCATATTACATGTACGAGGGCTGTTTAATAAGCTCCGGGACTCAACTTTTTATTAGTGAATAACCAGACTTACTGGCTAGCTGGTTTTATCTCCTACAAAGTAATGCCCGCGAGATGGTCTGCACTTATTCCAGTATTCTTGAAAATAACGAAAACACTCTTTGAAATAGTCCTCATTTTATATGGTATGTTGTGCCTTGACAAAAACATTTTTGTGGTGACAGACCTGTGAGGAGGAGCCCTGTCAAGGTGGAGAATCCAAATACCAGTGTGTGACTTTTCAGTTCTATGCCTGTCTACAGAGTCGCGGAGGAACAGCAGGACTGTTTTGTAGAATTCAGCATTTATACTCTGTCCTCTAGAGATGTACTCAAAGAATCAACCCATCAATATCAAAGAACTCAATCAATATGTTCTTGACATTGGACTTGACTGTATTTGGTCATGTAACTTGTATGTCTGTTGTTTCAGACATTAAACTGCTTCATATGTCAATCTGTTTTAGATGTCAAACTGTTTTAGATGTTATCACTGTTTTAGATGTCAAACTGTTTTAAATGTTAACACTGTTTTAGATGTCAAACTGTTTTAGATGTCAAACTGTTTTAGATGTCAAACTGTTTTAGATGTCAAAATGTTTTAGATGTCTGTCAAACTGTTTTAGATGTCAAAATGTTTAATATATCAATTAATGACTCATTGTGTGATCAGTAGCAGTGATAGATATACTCTCTCTCATGCCTTTTTAACCCCAATTGAGGCACTGGCCCTCAGCCAACTCATGCAATCTTCCTATCTTTAGTTATCTCCTACAGCTTCCCCCAGCTCTTATGTTATGGTTAATCTCTTCCTAAAAATCTCTTCTCCATGTATTTCTAGGGTTTTCCTCTCTTTCATTTTCCTTGTGGGTTCCAAAAAAGGCTCCTTCTTGTTATACTTTCCACTGATTTTCTCAAGGTATGTCCTATCCAGCACCAACGCCTTTTCTTCACCTTAGTTCACTGAGATCTGTCTTGTTCTCTCCATATGCTCCTCAGTTGTGACCCTACCCTACTATCTCAGTCTCTCTATTCATTGCAGACACCAGTTGATGAATGTTTGCAGTTTATGCGTTACAAATTTCAGTTGTTCTCAATGTTTCTGACCCGTACAGTAGAACTACTTTAACACTGGAGTTAAATATTCTAATTTTGATACTTCTTTTGTCCGCTTTCAACTCAGACGAAGTTTCATCTCTGAAACTGATTTTTGCGTGAAAATCCGTTTTTCCAATTTCTTACAATGGCATCAGCGTGCACATTGTAAATTACTTTACAGTGGCAGCTGTGTGCTCAATGTACTTGTAATTAGTATTCCCTCGCCATACAGGCAGATTTTCTCCGACTTCAGAGGTACTCACGTTATTGTCCTGAGTAAGACCAGGGGACTCGAACAAATGCCGGACAGTAGGTTCGAACCCGAGCTATGAGGCGTCTCACAGCTAGCAGGCGAGCTACTATCAACTACTCTAGGCAGTCCCCCATTTTGATACTAATTTGTTTTCTTTAGACTTCCATAGTTTTCTGATGGATTTATTTTTGCTGGACAAATCTATGAAGCAAACAACAATGCTCAAAACTGTACACACAAACACACATACCCAGAGTAAAACACACACTCATGAAATAAGGTATGCAAATACTAAGCTATAAAACAAGATAAACGCTCATGTCATAAGATATACAAACACTCATGACATAAGTTGTTTAAAGGTTTTTAAAGCCGAAGGATTGACTTCATTGCACCGGGTTTTACCCCATATGGCTCGGACCATCTCAGCAGAAATGGCACATCACCTGCCGAGAATATTGCACAAAGCACGAACTCCGTAACTCCAGCAACAATCCTAGGGTCTCTGGAAAAAATTGCACTTGTGAACAGAGCGGCGCGGTCCGGACTCGAACCCACGACCTTCGACTCACAAGGCAAAGGGCTTAACCACTTAGCCCCTAATGGACTTAAGTTGTAAGAACACTTATGCCATAAGATGCACATACAAACACTCATGCCACAAGACACACATACAAACACTGACCACTGTCCAGAGCGCTGTCTTCAGCTTGCGGATGTCTGTACTAGTCATCAGATTTTGGTTCTGTATACAACTGAAGTACTCTTTCATGCATTCCTGGCAAATTATAATGATCAACAAGTCCTGGTTAATGTGTACATTATTAGTCTGTTTAATATGTCTGTGTGGGTTAGTTAGTCTGTTAAGTATGTGTGTGCGGTTTAATGTGTTTCTTAGTCTGTTAAGTATGTGTGTGTGTGTGTGTAGTGTAGTAAGTTTGTTAGTCTGCTTAGTATATATGTGTTTAGTGTAGCTATGTGTGTGGCTTAGTGAGTTTGTTAGTTTGCTTATTATATCTGTGCTTGTATTTAGTCTGTTTAGTGTGTGTATTTAGTCTGTGTAGTTGTATGTGTCCATCCTGGATGAACAATGTTTCTAGATAATTTGCTAACGTTAGTTCAATTACCAACTAAAGGCAGTGTAAGAGAGATAATTTATAGTTAATGTTATAGTTCGTTCCAAAATTTGTGAATACACTAAGATTTAATTTGTACAAAATCTACCTGATGAATACTAGCAATTTTTTGCATGCAGTCTTATACCTCACAACGTTACGAATTCGTGTTTAACTAATTGGTAGGTAGATTGGTTGATGCAAAAAACGTTTTTGTTATATAACTTTGCATAAGCACAACAAAATGATAACCAAAGTTTAGAATTTACAGTAATACACAAAATGGTGGCGAATATTTGCAAAGGCGTATCCCTATTACATATTATAAAAAGAGAGGTGACATTGTGAACAAATTATACCTTCCACTTCTATAAATGTTGTGTACATACGCTAATGAAAGTCGTTAGGAAACATTGTGAACTGATTAATTTCACGGGATTCCCGATTTTGACTTGCACTGAATTGCATGTGAACATGGAAATGCTTAATTATAGACAAACTTGACAATCGTACTGTAAAACTTCGACTAGTATACCAAATGAACATCGCTGTTATTTTAGTAATAACACATAATGAAAATCTTACAGCACTAAAGGTTTGGGGAGGGGAAGGGGGGCAAAAATACTTTATGAAGGTCGCCACTGTTACCTATATTCTTCTTCTTCTTCTTCAGCGATCTCTGGTCATGCGCTTAATTTACTGTGGACCACAAACTGGGCAGACAGCTTCAGGTCTGTCAGGTTTCCCCAAAGCTTAGTTTTCAGGTCGACTGGGTGTGGCCACATGTTGCTTCTCAGCTCACACAGAAGAGGACAGTCTTGCAGGATATGCTCTGGTGTCTGTTCTGCCTGCTGACACTGGCAGAGAGCTGTTTGACTTATTCCTAGTCTGTATAAGTGTTTGTTGAGTCTGCAGTGTCCAGTGCGTAGTCGAAATATTGTTACCTATATAAAAATGTACAAATCAATAATTTCTGTCGAGTGGATGATTTTATATCGGCCGGTAAAGATGTTCACGAAATTTCACGAACGTACTATAGTTCAATTATCAACTAAAGGTGGTGTATGACAGATATAATGAGAGATATTTTTACAAAAGGTAAAATAGACCTTACCGTTCATAAAGTAATGGCAAACTACTGAATGTATAAGTGGTGACTAGAAAATCAATGACTCGTTTACTGTGGTTGATGGCTACGTCCTGTAAAGGATATGCCACGATTTTCATTTTCATGAGAGATAATTTGAGATCAAAATTATCCGTTTCATGTGTACATAAGAGTCAGCATTTACACACAATGGTCAACAAGACATGTACACACGATGGTAAACAAGACACATGTAAATATGAACCCACAAGAGATGTGTACACACCTGCCACTGCAAGAGCTCTAAACCTTCATCATGCATTGTGAGCTGGCCGTACAGGTGAGGGGGCAGAAAAACATCTTTTTTAGGACCTCTGTACAATGAAAGGTAGAAAATCATATTATAGTTTTTACACAATACTGAACAATAATACTGTATTCCTCTCATACCATTATATCTTACCTAGAGCCTGCAAGCAATTTCTCCATGACGCTCTATCCTGGGCAACTCGCTTAATCTCTTCTATGGAATTGAGCTCAATATTTCTTGCCTATCTCAGTAAAGCTTGTTTTTGGTTTCCCTAGGACATCATTTCTTTCTTGAACCCTTTGCCTTCCATTTCCATGTCTGCTTTGTGATCATTTCTTCAAGGTGTGTCCAACATATATCCATCCTCTCTTTCTTATAACAGTTGTTACTAGTGGTTGACCAAACATTTCTCTGATTTCATCAACTCTCCTGAATTCGTCCCATTTTATATTAATTATATTGTGCAGACATTTAGTCCCAAATGTATTCAACTTACTTTTCACATCTGTAGTTATTTTCCAACTGATGCTGGCATATGTTAGAACTGAGGCAACATTGGAATTATAAATTTAGTTTTAAAAGATGATGCTGTTTTGACAATTCGTAGCACAATTTCTTCTTTGGTACTTCCAGTGCAATCAAAATTGCTACCTAAATAGGTAAACTGCTGTTATCTTTATCATTTTGGATTCTAGTGTGATATCTGCATTACTTGTCATAGGTGTCTTCATTAAAATTTGTTTTTTTCATAGCTGATTTGCAGTCCAACTTTTGACACTATGCATAATAAGTTGTCTATTTTCTTTGCATTTCTTGGGTTGTTTTTGCTTATCAATAGAATTTTATCTGCAACATTCAAATCTTTCATTTCTTTGTTTTCCACCCAGTTGATGCAAGTTTCACCCCTGCAACACTTTCTCATCAATCAGTCAATGGCCATTCTAAACAATAATGGAGATTAAATACAACCTTATCAACAATAATAGTCAATACAATATCTGTCATGGCTCTCACACAATAATGTACAATAATAGACAATATAATATTTGTGAGAGTTCTCATACAAAGCTGAACAATAGTCAACATAATATTTGTAAGACTACTGTAGAGTAGCGTAGTTGTTAGTAAACTTGCTTCTTAGACCTAGTGGTCCTGGTTCAATTTCAGTGGGCATGGAATATTTTTTATACCGTAGCGGTTCTTAGGACAACCCAGCCTTAATTGAGTTCCAGAAAAAGCACTGGAAGTAAAGGCTACCGGCGGGATGTTGACCACATCACCCATCGTGTGCCAGCGGTCAATGAAAATATGGGTCTAATACAGTATTACCCAATATACATCGAGATATGAAAAAGGTTCCTTTACTTACTATTTTACTGCAGAAAGAAGAAGTAAACAGTGCCATCTCTTATCAGATACAAAAAAGAAACAATGAGGATATATAAAAACAAACTAAGACAAATTCAATGAAGAAATTTTCCAAAAAATAAGCTTAGACAAATACTCACTTCAGGATAGAGCGTCGAGGACATGAACCAGAGTAGGTCTGCTCAAAAGTCATCAGTGCTTCATTCAGCATTTCCTCCACTATATCTACATACCGCTCATTTAAACTCTATAACAAACAAAAAAACATCACAAAGTTGATGATTGGTTTTTATGAAACACATTGTGAAAATAAATTACCTTGCTCAACATATCTGAATGGTTTATCTGTCTTTCTTATTTCTTTTCTCTAATTCTGTTTTGTCTCACAGTGTCAGGGAAACACGTAAAAAAACAAAGTACTGTAGTTTTACAAAATACAAAAACAGTACGGCTTTGCTTTTATGTGTTTCGCCTTTCTATAGTTTACTGCAGTCTTCCATTATATCGATATAACTACTCACAACGTCAGGATAAGAAGATATTAATAGAACAGATTTTTATGTGCTCTTCATAGTTTTTTCACCACCTCTGTTAACTCTGAGGTTCACCATTTGTGTGGACTGCATTTTGCTTTGTATCCACTGTATTGGAGTAACATTGCTCTTTGAGGAGCACTGTCTGTTGATACTCTGCTTATGTGTCCGCACCATTTAATTTGTTGTTTCTTGATGAAGTTCAGTACTGGTGTTGAACGCAATTTTTTCCTGATGTCTTCATTTCTAAATCGGTCTCTTCTTGATACTCCCAGCATTCTGTGTAAACACTTCATCTCTGTCCTAACTAGTTTTCTTCTATCACTTGATGCTAGAGTCCAGTTTTGGTACTGGCAGCGTAATGTTGAGATAAATATTGTGTTGAACAATACGTTTTTTTAGTGTTTATTGTGACATGTTTGCACTATTGTATCTATGTGAATGATTTATCTTAGTCTGAATACAGAATCAATACCAAATGTTTCCAAGACAAATCACAAGATCAGTTAAGGTACTTAATATTTATAGTTCCCTGGGAAGTCTTATATATCTTACATTGTCTCAGTCTATGTTCAGATAAATCTCTACAGTTGTCTCAGTCTATGTTCAGATAAATCTCTACAGTTGTCTCAGTCTATCTCCCATGTGGAGCCAGGCCCACAAGAGAAGCAAAGAATTGTACCACTGCGACCTATAAGGCATGTCGTAAAGGCGACTGATGAAGGACCTAGGAAGCTACCTAGGAAATAAAAGTATCGCAGAAATCGAATGTGCTGGCCTACTTGTAGGCACATAACTAGTACAACATACAACTGCTCTTAGGCTCAGATTACATACAAATCACACAGAGGGGTTAACAAGTGGCCGATATGGAGCGTTCGAAGAAGAAGTCTCAGTCTATGTTCAGATAAATCTCTACAGTTGTCTCAGTCTATGTTCAGATAAATCTCTACAGTTGTCTCAGTCTATGTTCAGATAAATCTCTACAGTTGTCTCAGTCTATGTTTAGATATATCTCTACAGTTGTCTCAGTCTATGTTTAGATATATCTCTACAGTTGTCTCAGTCTATGTTCATACAAACCATATGCCATTTCTGTAGTAGACTGGAGATAAAATCTGCATTGTTCAGTGATCGGAAACCTGGTACGCTGGAGACAAACCTACACAGCAGCATGTCACCTTTCTCTCCCAAATGCAGGATCGATGGTCGGAGTTTGATCAAGTTTTTCAGGTTCTCCTAAACAGAAACACATGGCTTCAATGTCAAACTTTTCTCATAGAGGACACACAAAACATGGAAGATATACAAGGCACAAATTTATGACAAGTTCTGACTGATCAAACAATGTACGACAAGTTCTGACAGTCATAACTGACTGATAAAATAGTGTATGACAGACAAGTACTGACTGTAACTTATTGAGCAAGCAAAGTATGACAAGCATTCTATCTATATCCTTTTCGCATCCTGTTTGACACATAAGGCTTCCACAATAGATTTCCATTGTTACCATTTTGCCGCCTTTCTTTCAATTTTTTTTCATGACAGGCCACAATCTTTCAACTCTTTTCACCATTCTTCCCAACGTTTCCTATAGATGTCCAGGTCTCCCTTTCACATACACTGTCCATTGCAGAGCTATTCTAGCCAATGCAGGACTGGCATACTGACGACATGCCCAATCCCACTCCGTCTTCAAATTATAGTCTCCAATGATGCAGTTTGTTTATTTTGAAAGCTCTTCATTTGCTATCGTATATGGCTCGACAATTTGCAGAATTTTTCTTAAACATTTATTTTGAAATATCTCCAGCTTGATGACTAGTACTCTCTCTCTCTGCCTTTTTAACCCGGATTGGGGCAAAGGCCGTCAACCAAATCATGCCAAGTCTTCCTATCTCTAGCCATCTTTTGCAGCTCCCTCCAGCTCTTCTTTATATTGTTGATCTCTACCTCCAAATCCCGTCTCCATGTATTTCTCGGCCTCCCCTTCTTTCGCTGTCCCTGCTGGTTCCAGGAAAGGACTTTTCTTGTTATATTCCCATCAGGTTTTCGAAAAGTATGTCCTATCCAGTGCCAGCGTCATTTTTAACCTCTTGGTTCACTAGAATCTGTCTTGTTCTCTTCATGAGTTCCTCATTTGTGACCCTATCATACCATCTTAGTCCCTCTATTCTGCACAGACACCAGTTGGATAATGTTTGCAGTTTATGTGTTATTATTTTAGTTGTTCTCCATGTTTCTGACCCGTACAGTAGAACTGTTTTAACATTGGAGTTGAACATTCCAATTTTTTTTCCTAGATTTTACTTCTTTAGACTTCCATATGTTTCCCAGCGCGATGAAAACTCCTCTTGTCTTCTATATTCTTATTTTGACATCTCTATCTGTTCCATCCTCTTTGTCTACATTGCTGTCCAAGTATGTGTATGATTCTACACCTTGATGACAAGTACTGACTGACTAACTAATTTATCAAAGTATAATAAAGACTGATTATCCTGAAACTATACTTACCTCATTATCACAAGCTTCATCTAGAATCTTGATCGCAGACATAGAAATACTCTTCTCTGGATCGTACAGCTGTGTTACCAGAAGTTCAATACCCCACTGACTAAACCCAGGGGTTCCAGCCCGCATCAGTACACGAAGCAGCTTAGTGGCATACACACGACAAACCTATCACAACACAGAATGGAAGTTACAACCAGAGAACCTGAGCACAACATTACAGACAATAAATGTACATGTGATTCTTAATCAGTAATGACAAGGTAAAAAAATTACTCACAAAATTAGGTAAATATGCTACCAAGATGAGAACCGCAACATTAGAATAGTTCGGCAGGGGAAGCAAAGAATAGTACCACTGTAACCTACAATGCATGTCATAAGAGGTGACTGATGTAGGCCCTAGGGAAGCTACCTAGTAAATAAAAACATCGTAGAAATCAGATGTGCTGGCCTACTTGTAGGCGCATAACTTTCACAACGCACAATCGCTCTTAGGCTCAGATCACATACAAATCACACAGGGTAGTTAACAAGTGGTCGATATGGAGCGTTCAAAGAAGAAGAATAGTTAATGCACTGGCTTTCTGGACAGATGGTTCCAGGTTGGACTTTTTTATCAAAATATTAACTTTGCTGATAAATTTGTAAAACCACTTCAATTTGTGCTTATATATATATATATTTAGCATCAAGGTTTTTAAAAGGGTTCCTTTACTTATTTTATAAAGAAATGGAGACAACTAGAAATACTTACATCTTGTGTTGCTGTCAGGGCTTTTGAAAGCACAACTCGAGTCGAACCCTCAATGGAGTAGTTGAGAGATGAGATGGCAAGCTTGACATAGAGAATGTTTGTGTGTGGAGTCATCAGTTCAAGCAGACTGTAATGGTAATAGATAAACTCTGTATTTTAAATATGGATGGATGGTAGAGATGGATGGTAGAGATGGATGGTATCGTTTGCTTGATAAAGGCCTTTTGGTTGAAACGTTGCTGTTTATCGTCACTGTTTCTGTATTTTGTAAAACTATAGTACTTTGTACGCGTTTCGCGATGGTAGAGATGTCATGAGACATAGTTCAAAATCAAATTAAAACAATGACTAGTTTGCCGTCTCCAGCAGGAATATTGTAGACAAATGTGTGGTTAACATCTGATTAATAGATAAGACATCTGCAACACTTCTGAAGTCGGAGAAGACTTGTATGGCGAGGGACACTGATAATAAGGAATGCAGGTATTCATGCAGAAATCAGTCAGAAGTGCTGCACAAGGCTTCCTGACTACGCCTGAGTTCATAGCGGCGAACGAAGTAATCTCCGGCAGTAAGTGTGCCCCATGTATGGCTACCAGCTGATCAGCAAGTCGTTACATTCACATGTATGGCTAGCAGCTGACCAACAAGTTTACCATCTCTGGCAGCAAGATTATAGTCACATATTTGGCTATCATCTGATCAACAGTGGAATGTGTCTTATATTTCAGACCTAGTGCCATTTTCTTATAGATACCTCATGATGCATATAGCACCTATATAGACCTATTCTATCCAATGACGTTTTGCCATCATCCGACCCCAACAGGTCTGTCATCTCCAGTAGGAACAGTCGCGTAGACACTACATACACGCTCTAATTTCAATACATCAATATTTTCTTCCTCTTCTTTTGTCAGCACACTGTTACCGGGTTGTTAACCCAGTGTGGTTTTATGTATTTGTCTTGCGCTTCTCTGGTGACTTGTGGGATGGTTTTCTTAGTCCCCATCAATATTTTAAACATACATATTCGATATAATGACCACTACATACACGCTCTAGATTCAATACATCAACATTTTAAACATACATATTCAATATAATGACCACTACATACACGCTCTAGATTCAATACATCAACATTTTAAACATACATATTCAATATGATGACCACTACATACACGCTCTAGATTCAATACATCAACATTTTAAACATACATATTCGATATGATGACAACTACACACACGCTCTAGATTCAATACATCAATATTTCAAACAAAAAAAAGTACAAACACTTTACCAAAGAGCTGACAGATTCATATTTGAACAAATAAAGAATGATCTGACACTATATAATATTTCTCTGAAATGACAAACTCTCAAGATACTTACATCTGAATGATGCCTGTCTTCTCTAAGAAAATACATCCTCTCTTGGTTGCAGAGAACTGTCCAATAAAGAGGAAGTAGTACCGACAAAGCTTGTCATAGATACGCTTGGCTCCAAATGTGGCATTGTCATCTACTGGCACATTCAATTTGGTCAGCTGATTCAGGAAACAGTCAGAAACTTTTGTTAAGATAATTGTACAGGTAAATAATCAGTTGTTAGACTTCTTCTTCTTCTCTCACTGTAGTATAGTAATTTCTTCTTCTTCTTTACTCACTCTCGTATAGTCATTTCTTGAGAGGCCTACCAAACCAATGTGCAACGTATACTTGTTCTTGGCAAAGATCAAACATATCACAAAGAGTGATTAAAATTTATCGTAAAGAACAAACGCTAAGAAGAAGAAGAAGAGTCATTTCTTCTTCTTGCATTCACAGCTATGATTTCAGGCATAGTCAGGCCACCTGGTATGGCGCTTCTGATTTTGCGTGAAGGTGTGCTTTCCTTTAATCAGTGTCCCGCCATACAGGTGTGCTTTCTGACTTCAGAGGTAATTTCTTATTATTATTCTCATTCAATGTTGCTCAATGTTTACACAATGAGTCTGGTTGTCTGGATGTATGTTGTTGTGTTTGTTGGTTCATCAAGGCTTCCAAACAGCTTTTGAAGCTCTTTGAGCTTTCAAAAGCCCAAAGAGGGATGTTTATCTCTATTAGCCAGTGTTCTTTCCGCAGTTGATTCATCAAGTGACAATCTTGTAGTATGTGTTCAACTGTCTGTCTACATGCCCACGTGGGTGAAGGAACCAGTCTTAGTCTGTGTAGGTGACTGTTCAGTCTATTGTGTCCAGTTCTCAGTTGAAACAATATTCTTCTTCTTCTGCATTTTTACTAGATTGGGATTTCGGATTCTCTAATAAAGTCTGCCTCAGATTATCAGCCATGTCATCAGTTTGTCTTGGACACTAGTGTAAGTGGGCCACCTCTTTCTTCTCAAGTCTGCATACTGGGGACAGTTCTGTAGGATGTAATTCCTATGATTTCTGCTTCCCCGTTTGTGCCGACCTCTTCCATCAGTAAGTTTTGGCCACCCTCGTGATGGTAGGTCTGACATTCTTACTGCATGGCTAAATCTCCAAGGCAGATTGGCGACCGTAGAATCTGTTATCCCATTCCTCATTGTGAGTGGTCGTTGCACCATGTTATGCGCCTTATGGCCTGGTGCATCCGTTTTCTGCAAGCATTTGTTTCGGGTTAACATTCCCTAGCGGACATGTGCAACCGATTTCAGTCAAACCTCCTTAGTTGCCTCTTACGGCATGCATGGCAGGTAACAGTGGTTCTATTCTTTACACCTCAAATTTGGGCCCCGGTAACCACTCGGGCGAGTTGAAACAATATAACCTGTCTTGCTCTATCTAGATAGTGGTAATTATTTCTTTGCTGTCTTCTTTTTTAATGGCCTTGATGAGTGTAGTCATTTACAAACATTTTTTGCGATTTGTTTTTGTGATTTGATCTGAGCGCAAGTAAACAGAAATAATGACTACTGATAAAACAAGAATGACAACGGATACTTTTATCAACGGAGAGAAAATATAAAATGTGAACAGTGTTGAATATCGTGGTTCACTGCTAACAATAGATGGAAATAGGATGAAGGACATTAAAAAGAAGAACAAACACAGCTTCATAAAAATTAAACAACTAAAGTTGGCACAGAACCTTGCTTGAATTACATTGAGAAACAAAGAATGAAGTGGTTTTGCCACTTAATAAGAATGCATCCAAACTCCACAGTATACAGAGTCTTCTACAACAGAACATCGGGAAAGAAGGCAAGAGCAAGACCATGGAAAAGATGGTTAGATGGCGTAGCAGAATCCTGTGAAAGAGCAAAATAACAATCACACAAGCCACCAGAACAGCGCAAGACAAAAACAGAAACCACAACACTGGGCAACAACCCAGTAGCAGTGTGATGACAAAAGAAGAAGAAACAACTAAAATACAGTATGTAATGGAACCAATAAGAAAACAAAGATCAGAATACTAAGAGCATGCATATTCCCAGTGGCAACATATGGGCGTGTAGCATAGACTTCTTCTTCTTCTTCAATGATCCAGCGGCACTTGAGCTTTGCCCTTCGGCCCAATGCTATGTAGTGGTATCTGCATGTGTTTGTAAGTTGTTCTTTTGTTCCGTATAGTGTGTTCCATTTATCTGGCCTTGGAGGAAGGAGGGTCTTTCTGATGTCTTCTAGTGCTTGACACTTGAAGAGGTGGTGGTGAACAGTTTCTTGATGATGTGCACACAGTTGGCACTCTGGAGTGTGTTGTGGATGAATTCTGTTCAAGTGATTATTAAGTGTTATGTGTTGGGTTCGGAGTCTAAAAATGGTGCTCTGATCTCTTCTTGTAAGGTGGTTGATGTTGTCATTAAGGTTAGGGCTGGCCATATGGGTGTACACATATCTTCCTGTGTTTCCCATGGCCCATCTGTTCAGCCAAATTTCCTTATTTGTTGTCATTAGGATTTGCTTTGCTGTATGGAGAGTTGTTGCTGTGATTGGTTGTTCCTGTGTTGACCCTTTCTTGGCTAGCCTATCTGCTTTATCATTTCCAGGTGTGTTTGAATGTCCAGGGATCCACTGCATGGTTATTTTGATGTCATGTGATGTAATAAGTCTGTCAATATCTAGGGCTATATGGGATAGTTCAGATTTACAATGTCCACCATCCTCTAGGGCTTGAAGGGCAGACATTGAATCTGTGAAGATAATTATGTTTTGTGCCTTTGATGGAAAGGCATCGAAAACAGTCTTCAGGTGGTACAACGCTGCTTCTATCGCATGAATTTCAGCCTCATAATTGGAGCATATCTCCCCGCATGCACCAAACAGCTCTTCGGATGATCTGTCTGGGTATTGTATATATGCTCCGTAACCTGCTTTGATGGTGGCTTTAAATGCAGATCCATCAGTATAGACATGTATCCATTCTTGGGGATAGGCATCAATGGTTCTTTGAGATGCTATCAAAAGGCTGACTGGGTCGGAGCGTTTAGTTGCTTCATCTATCAATTTTGTTCTAATTTCAGGTGTATTCAAGAGTGTATGTGGTGGTAAGTTTGCTATTACTCTCTGCAGCTGCTGTCTTGTTTCTGGAAGGTGGTATCTGTCTTTGATTTCACTGACGTGGTGGAGGATTGACTTTTGTTTAATTCTGTTTCTCTGTTTCCACTTCTCAACAAGTAGTTTATTGGGGTGATCTTGATTCATTCTTTTGCTCCTTTCATAGGCTTCAACAGCAGCTTTGTCCCTACGCAACCCAAGAGGTTCCACATTTGTGTGTATTTCACATGCGGCGGTTGGTGTTGACCTCATTGCTCCGCTGATTAGACGTAAGGCATTGTTCTGTACTCTGTCCAGGGAATCAAGGTTTGTCTTGGAGCAAGTTGTTAGAAGAGCACTGTTGTACTCTATTGCAGAGCGGATGTAACCAAGATATAAGCCTCTCAGAGTATCTTTGTTGTGCCCCATGTTGTGCCAGCAAGCTTCTTCAATAGCTGTAATCTTCTTAATGCTTTGTTCTTTACATTCACAACATGCTTCTTCAGGTTAAGCTGGCGGTCAAGTGTTACTCCAAGATATGTGGGGTGTTGTTCTCTTAGCAGTTGGTGATTGTCTAGATTTAATGTGATATTCTGTTTGGCAACTTTGTGGCTAATAGTGAAGATGGTATACACTGTTTTGGCACAGTTTATCTTTAGTTTCCATGTCTGGCAGTAGTCATGGAGTTTTCTTAGGTCTCCGTTAAGTTTACATGCTCCACTTTCTACATCCTCATGACTTTGCCAAATAGCCAGGTCGTCTGCGTATAGCGCTTTTTCAGCCGTAATCTGACTTGCAAGGTCATTGATGTATATGAGGAAGAGGGTGCAACTCAGGGATGAGCCCTATGGTAAACCCTCTTCTAAGACCTCCTTAGATGAAATTGCATCATTGATTTTTGTCTGGATCGTACGGTCAATTAAGAAGTACTTAATCCAGTTGTACAATTTCCCATGTATTCCAATGTCCATCATCTTCATAAGGAGGCCTTTTCTCCATACTCGATCGTAAGCCTGCTGCAGGTCAAAGAAGATGGCTACTGTGTGTTTGTTGTTCTGGAAGCTGTCGTGTATTCTTTGAGTAAGCCTAAAGAGTTGGTCCTCTGTGCAGTTGCCAGATCTAAATCCCGCCTGTTCGTGGCATAGAGTGTTGGTACTTTCCAGAAACCAGTAGAGACGACAATTTACAATTTTTCAGCTAATTTCCTTAGACATGATGTTAGGAGATTGGTCGGTAGCTTCTGGGTTCACCTAGGGGTTTGGTGTTTTTCAGGATAGGGATAATATGGGCACTCCTCCAGGCTTTTGGGAGCATTCCATTTCTCCATGTCATATTAATTAGATGGAGAACTGCTACCTTCCCTATTGGACCCAAGTTTAGAAGCATCTCGTTGTGGATCTTATCTGGTCCAGGAGACTTTCTAAGTTTCAATTTCTTTAATGCCTGTTCTAATTCCTGTCTACTAATTTCTTTCTCAAAAATGGAAGCATTTACTGTCTGAGCTTTTTCTTGTTGCTTCAAGTGGTTCAGACGCTTTCTGTCTATCTCTGTGAGTTCCCCTGCTCTGTTCACTGATGCAAAGTAACTGTTGAAGTGCTCTGCTTTTTTCTGGTCTTCAATGATTGTTTTCCTTCCATCTATCACTGGTTTGGTATTTGTCTTCCTACTATCCCCAGACAGATTGTTGACCAACGCCCAGGCTTTATTTCCATTACGTCTGAAGTCTAGTTTTGAGCATGTGTCTATCCATTTTTCATTTTTAGCCTTCCTAACTGCAAGTTTTACTTTTGCACAAGCTTTATTGTACTGCACTTTTATGTCCAGTGATGGTGTGGACTCTAGTGTTTTCTTTAATGTGCTTCTTTCATAGATGGTGTCTTGTATGTCTTGGTTCCAAAATGGTTTGTGTGATTTCCGGCTGCCCCTTGGGATACATAATGATGAGGCTTTCAGAATTGCTTTTGTTACTTCTTCGTTGAAAGTCTCAACACTGCTGGCATCAACTTGTGTAAGCAGAGAGTCAGTTGTTTCTTGAAAAAGTCTCCAGTTAGCTTTTTGAAGTTCCACCGTGTTTTTGCTTTCGACAGGCTCTACTTACAGTTGTTATAGTAGTAAGGAGTGGTTTGTGATCACTTCCGATATCATCAAGTATTTGAGAATGGCAGGATTCTGTCAATTCGGATGAGCAGATGGTCAGGTCAGGTCGAGTAAGTGAGAGGTGAGCTCTGTGCAACAGAGTTAGTGGAGATTCTGCATTCTGTAATACTGATAGATTTGTTGTATCACATAGCTCTTCTATTAATTTTCCTGTCCTGTTGTTGTCTGGGTAGCCCCAACGTGGAGAGTGTCCATTTAAGTCACCAGCTAAAATAGTTTTGCGATACTGTGTGTTGTGCAGTTCTGGCAGTTTGAGTGTTTTCATGGGGGTTATAGATGTTGTATATGGTATATTTTCCTCCAGAGTGCCAGATAGTAATTTGTTGCACATCTGTGGGATGGGCTGTTGTAAGCTGTGATGCATCCTGAATGTCGTTACGTATGTATGTGACTATGCCTCGGCAGTCAGTACACCTACAGGGATAACTAGTGTATCCAGTCAAGTGCAGGTCACTGTCTTTGTGTAGGGTTTCTTGCAAAAGGGCCACATGTACCTTGTGGTCATGTAATAATTTTGAGAGTTCAATCTTTTTGTTTCTTAGGCCACAGATGTTTAATTGTAGGATATTAAGTGAATGTTTGTTCTTTTGGTCATCTGACATCTGTAGGTCCTTCTTCCTCCAAGGGTTTTGTGTATTTCTATGTTTGCATTTGTTTGTTTTGTTTTTCCAGTAGTCAATTTTTCGCACAGAACAGCCCGGTTACCCTCTGTCTGGCGCGGACCTTGATATTCAAGTCGACGTCCGATCTCGCTTGAATTTCTATTATTGTTGTACATAGCATTGAAAAGCTGGGGAGTCTGTGGATTTCCTACCCACCCCGGACAGGAGCCAGAATAATACTGCCATAGCACTAGTGGATGAGGGCTTCTGTGTCGCTAATGATACTGCAGCCAAGGTAGGGTTCGCTGTTCTCATTCCCCGCCACCAGATTGCCTGCTGGTCACGCCGAGCTCAGTTATACTCTAGGCTTGTGTCCAAATGTTCAAGGCAAGAGGATCATCACGTCCTGAGTCACTGCGCCTGTACGATGGATGTCAGCCGTCAGAAAGCAGCACACATTGGTTCTCTATCCTCAGATCTAGTTAGTACCCTTCTGACTTCTTTCCAACCACAGAGGGTGCATGTACATTGTCAAATATTATACAAATGTTTACCACATCTACTCAGTTATGCTGTAGTGCTGTGCCAGATCTGAATGGTCATATGAGAGGCCATTAGAGCTCTCACTGTGGTTAAGAGTATTGGAGGGGGAAAAAAGGGACGTGGGTAAGGGAAAGAAAGGAGGGAAGTGGGAGGGTTAAGCAGGATTACTCCCGCCCACTCATGTTGTTTAGCTAGTCAGCCGAGACTGTTGCCCGGGGTGTGGCACGTGGAGCCAAACATGAGCTAGGTGAGAAGTGGGGACCAAATAGGATCATGACTATCCATGGACATACCCAGGATACGGCTGTCATTTTCCGTGAGGTACTAACCCCTACCTTCTCACCCAACACCCCGTGTAGCATAGACAATTTATCAAGGCAATGGAAAAGCATATATGTGTTTTTGAATATAAGTGTTAAGAAAAGACCTCCATATATCATGAACAGAGATCAGAACAAATAGATCTATCTAGAAAGAACTCAAAATCAAAGAAAACTTGCTGATGCTAGAAATAAGAATGAGAAAATTGAAGTATTTTGAACATATAAAAGACACAAAGGGTTGGAGAAGACCATCATGGAAGGAGACATCCTGGCAAAGAGAAGAAGAGAAAGAACATGGAGATGAATTCAGGATGTAACTATTCATCCTGTCCAATGTTTTTAAAGTGACAAGTTATGCTAGACCTAGGGATTCTATGTGGCGAAGTAGTCAAGATGCTTGCGCTTTATGTTCCATGTCATTTGGTTCACAGGCTCATTTTTTTCTGAAGATCCCTAAGGTTGTTGCTGGAGTTCGAGCTTTGTGAATACTCTGGCAGGTGGTGTGAAATGTATATGGAGAAGGGTCGAGCAGTATGGGTAAAATCCCATGCAATGAAATCAGTCCATCTTTTATTCATCTTGTTATGCTTGACCATGAGCAGGATACAACAATGGTTGCTCCTGCCATGACACACCACCAGGTCTAAAATGAGTCAACACCAAAAAATCTCACATCTACCACTTGGCATGGCCACACAGAATCGAATAGAAGTGTACAGACAGAGAGTTATCAGACCTACCTCTTTAAGATTCTCCGATACATCAGAGAGAAACTCTAGGATCATTTTCTCTGCTTCATCCTGCAATAACAGACAAATTGTCAAACAGTTGTACTTGGACATTTGTAATCAGTTTCATCATTTTTCTTCTTTCTTCTGCTCTACTCAGATTGGGATTTCGGATTCTCTACTAAAGGCAGCCGTCTGCCTCAGATTATCAACTACGCATACAGTTTGTCTTGGACGCTAGTGTAAGTGGACCACCTCTTTCTTCTCAAGTCTGCATACTGGGGACAGTTCTGTAGGATATAATTCCTATGATTTCTGCTTCCCATTTGTGCCGACCTCTTCCCGCAGTAAGTTTTGGCCACCCTTGTGATGGTAGGTCTGACATTCTTACTGTGTGGCTAAATCTACGAGGCAGATTGGTGATAACCAATTTAATCAAATAACACATCTAAGATGCATTGACATACAGACATGACATCCAGGACTGCCACTTTATAGAACACTACACAGCAGCATTGTCTACTTTTTAACCATGTTCTAGGCAGCAGAAAATTAATCTTTACATAAAATAGTCACCAGTGTGTTGTCGGAGCTCTAAGGAGCATAAAATAGTGATACTGCTACCTACAAGGCATACTGTAAGAGGCGACTAAGGTAGGGGCCTAGGAAGCTACCCTAGCAAATAAAAAGCGTTGCAGAAATCGGATGCGCTGGCCTACTTGTAGGTATATGATTGGAACACCATGATTGGCTCTTAGACTCAGATCACATACAAACCACAAAGAGTGGTTTAACAAGTAGTCGATATGGAGCATTTAAAGAAGAAAATAGTGAGAATGAACACAAAATAAAAGTTTAGTCAAAATTCTTCTATGTAGCACTGAATAACTCTCATTCTGATCTCAATTGACAATGACTTGTATATAATGCTTCTCGTTTTCATAAACAGTTTACAGACATTAATAAACAGCTTACAGACATTAATAAACAGCTTACATACATTAATAAACAGAATACAGACATTAATAAACAGATTACATACATTAATAAACAGATTACAGACATTAATAAACAGTTTACAGACATTAATAAACAGATTACAGACATTAATAAACAGTTTACAGGCATTAATAAACAGATTAACAAACATGTAGAATGACATTTGCAATGTAAATTTGCTCTCTACCAAATCTAAATGTCTTGTATTTATGAAGTTTTGTTGTTGGCAAATCTGTACAGACCAGCAAAGACAACCAATGTGTATCCTACTAAAATGATACTATTGTGTCAACTAGTGGTTTTATGTCCTAATAGTTTGTTAGTGGTTGCTAGTAGTTTGTTAGTGGTTGCCAGTAGTTTGTTAGTGGTTGCCAGTAGTTTGTTAGTGGTTGCTAATAGTTTGTTAGTGGTTGCTAATAGTTTGTTAGTGGTTGCTAGTAGTTTGTTAGTGGTTGCCAGTAGTTTGTTAGTGGTTGCTAATAGTTTGTTTGTGGTTGCTAGTAGTTTGTTAGTGAATCCATGTTTATATCATCCACATACCGAAGAAGATGACAGGAGGAAGTCTACAAGATGGCAACCAGCCACACAGATCTTCCGTCTGCTGGGGTCAAAGTCTGTTCTAGAGAACAAATCATTCTCTGGCTTGAAGTAGTATAACAGGCGTTTGATGAACCTGTATACAAATGTACAAGATTAATTAATAATTCCTCTCGACGCTATAATGCTACATAGGGCCTGCAAGTAATTTCTCCATACCGCTCTATCCTGGGCAACTCGCCTAATCTCCTCCATGGAACTGAGACCGATATTTCCTGCCTCTCAGCAAAGTTCACTTCAGGGTCTCCTTAGGTCGACCTCTTTCTTGAACCCTTTGCATCCCACTTCAATGCCTGCTTTGATATTCGTGATCATTTCTCCTCAAGGTGTGTCCAACATATCTCCATCTTCTCTTTCTTATAACAGTTGTCACTAGTGGTTGACCAGACATGTCTCTGATTTCATCACTTCTCCTGAATTACAAGATTAATATTGTAACAAAATTCATACATATTAGAAGTTTAATATTATAACAGACACCTTTTGCAGAAATTACAGATATAAAATAATAAATAGTATACAATGAAGGTAAATGAGAAAAGATATAAGTGAGGAGAATAATGAAGGTTGATGAGAAAAGATATATATATATATGTGTGTGTGTGTGTGTGGATACAACAATGGTAACCTCCAACAATGAAATGTTAAAAGAGATAGAAGATGAGGACCCTGATTTACCTGAGATGATTCTGATCGTCTAACTTTTTCAACTTGTCATCAGGCCACTGAAAAAATGAGAGTATTTGGTTACAATTATCAAATATGTTCTATAGGCAACAGGAAGGATTACTCAATTTACAATACCTCACCACAACAACTGTGTCACATGTATATGTATAGCCTTTTTTCGTCTTTACAGACGGTCAGTTGGTAGGTGTTTTACTGTGATAACTTCTGAGTCTTTCTCTTGTCTTTCAGCTCATCCCAAAGTCTCTATTCTTCTTCTTCGAACGCTCCACATTGACCACTTGTTAACCACTCTGTGTGGTTTGTATGTGATCTGAGCCTAAAAGCGATTATGTGTTGTGCCAGTTATGTGCCTACAGGTAGGTCAGCACATCCGATTTCTGCGATGTTTTTCATTTACTAGGGTAGCTTCACTAGGTCCTACATCAGTTGCCTCACGCACATGCCTTATAGGTTGCAGTGTTACTATTCTTGCTTCCATGGGCCCAGGTACCACACGGGCGAAAGTCTCTATTCAAAAGATTATGCACCTTTGTTTCAAGCTGTTTTCCCCATAACTCTGTCATCAGCTAGTTTTTCCAATTTGTTGGGACTGATAAAAAAGTTCTTCATTGAGGCCTTGTAGACATCCTTATATCTGATCGGGTCTATCTGGTGTCTCCTTCCGAAAGTTTGCAGAACAACACTTGTTGTGGTATGCAGCTATTGTCCATTCTTCTCATGTGCCCTATCCATCTTAGTCTTCTACTGCTGAGCATGGTTATAATGGAAGGTAAATTTGAACATTTGCAGTACTTCAGAGTTGGTTATCTTGTAGAAGAGGTGCTAAATACTATGCTTCGGTAATTAGCTGAAACGCGACAAACAAAGTACTATAGTTTTACAAAATACAGAAACAGTGACGATAAACAGCAACGTTTCGACCAAAGGCCTTTATCAAGCAAACGATACAACAGGAGTGACGAATTATAGAGAACACTTACAAATGGACGATAATGTAAAACGGCAACATGCAAATTTATCTAATGAAAATCTGGGAATAAAACGAATAACGAAATGAGTGCAACACAAAACTAGAAGTGGAAAAGAAGAGAAACAATATACAATCAAGTGAAAATATAAATTATATATATGAAGCAAATACACATATAGATTACAAGGCATGAGCATCTTCTGTATATCGTTAATTTTAGCCTCCAAATCTCCATGTATTTCAAGGCTTCTCGCTCTTTTCGCTTTCCTGCAGGTTTCAGGATAGGGAACTTATTATATTATACACATAATGGCAGATAGTCACATCAATGTAACCCTAACCATACTGGCAGATAGTCACATCAATGTAACCCCAACCATACTGGCAGATAGTCACATCAATGTAACCCTAACACTAACCATACTGGCAGATAGTCACATCAATGTAACCCTAATTACTATCTACTAGTATGTACATTCGCATCTCACTGTGGTATAGTACTTTTTTTTCGATCCAGAAGCACTTGAGCTTTCAGCTCTTTCGGCTTGGTGTCATGGACATCGTAACACTTTGGTTCGGTGCCACGAACACCATCAATCTGGGGAATCTGTGGCTTTTTCTGCCAGCCGTGGAATTGAACCCGCACCCTCCATCCCAACGAACATGGCAAATCTGCCAGTCAAAGAACCCAACTTCAGTAACCAATAGTTGCAATTTGAGGGGTGTTATCAGTTAAGAACAGGACATGTTGGACTGAAATACCACCTAAACAGAATAAACCCAATGCACTTACCACACTGTAGTAAGTGCAGTAATTCATATGAGACAGTACAGCATGTCTTGTTTGAATGCCCTTGACCACAGAAAGCTAGACACAAACTCCACAAACCACGCCCATCTGTTCATAATACCCTTTATACTAGTCTTCCACAATTACAGAACACTTGCAGATTATACAATTTGGCATTGGCTGCTCAATAGTGAAAACTTGCAGTACTGGTTGGAAGTAGTAGAAGAAGAATAAGGAGGAGGAGAGCTGTCATTATTAGTACCACAGGGAGACTAGATTAAATTAGGAATTCACATATTATCAGAAATGGACAAGAGTTTACCTTAAGGATAGCAGCGATGACTGACCAGTCCCACTCAGAGTTGGCCTTAGTTGTGTTAACCTGCGAGTCTTTGATTGCCTGGCTGGTCATGTCATCTGACGAAATCTGACATTGATAAAAGAACAAACTAAACTCAAAAATATGGTTTATTTAAAAATTTGTAATCACAACATAAGAATCTAGGCCGATCTACATTAAGACTTCAACTGTCAAAGGTCAGAGCTTGCAGATGGTGATTAACATTACAACTTGGCATCCAACCACAACCACTCTACTAAAGATGAAAATAGGGTGTCGCACTAAACTAAATTTATTATCTCAATGTTTCATTTTCTCTTCAGGTTATACTCTCAGATATCCTTGAATATGTTTAAAATGGTATCTTCTCTTCCAAGTATGCTCAAAGAAAGTAGTCATCAGTTGGAGCCTGTGTTTGCAAAGCATGTGACCTAAAATGATATCGATAAACTATATATATATTTTCTCTGTTTCTCATATCACACTCTATTCTACTCTTAAGTTCAACACACAAAACTATCACATTCTAATCTCATAAGTTCAACACACAAAACTATCACATTCTAATCTTCTCATAAGTTCAACACACAAAACTATCACATTCTAATCTTCTCATAAGTTCAACACACAAAACTAACTATATTTAAGATAAAATACTCAACTGATATAGGAGATCAAAGTTTGCCAATTTTCAAACACATCAATCTGACATGAACTATGTATCCAAGGATGAAGCTGATTAAGTTTTAACAAGAACTCTAGTGATACAAGGACTTCAGGCAAACCAACCTTTTTGAAATAATACTCTGATAGTTTCTCACGTCTCAGGTGCCAGTGCTTGCTGGTCACCTCTAACAGCTTTCCAGCATGCTGCAGCAGCTGATCTAAGTAAACAGTGCACGGTTTACGGCCCTTTTCATCATTTTGTGAAACCTAGTCAGACAACTCACAGCCTGGTGAGCTCGACTGAAAAAAATACAATCAGATTAAATGGTTTGGTCCCAAATCAGATTACAAACCTACACTGTGCATCAAATGGCAATGCTAATCAGATACAGTGGATACAAAGCAAAAGCGACCTACTGTTAAGATGAGTGCACTAAAATGGATGTTTAATCAGTCCAGTGATTTAAGGAGCTTGGAATTACAGGTTGTAAAAGTAGAGCTGGATGCTTGAAGGGCAGAGAGAGGAGTGTGTTTAACCAGCATGTCACAGGAACCATCAGTATTCATAAACAATGTTACCTTTAAGTGTTATAATTTTACTTCTAGAACTAGTTCACAAACTAAGACTTATACAGGGTGTTCAAGATAAAAGTAGCATGTGAAGGGAATCAATCTGGCATATATTTATGAAAATGAAAAGGTTAAATTATGATGTAGTATAGGTCAAGTACGTGCGTATTTTGTAATTATAGTACGGGAAGGGTGATGAACAAATGTGACGTAGGACGAGCTAGTCAAACCGGTTTAAATAGTAAATAGACATAGCGCAATGGTTAACTGGCAACCTATGGTTTGTCAATCGGGTTACTTTTATCTTGAACACCCTGTATTATTAGAGTTATATGACAAGTTAACTTGTACAATTAGTTCACAAACTAACACTTACAATCAGAACCCAATAAATTTTCTTCTTCTTTCCATTCAGAAGATTTGTAATATTAAATATGTCATCAGAACCCACAAGGAAAACAAAAAAGAGAATGCACTAAACAGACCTGGAGACAAAGTCTTCTTGAGGAACTGAAGCGAGCATGACTATCCTGGGAGACCAAAAAAAGGGGTGCACAACTGTTGAGGCCTTATGCTCCACAAGGAGCAGAGAGAAATAAGTTAAGCCATGTCATCAGAACACCATTACATTGTTTTCCTCAGGTCCAGATGGCAACATGGTAAAGATCCAGCTTCATCCTCCAAGCAAGTTGTACTTTGATAGGTCTGCTTGTTTCATGTCTATATCCAATATCTGTGTCTGTGCCCTGATTTATCCCGCTTTCTGTACCATAATTGACACACTATATCTTCAGTGGATCTATTAGCCAAAGACTAGAGATGACTACTGGTTTCATCCTGGTGAGCTAGCATGATGAATGAACTAGAAAGTAAGGATTGCTGGAAGTCTCATCTCCAAAGTTAGAAATGCCACTCATCTAATTCGGTTCATCCTGCTTCTACATATGTGGGAGGAAAGAACCAAGCCCCTCCCCCAGAGTTATAATAATAATTCCTCTTGTACCGTTATACGTTACATAGGGCCTGCAAGCAATTTCTCCATACCCCTCTATCCTGGGCAACTCGCTCAATCTTCTCCACGGTACTGAGACCGATATTTCTTGCATGTCTCAGCAAAGTTTGTTTCTTGAACCCTTTGCATCCAACTTCAATGTCTGCTTTGATATTCTTTGATCATTTCTTCTCAAAGTGTGTCCAGCATATCTCCATCTTCTATTTCTTATAATAGTTGTCACTAGTAGTTGACCAGACATTTCTCTGATTTCATCACTTCTCCTGATCTCATTCCATTTCATGTTCATTATTTTTCGCAGGCATCTGTTTTCAAATAGATCAACTTGCTTTCTATATCTTTTGTCATTTTCCTGTGCCATGTGTTGCCGGAGCCCACAAGGGAAGCAAATAATAGTACCACTGCAACCTACAAGGTATGTCGTAAGAGGCAACTGAGATAGGGACCTAGGAAGCTACCCCAGTAAATAAAAGCATCGCAGAGATTGGATGTGCTGGCCTACTTGTAGACGCATAGCTTGCACACTGTACAATCGCTCTTAGGCTCAGATCACACGAGTGGTTAACAAGTGGTCAATAGAGTAGAGATAGTTTCCAATACTGAAAGTAGAGAATACTCATGACATATGTTGATTCAACTCTACCTGACATATGTTAGGATTGATACAACATTTGAATTGAAAATTACTCTCAGAGTTAACAGACTAGATTCTAGACTATGTATGAGGTAATGTAAAGCAAATCCTTCAATAGATGCAGCAGTTACTTGGCTCAGAGATGCATGGTCATATCCTGATCACCATCAAGACTTGCCTGGGAAGTGCTCTTAAGAAAGAAAAAGCTACTTTTCAATATACGTTTTGCTGGCAACTTTAGAACTTGCAAAAATGCTGACAGGAAGGCTCCATAAACTCTCCACCAAAGATGAGCCAACAGGCGCAGATAACCATTAATGAAAATTGAACTTTTACAAATCATAAAGTTAATAACTAAGCTCAAAATATCCTATGCAAAATGAGGCACACTGTGCATCAGCACTCAATTCATGGAAGTAACTCTAAACTTCTGAACATGAGAAAATGATTGCATAAGAAGAAGAAAAAGCAGAACAAGTATGACCAGAATTTAGAAGATGAAAAATGGTGCAGCAATAAAAGCACAACAAGAAAAATCATTGTTGAGACTTACTGGCTTCTGTCCCTATTCACGTCGGGTGAGGATGCAATGGAAACTAAAGTTGGTAGACATTCATGATGGTGCAAGAACTCTGATGGTAGAAGACTGCTGGCCTGCAAACAAAGAACACAAGTAGTGTCTGCTGATGTCAGGTTATATTAACAGCTTAATATCTTAATAGCAGCTTTAATTAGTAACTTAATATCTAAATTACCGTCCGAGTGGTTACCAGGGCCCAAATTTGGGGTATAAAGAATAGAACCACTGTTACCTGTCACGCATGTCATAAGAGGCGACTAAGGAGGTTTGGCTGAAATCGAATGCATGTGTCCTAAACGTGTAGAAGTCTATGCGTTTAGGGGCTTACCAAACCAATGTGCAACATATACATGTTCTTAGCAAAGATCAAACATATCACAAAGAGTGATTAAAATTGGTCGTAAAGAACGAACACAAAGAATATCTAAATGATAGCTGGTAGTCAGTAATTTAATATCTAAATGATAACTAGTGAACAGTAACTTAATATCTAAACAATAACAGTTAATTATGTCTCTATGATAACAGAAAGTGTCTCAATGCTCTGCTAACAGATATGTATGTTTTTTGATAGCTTACCTTTTGTCTTTGATAACAATCAATCAAGTGATGCCTGCAGGGCTAGCGTTGTATCTCCACAACTCTCTTTGCTTGGGCATGTATAGTTCTTCATATTTTGTCGAACCATGATGTCAGGCCATCCAACATCTTCTCCCTCTGTCTTCCACGATCTCTCCTTCCTGAATTTTACCTGTAGTCACCAAATGTTCTAAACCTTCTTTCGTCATTACATGCCCGAAGAACCTTGATTGTCGATTCTTACTCTCTTTGATAAGGTTTCTTTGTGTGCAGCCTGATTAAACTCACGTTGTTTTCTTTGTTTGTCCATGAATTCTCAACATTCTTCTGTAAAACCACATCTCTGTGGCTTCCAATGATTGATTGTTTGTTCAGTGTCCATGATTCGCTGCCATACATAGAATTGGTTCAATATAGCATTGGTACTCTGCTGCAGGTCATTGGTAGTGAGTTCACGATACTGGTTCTCATTTTCAAAAAGCTGTTTCGTTGGAGCTATTACTCCTAATCTCTGCTGTACATCTTCCATCTGGTGTTAAGAATGTTCCTAGATACTGAATCGATGGACTTGTTTCAGTGTTGTGTTATTTATTTTGATATTGCATTTTGGTGTTTCTTGTTTCTGGACAACCTAACCTCATGTTCTTATATTCATGCTTAACCTTTCTTTTCACTTTCTCACTAGTATGCTCTATCAAGTCTTGAAAGATCGTTCATTTTGTAGCCATGGAAATTAGTTCATCAGCGTCCCTTAGTTTGTTATAACATGTAATAGTAAAGTATGTTTCATGATAACTAACTAGTTTTTATCTCTATAAAGGAACAGTACATTCTTCATTCTTCTTCTTCGAACGCTCCATATCAACCACTCTAAAACACTTGTAGATTGTATGGGATCTAAGCCAGAGTGAATGTGGCGTTATCTCCTACAAGTAGCAATAATCCGATTTTAGCATGCTTTATAACTAGTGTAGTTTCTAGACCACAACATCAGTCCCACTTACCACTGCCTTGTAGGTCGCAGGTACTTTCATTGCCCTTGACTGAGCCCGCAACACATGGGCGTAACAGTATATTATGTCTATAATAACTAGTTTGTATCTCTATAACTGGTAACAGTATATTATGTGTCTATTATAACTGGTAACAGTATATTATGTGTCTATGATAACTAACCATATAACTTGGACACGTGAGTAGACACACTTACCATGTGAAGCAACTCTCCAAGTAAAATCACAGCTCGGTTGAAGAGTGCACCCTCGCTGGTGATGACAACTTCAATCAAGGCCTGAGAGTGAACAGACAAGAGATAATTGATTACTTTCTCTTGCCTACATTTTTGTCAGTTTAATTTGTCTGCATCATCTTAGCTTTCCATTATCAAATTCTTATTTAGCTAGACAGAACTTGTAGTATTTTAAACCACCACTTCCATGATCTACATTGGACACTAGACCACAAGCCCATCTTGAAATGAAAATCATAGCATATCCTTTACAAGACGTAGCCATCAACCCCAGTAAACGAGTCGTTGATTTTCTAGGCACCACTTATAATTTCCGTAGTTTGTCATTGCTTTCTGAACGGTGAGGTCTATTTTTACCTTTTGTAAAATTCCCATGGAAATGAATTTGCTCCAAATTTGCTCACCGTGGGGTTTGAGCCAGGTACGCTTGGGTTTTTGATCGCGCTCACTACTGCTTGAGCTACAGACACTCACAAGCCCATCTTAGCTTTCCATTATCAAATTCTTATTTAGCTAGACAGAACTTAGTAAACCACCACTTCCATGATCTACATTGGACACTAGACCGTATGCCAATCTCAATAAACCTGAAACTTGCCCAGATGTGTTTTCAAACTAATCCTGGGTTGCCTCACAACATCAGGATAAGATGATATTTCTAGAATAGGCCCTTGTGTACATCATGAATGGGCTTTGTAAATTGTGTTTTTCACTGCCTCTGTTATTTCTGTGGTACACCTTCTGCTGTGTTATTAGTACAGGCAGACCCATAGGTGCTCAGTCTCCCGTAACAGATACAGAAGAGTATGCATACCGATGATTCCTGCAACATGCTGGTTAAACACACTCCTCTCTCTGCCCTTCAAGCATCCAGCTCTACTTTTACAACCTGTAATTCCAAACTCCTTAAATCGCTGGATTGATTAAACATCTATTTTAGTGCACTCATCTAACAGTAGGTCGCTTTTGCTTTGTATCCACTTATCTGATAGCATTGCTTTGATGCTCAGTGTAGGTTTGTAATCTGATTTGGGACCAAACCATTTAATCTGTTGTTGCTTGATGAAGTTCAGTACTGGTGTTGTACTCACTATTTTCTGATCAGAATACATGCTAAAATGGCCTCTAGGCATCTGAAAACATATTGTGGCCACGCTGTATTCTTGGACTGACCCAGGTACACAAGTATGGAAGAAAAACTGTTGTGCACTCATGAGAAGCTTCTGGTGACAATTGGATTAACCTCTGAATTCGGAGAAGCATGCATGTCTGGCAGGGGACACTGATAATAAGGAAAGCAGGTCTTCCCGCAAAAAAGTCAGAAGCTCCATACTAACTATCCCTGAATTCATAGCAGGTGAAAGCAAGAAGAAGAACAATTGGATTCATGAAGACCTCACACTTTCTTGGATAGACTGCTGAGCATAGGAAAGTGATCACAAGAAATTTCTTCTGTCACAATTTTTGCTTCTCGTTATAAATTCAACAACAGATGAACAAACGTATTAACTATTGGTGAGAATCAGTCAGCCTGTGATGTTGTCAAGTCCAAACAGAACATACCTCACACAATCCAGCCGTGAACCAGGCAGAAAGTAGAAGGGCCAGGTGGTTCTCTATCAGGTTTGGTCTGTAATGAAACAAATAAAACACGTAGGATGTAAATTTTAAAAAGCGCAGGATCAATCGACCACTTGTTAACTACTCTTGTGGCTAAGCCCTTTGCCTTGTGAGTCGAAGGTCGTGGGTTCAAGTCCGGACCTCGCCATTCTGTTCACGAGTGCAGTTTTTCCAGAGACCCCTAGGATTGTTGCTGGAGCTACGGAGTTGTGCTTTGTGCAATACTCTCGGCAGGTGGCGTTCCATTTCTGCGGAGAGGGATCGAGCCGTATGGTGTAAAACCTGGTGCAATGAAGTCAATCCTTCGGCTTTTAAACCCTTTTTTTTACTTTGTGATTTGTATGTAATCCGAGCCTAAGAGCATTTGTACGTTGTGCCAGTTACGCGCCTACAAGTAGACCAGCACATCTGATTTCTGCTACGCTTTTTATTTACTAGGGTGGCTTCCCTAGGCCCCTACCTCAGTTGCCTCTTATGACATGCCCTATTCTTTGCTTCCCTTGCGGGTTCCGGCAACACACGGGTGATTTATGTAGTAAAACAGTATACAAAACTAGCAATGTTTCCATGTATGTAATACTCTCAAATAAAAGCTGTTATGAACTCTACAAGCTATGTGCTGATCAACTTCAATATCTAACACATTCAACTCAATCATGACAACTGATCAATCAATCATCACTCAATCAACTAAAAGGGTTTTTAAGTCGAAGGATTGACTTCATTGCACGGGTTTTACCCCATATGGCTCAGTCCTCTCGCAGAAATGGCACACCACCTGCCAAGAGTATTTCACAAAGCACAAACTCCGTAGCTCCAGCAACAATCCTAGGTTTATCTGGAAAAACTGCACTTGTGAACAGAACGGTGCTGTCGGATTCGAACCCACGACCTTTGACTCACAAGGCAAAGGGCTTAACCACTTAGCCTCAATCAACTCATTATGACAACTTCAATATCTGACACATTCAACGTAATGATGACAATTGATGACTGATCAATCATCACTAAATCAACTCATCATGACAACTTATATACCTGACAAACTCATACAGTGTAATGCTGACAAGTGAAGATGACTACTAGATAACTTTCTCCAGTAATCCTGTTTTCAGTTTCTCCTAATCTCACTAAATTCAGAGGTTCATTACTTGTCCTTCTCTTCCACGTTCACCGGCTATGAATTCAGTCGTAGTCAGGGCACTTCAAGCTGATTTTTGCATGAAGGCCTTTTTTGTGTTCCCGACATACAGGTGTGCTATCTCCATTTTCAGAGGTACATTTCCTCTTCTTATAACCGATATATTTTCCATTGCATTAATCTTTCCCAGGTGTTTTTCAATGTACAAGTTACATGAACTAACCAATTTCCTTTTATATTATGCTTGTTTTCTTTGCTCATCTGTTCATCTCAAATAATCTTCCCCATTGGCTATCTTTGAGGCCAGGTAGCGTAGTTGTTAGTGAACTCGCTTCTCAAGGCTGGTGGTCTGGGTTCAAATCCCGCAGTGTGAGTGCAATTTTCCCGACGCGACGGCTCTCAGGTCGACCCACCCTCAACTGGGTACCAGACATGCTCTGGAAAAGTAAAGGTGGCCGGCATGATGCTGACCACATCACCCAACGTGTGCCGACGGTCAATGAAAAATACAGGCCTAACACTGTATTGACCTATATACCAGAGGTATGAAAGGGTTCCTTTACCATTTTTTTTATTGGCTATCTTTGCAGTGCACTGAATTGATCACATGTTTCTAAACAAACAATTCTCTCATAAAATGAACCGCCGTGTGTTGCGAGGGCTTGCAAGGGGATCAAATAATAGTAACACTGCGACCTGCAAGGCATGTCGTAAGAGGCGACTGAGGTAGGGTCCTAGGAAGCTACCTAGTAAATAAAAAGCGTCACAGAAATCAGATGTCCTGGCCTACTTGTAGGCGCATAACTAGCACAACATACAATCACTCTTAAGCTCGAATCACATACAAATCACAAAGAGAGGTTAACAAGTGGTCAATATGGAGCGTTCGAAGAAGAATACTATGAACACTGTACAATCTAATGTACAAGACAACATTGGGTGAAAGGAGTAATGTTTTCAATTCAATATTCCCAGAAATCTAGAAAGATGAACATAGTGACTAATATGTCTAGTGTTGACAGCAAAATTAAAACTGTTTTAGACATTTAAACTGACCTTGTTTGAGAAATATGAGGCAATATCTCACGGCCCTCTTCAGCTACAAAGCCCTCTGTCAGTTTCCAAGAGTCTTTCATTTCACTGGGATCTGAAAATAATATAAGTCATTGCCATCATCATCATAACTCTGCACACAGCAGTAGCTAGTGACAACAGTTGGATGATGATAGTAGGTCTAGGTAGATAGGAAGTATGAAAGTAACTAAGCGGGGAGTGAGGTCACTTGGGGAAGGGTTGAGCTAACCGGGGGAGGGGTAGCTTGGGGGGAATGAGGTCACTTGGGGAATGGTTGCTAACTTGATAATTGGGGGGAGAGGTGGGGAGGGTTCCAAGCTGTATGTCTCCGAAACGTGGTGAGTCACCAAGTTAAATACAAGTAAGATTTAGACCTTTGTCAACAGATGTCTCGTCCAAGTGGCTACTGGGGCCCAAATTTGGGGTGTAAAGAATAGAACCACTGTTACCTGTCACGCATGTCGTAAGATGCGATTAAGGAGGTTTGGCTGAAATCGGATGCATGTGTCCTAAACATGTAAAAGCCTATACATTTAGGGGCCTACCAAACCAATGTGCAACGTATAACGTTCTTGGCAAAGATCAAACATATCACAAAGAGTGATTAAAATTAGGCGTAAAGAACGAACGCAAAGAAGAAAAAGAAGAACAGATGTCTTTGGTGTATTCTCATATTGAGATGGTATGACAGAGTTGCAAATATAGACAGACGTATGGTTAAGAACAAAACAGAAACTCATAATGTCCCAGGTTAAAAAAAGAAAATGGTGATGGGTAGGGCATATCATGCTGAAGACAGTCAAGTGTCAATAGACAAGCAATTGAGTCGAACCCACAAGGAAAATGGAAAAAGGAAAGTCCTAAACAGACCTGGAGACGGGGTTTTCTTGAGAAACTGAAGGATGCTGAACTATCCTGGGAAGCCAAAGAAAAACAGCCAGAAAACAGGAAAAGTGGAAAATAACTGTTGAGGCCCTATTCTCACAAGGAGCTGAGAGGAGGAATAAGACAAGACAGATTAATATTTCACTATAACTACTTTCAACCTGTCAATCTCTCATTCTCTTCAGTTTAGTATTATGATGTTGAACCAGGACCTTACTGTCCTGATCTTGTTGGTGTTCCCAGTAATGTAAAAACAGAAAGGCTTGCCAAAAAAACAGTCAATGTGTTGGAGATAGCTAAGAGAATATACTGCAAGCTGTTTAGCTACTGCATGTTGGATGAGGACAACACACTTCCTGACGTATCCACGCTGAGATTGAAGAAAAGTGAAAATAAATGTATGACTAGGACTGGATCTCTGATTGGTAGAATTAAGAGAGGGTTTAATTGGTAGAATTAAGAGTGTATTTAACCAGTGAGTTACAGAAACTATAAGCATGCACCACCATCTACAAGAAGTGATTGACCACCTATGGGGCAGCCTGGAGTGCTACGAGGTTGCTTCCAATAATCAATTAAAGTTGACAAGATGTTCTGCACTATATGAAGGCTGCACATTTTTTGGTAAAGTATATAATATAGGCAGTGAAACAAACTTTGCTGAAAGAAGCAAGAAACATCAGTCTCAATTCCATGGAAGAGTTTCAGCAAGTTGCCCAGGACAGAGTGGTACAGAGAAATTACTTGCAGGCCATATGTGTTTCTACGGTACGAGAGGTATTATTATTAAAATACAAGTCAAATAGAAATGCTAAAAAGTAAATGAGTCAAAGTTACTACAGTAAATGAGTCAAAACTCCTACAGTTTTAATATACAATGATAAAGGTTTTGCAAGTTCACATACCCACACTGGAAAAAGCTGTGGCAAAGTCTTCAGTCCATGTTGGCAAGGTCAGACGAAACAAGTCAGATATCACTTCAAGGATGTATTTCTGGTTGCAGTATGAAATATTTATTAGAAAACGTTTTCAGATTTATTTTTTAGTACAATAGTTTTATAAGCTATAACCAGCTATCCTGTTTCTACTTTCGGTAGACTAAATTTGTTTGACTCAGACTTGAAGAATTCTTTTCTACTTTAAGCATGATAGATTTATTAGTTGAAACAGATTTCAGATTTATATGTACACATTAGCAGATTTATTATAAAACAGGTCTTGATTATTCTTCTTCTTCGAACGCTCCATATCGACCACTTGTTAACCACTGTGTAATTTGTATGTGATCTGAGCCTAAGAACGATTGTACGTTGTGCAAGTTATACACCTACAAGTAGGCCAGCACATTTGATTTCTACAATGCGTTTTATTTACTAGGGTAGCTTCCCTTGGTCCTACATCAGTCGTCTCTTACAACATACCTTGTAGGTCACAGTGGTACTATTCTTTGCTTTCCTTGTGGGCCCCGGCACCACACGGGTGACATCTTGATTATAAAACAGATCTTGATTATAAAATTGTTCTATTACTACAATGAGATAACTTTTTGTTTGAATTCTAACAGATTTATGACATGTCCAAGAAATATACAGTAGGTAAGACTTACTCTAATTTCTACATATGGAAGATATAAGATGCCTATAAGAGACTGCATTCCAGATCCATCAGGGTGGCACAATCGGATGAGACCTGAAATAAAAAATGGATAATTTAATGACAATAAGGTGTATATATGAATATCCAAACAATAACAATATCCAAACAATATCCAATATCCTTTGTTTTTCTTTTTTCTGCACCTTTCAACTCGTAACGGAGGACACATCTTTAACAAACTTCTTCCAGCTCTTCCTCTCTCTTGCCATCCCTTCCAATTCTTTCCATGTTTTACCTATCCTTTTAATATCAGTCTCCAGCTCTCTTCTCTAGACCTTCCCCTACTCCTCTTTCCTTGCGGGTCCCAAAACGAGGTCAAGCCTCATTACCTGTCTTGCAATGCTTCAGGTCAGTCTTCTCAATGTGTGTTTTATTCATCTTCATCGCCTCTTCCTTAGCTCTTTCTCCAATGGTATCTGCTTAGTTCTTTCTTTAAGTTCATCGTTTGTAATCTTATCATACCGTCTCAGTCCCTCTATTCTATGTAAACATCACTTTACGAAAGTCTGTAGTTTGTCCTTGTTTTTACCCCAGCTTGCCAAAAACACCAACACAAGATGACTACTACAATATGAGCAGATTAGAACAAGTTGTCCTTCTGCGCCTTAGAACAGAACACAATCGACTCCGCAGCCCCATGCATACAAAATTCAAGATTGGCAATTCAGCCATGTGTACATGTGGACAGGTACACCAGACTGCAGAGCACATACTTCAAGACTGTCCCGAATATGATATACTGAGGCAAACTCACTGGTCTAACGAAACAACACTCAATAGAAAACTACATGGACCTCTGTGTAAGCTACAAAACAGTGAAGTTTATACAAGAGACAACATTGAATATATAGACAATATTTCAAGTGAATGAAAGGAAGGAAGGAATGTATCCCAGCTTATTCATATTCCTAACAGATGATACTGTCCTGGACAAGTAAGAGTGTGCAGTAATGAAAGAGATGACAAGCTGGTTACAGAAGCACCTTATAGGTGCACATTATAGAAACATGACATATTATCAAGAACATAAAATTAAAAGTGCAAACATTTACTGACAAATCTCTTCATCCAAAACTTTAAATAGTCAGAAATAATAAGAAACACACGCCCGAGTGGTTACCGGGCCCAAATTTGGGGTGTAAAGAATAGAACCACTGTTACCTGCCACGCATGTCGTAAGAAGCGTCTAAGGAGGTTTAGCTGAAATCGGATGTGTGTGTCCTAGCGTGTAGAAGTCTATGCGTTTAGGGGCCTACCAAACCAATGTGCAACGTATACACGTTCTTGGCAAAGATCAAACATATCACAAAGAGTGATTAAAATTGGTCGTAAAGAATGAACGCAAAGAAGAAGAAGAATAAGACACACAGACTTGTGGAACACAACAAGACACAAATAAATAAAGTTGGAGACTACATAGAGAACAACGAGAATGATAAGATACACAATCAGGAAACAACTCAAATATAGCTAGACATGTGGCTGGCTTATATCTACCAGGGAAGTGAAGAGTGAGGTTGTTACATAACACCTGACAAAGAAGAGTAGACAAGGAAGTAAGAACATCTAAAGCTTCATGGACAAAGCACATGAGAACAGTCCAAAACAAAAATATGTGGCAGGTGACAGTTGCAGTTCTATGTTCTACAGAACAAGAAGAAATGCATCAAGTCAGTTAGATTCTTCTTCTGATATTTCTAGAATGAGCTTTAGTGTACGCTTCATAAATAGTGTTTTTCCCAGCCTCTGTTATTTCTGTGGTCCATCATTTAGATTCTTAATGAACAAAAAAGCATTTGAGAATTCAAGCTTACTAAACCATTTTAGCAGCTTTTCAGGTGTGCAACAACTTAGCGTTTGTAACACAAAACCAAACTTTTTTCCCTGAGAAACTATAGATGCCATTTATCTTGATTTAAATAAAATATGTTAAAATATGAAAGTCCAACCTGGCCAAGATCTCATGACAGTTATCACAGCCATCTTGCTGGCAATGAATCTTGAATCTCGTTCTTCACTGAAAGGAAAAATTGAATCATCAAGATTTGTAGCTCTGATCTGTACAAGAATGAGCTTTACTGCTAAATTGTTACCCAAATGTATTAAAAACAACCTTAACATGTTCTGTCTTTACTTCATCTGTTCTGTAACTTTACAGCCTGTGTTAACACATGTTCTGATTACAAATATTGCATATGAAAGTTACTGGAAAGTTTTCTAAGCAAACAGGTCTAGCTAAGAAAAAGTCAATTCATTAACCAGATGTAGTAACCGTTGATCGATTATGATTAACTTCAGGATAATATACCCTTGAAAGGAATGACAGTTTGCAACTGTAATGTGTCTATCAAGATGTTCCTTGCAACATATTCTCAATTTGGTAGGAGAATAACTCCGTAAAGTAAAGGTGGCCAGCATGATGCTGACCAAATTTCCCATATTCTACCAGTTATCAAGAAATTCACCCATGCGGTGCCGGGGTCCGCATAGGAAGCAAAGAATAGTACCACTGCGACCTACAAGGCATGTCGTAAGAGGCGACTGATGTAGGACCTAGGAAGCTACCCTAGTAAATAAAAAGCATCGAAAAAATCGGATGTGCTGGCCTACTTGTAGGCACATAACTGGCACAAAGCACAACCGCTCTTAGGCTCAGATCACATACAAATCCCACAGAATGGTTAACATGTGGTTGACATGGAGCATTCAAAGAAGAAGAAAGAAGTCAAGAAATTTACTGTCCTAACACTGTATCGTGGGACGGATTCGCGTAATGCATAAGCGTTCACCTATCGACTTGGATACAAGAGGGTTGTGAGTTTAATCCCACACTCAACATTCCCCACATGAGGAAAAGAATTGGCACTCCTAACTCCTGCACACTAGGTATATAAAAATGAAGTGACTTCATACCCTAAGGTCTGAAAATGCTACGGAAAATTTTATTTTTTTTAACACTGTATGAATATATCGCACGGTATGAAACTGGGCACATTCCCAAAAACTGTATAAACTCATTCATATATGTGAGTTTACTCACCTTCTAGCATCCTCAACACTGTATCGAAAGTGACTGTCAGTGAAAGGTGCAAGCAATCGCTGAAATGTTAATTAATGCAGTTAAGTAGAAGTAGACATGGCAAACAAACAAATACAATGTTAATGCATGTCTTTTCAATGAAAAAAATTAATGTAATTGCATAAATGGCCATGGCCATTGAGTTATTCGTATGTGTCGATTCCTCCCTGCCAATAATGGCTGACACATTCCGTTTCCGAGGACATCTTTTGTTAGAGTTTGTTCTCTAGACCGCCCGAGTGGTTACCGGGCCAAAATTTGGGGTGTAAAGAATAGAACCACTGTTACCTGCCATGCATGTGTAAGAGGTTTGGCTGAAATCGGATGCACATGTCCTAAACTTGTAGAAATCTATGTGTTTAGGTGCCTACCAAACCAATGTGCAACATATACACGTTCTTGGCAAAGATCAAACATATCACAAAAAGTGATTAAAATTGGTCGTAAAACGAACGTAAGAAGAAAATTCTCTAGACAGTTGTAGTCCGCCGGTGACAAGATCTGTCTTCCCGGGTTTGTTTGGAGTTGTCCTACTCTAGGTGATTTCAGCCTTCTTTTGCCGGGCTCACCAATCCAGGCTTTTATGCAGGGCTCCCTGGACACTATAGTTTAATTTCCATATACTTGGAGGAAAGTGTCATAGAAGTAGTAGACAAGACAATGATGTCCACAATGAAGAGAGAGGCGACTGCTATTTGTTCCATAGCTGGGGAGGGTTGGTTGCAGCCAGAGCATTTACCACTTGCCGGAGGGTTCTGCTCTGTCCCCTTATGAGACCCCATCCTGCTCCTCGCCCTTTGGTCTAGCCTTTCACCTTCAGGCTGTTCGGCTTGGTTATACCTGCCAGGAGTTAAGACTCCCGCTGATAAAGCCTGAAGGATCGTAAAGACACACAAACCCTCCAACCAGGATAAGGCAGGCTAATGTGGAGGGACCTTCAGTCTGTTTGGCTTGGTCAGATCTGCCAGGAAATAGACTCCTGCCTACATAGCCTGAAGGATCATAAAGACACACAAACCCTCCAACCATGATATGGTAGGCTACCTGTGGAGGGAATCACATAAATGATATTTTCTATTGACACAAAAAACTATCAAACAAAAATGTTGAATTTACCTCCAGATCTACTTGAGGTTGAATAAAATGTCGTGTTCTAGGATGGTTAAGTACAAAGATGATGGTGGAAGTGAGTGCCTCATTAAGACGTGGGTACTGATGACAGTCCAGGATGTTCCAGATCAATGTCTGAATGCCTCCACACTTGGCCACTAGTTCTGTGTTGCTAAAGGCTGTAGATAGACACATATCATCATCATATGTTTTACGGTATGGTGTTATTGCTTCTTCTTTGCGTTCGTTCTTTACGACCAATTTTAATCACTCTTTGTGATATGTTTGATCTTTGCCAAGAACGTGTATACGTTGCACATTGGTTTGGTAGGCCCCTAAACGCATAAGACTTCTACACGTTTAGGACACATGCATCCGATTTCAGTAAAACCTTCTTAGTCGCCTCTTACGACATGTGTGGAAGGTAACAGTGGTTCTATTCTTTACACCCCAAATTTGGGCCCGGTAACCACTCGGGCGGGTGTTATTGCTTATATTATACAGCTACATAATACACTGTTATAATTTAACAATAGCCATCCATCACAAGCAATGACGATAACAGTCTCAGATGTGTGTTGTTGCACTTCTTTGGTGGGTGCGGAGGTTACTATATAGTCCAATTCTGGAACACAATCAACTACCACAGGTGAGGCTGGGGCCATACATGATCAAGGTTGGAAATGTGGGTGTTGTGTATTCTGTCTTTTCGTACAGCTTGCTATCTCTGCACCTCAACAGTATGATGATTTTCAGCTATGCAAGTTCCTCTTGTGTTGTTACAGCGCCACATTTGGCGATCTTGCAGAAGGGATTCCCAGCACATTGTGTCTATATCAAAGCATTTTAGAGACACTTTAAGGTTATATTTAAAGCAATTTTTTCTGTCCACCAACCGATAGTCTGCCTCCTTCAAGCTCGCCATACATCAACTGTTTTGGCACGCATTTATCAGGCATCTGAGCAAGTTACCGCCCATCTCACCTGGGCCTTCTGCAATAGGGTGTTGACGCTTGGAATCTTGGCACTTATGAGGACTTCAGTATCTGGAATTTTGTCCCACAATTTGATTTTGAGTAGACTACATAGATGTGTATGGAAGTGGTTTCGTTTTCTTGCGTGTCTGCTATACACTGTCCATATTTCACTGGCGTACAGTAGGGTGGTTAGCACTATGGCCCCTAATTCACATATAATCTCTAGATAACATCTACACACTAACCCAATCACTTACCTAATTCACATATAGTCTCTAGATATCTGCACACTAACTCCATCCCTTACCTAATTCACATATAATCTCTAGATAAAATCTGTAATTACAAAGTACTGTAGTTTTACAAATTACAAAAACAATGACAAAATACAGCAACGTTTCGACCAACAAGGCCTTTATCAACAAACGAACAAACAGGAGTGACAAATTAAAATGAAACACAAATGGACGACCAAATACAAACGTATCACACTAACTCCATCACTTACCTAATTCACATATAATCTCTAGATAACATCTACACACTGGCTCCGTCACTTACCTAATTCACATATAGTCTCTAAAGAAACTCTGACCATCCTATCCCTCTCACTAGCTCCATCGTTGCCAATAGCGACCAGCGCATACAGCAACGACTTGGGAAACTTGTCTGGTGCAGACCTGATGATCTGTCGTATGAGTTTGACTGCATGGATTCTTTCTATCTCATTATCTAAACTGACATCTAGACACCTGTGAACGAGTAGTTATAGGCAGCAGAGTTATAGACAGTACAGTTACAGGCAGCAGAGTTATAGGCAGTACAGTTATAGGCAGTACAGTTACAGGCAGCAGAGTTATAGACAGCAGGGATAGGAAGTACAGTTATAGGCAGTACAGTTATAGGTATTACAGTTATAGGCAGCAGAGTTATAGGCAGTACAGTTACAGGCAGCAGAGTTATAGGCAATACAGTTATAGGCAGCAGAGTTATAGGCGGTACAGTTATAGGAAGCACAGTTATAGGCAGTACAGTTATAGGTATTACAGTTATAGGCAGTACAGTTATAGGCAGTACAGTTATAGGCAGCAGAGTTATAGGCAATACAGTTATAGGCAGTAGAGTTATAGGCGGTACAGTTATAGGCAGCAGAGTTATAGGCTGCACAGTTATAGGAAGCACAGTTATAGGCAGTACAGTTATAGGTATTACAGTTATAGGCAGTACAGTTATAGGCAGTACAGTTATAGGGCGAGTTATGCATACAGTTATAGGCAGAAGAGTTATAGGCGGTACAGTTATAGGCAGCAGAGTTATAGGCAATACAGTTATAGGCAGCAGAGTTATAGGCGGTACAGTTATAGGCAGCAGAGTTATAGGCAGTACAGTTATAGGCAGCAGAGTTATAGGCGGCAGAGTTATAGGCAGTACAGTTATAGGCAGAACAGTTATAGGCAGTACAGTTATAGGCAGCAGAGTTATAGGCGGTACAGTTATAGGCAGCAGAGTTATAGGTGGTACAGTTATAGGCAGCAGAGTTATAGGCAGCACAGTTATAGGCAGCAGAGTTATAGGCGGTACAGTTATAGGCAGCAGAGTTATAGGCAGTACAGTTATAGGGTACGTTATGGCAGCAGGTTATAGGCAGTACAGTTATAGGCAGTACAGTTATAGGCAGCAGAGTTATAGGCAGCAGAGTTATAGGCAGTACAGTTATAGGCAGTACAGTTATAGGCAGCAGAGTTATAGGCAGTACAGTTATAGGCAGCAGAGTTATAGACAGTACAGTTATAGGCAGTACAGTTATAGGCAGCAGAGTTATAGGCAGTACGTTATAGCAGTACAGTTATAGGCAGCAGAGTTATAGGCAGTACAGTTATAGGCAGTATAATTATAAGCAGCAGATTTACTACAAGTCTGTGACAAATATAAATTGCTCAAAGTGTTATTCTTCTTTTCTCTAATCCTGTTTTGCCTCACAGCGGCAGGATAAGAAGAAATTTCTAGAACTGGCTTTGTGTGTGCTCGTAAACAGTGTTTTTGTCACGTCTGGTATCTCTGAGGTCCACCTTTTACATGAACAGCCTTTTGTCAAGTGTTATTTTAATGAACAAACATAATGAAAAGTTTTTATGGCCAAGTTTTAGAGGTGGTCCCTAAATGAGTTGTTCCAAATATCACATCTAATATTTGAATGTCTAATAAAGAAATGTGTGTCAAGAGTTTGCCATGTTTAGACTCCAACTTGACTAAAATTGCAACACCTGGTTTCAGATGAGCATTTATCAAGTTCTAACAAAAATATTGGTGGAAAACTGATCATACCTAGCAACAAGAAAATCAAAGTGCAGCTTCAAAAATGTGTCAAGTGCTTCTTCATAAGGCAATAAATATCGTAAAACTCTGAGTGAGGCTGTTCGAACTTGTTTAGCCTCATTCAGCAAACCAATCTGAAGACTGAAACATAAAAGAAAGAGATTATGGACTACAGATAGATATCAGAGTCACATTGTGCTCAAAAAAGTCATTGAGATAAGTGCAAAAGAGACACAAACTCATCACAATCAATCAATATGACAGATGGCAAAAGAATACAACTTAAATGTGGGTGATGATAAAAAAAATACACAATGAAAATAATGTGATAACGATAAATAGAATAAAAATTTCAGTTTCCATCATCATAAAAATCAAGATTAGAGAACGAGAAATGTACTGTCAGTAGATAAATACAATATAAAATTTAGTGTCCAACAAACACAATTAAGAATCCAGAAATAACAAATTTCATACATTAATAACGAAGAAAACATAAATAATCATTCTCTTCTTCTTCTTCTTTCGTACATTCTTCACGGCCAATTTGATCATTCTTATTATTATGTATAATTGGTCCACTGGCAAGAATGGAGTGATCTACGTCGGGATGATTGTGCGCCCATGATGACTAGGCCCGCCCGTCCGTTTTCAGCCAGCTTTTGATTTACTATGGTGAGCTTTTCCTAGGGTACGATCCTTTCTGCCGACTATGTCGGCCCGGATCTTCGCCTTTCGATCAGCTTTGCCGTATATTTGGGCTTTGTGATCTACGCCAGGACAGTGAGTTACGCTGTTTTGCCCGTTCTGACGGTGAGAAATATTTATCGGGGCTTATAAGCTTGTCCTCAGACGGAGTCTTACTCGTATAAAACATCATGTAAAGTATTGGCCTTCGCCAATGTTCGGACCGGACTTCCTGTCTGATCCGTACATTGTCGACCTTGCTTTACCGTTCATTTTTTAGTTTGATCCGAAGAAGGAACATTCTCAGCCTTTTCTATACGCGCGTTGGTATGTGGTAATTTGCAGTTAACCTCGAAAGACACCGGCCTGGGGCTGAGCACAGACAATGTAGAGGGTCGTTTCAGTCTGCGCTATCAACGCAACTGAGGATTTTGTGCTCGCCACCATCACCCGCCCCAGTTTTTCTGGGGATGTTAGTTACGACTGCAATCGTACCTTGCCCCAAGGCTGGCAGTTCCGTTAGGTATCAACAACCTCAGTTCTTCCGGGGATGTTAATTGTTATTGCACAGTACCTTGCACGGTTTTCCCAGGGCGGGTAGTTTCGGTATGCACTAAAACGCAACTTGTTCTTTTGCGCTCGGCAAACCTTGCCCAGTACATGTATCTGCACCAGGCCACCGATGCGAAGTCAGCTGCAATCTTCACTCGCACCAACACGAGGGTAGACTTTTATTCGTTACGGGTCTGACTTATTTATTCTTGCCGACGAGCTGGCAATGTTTGCCCCCTCCTCAGGGCTTTGAGCTTCGCCCTACGTGGGCACACGTTTCGTCACTTGATGCACCTCTCATCCTTTCATTTATGTCATAGAAAATAATCATTCAAAGTGTAAAGCAACAAAAAAATAGAATCTTCTTCTTTTGTCGTCACACTGTTACCTGGTTGTTGTCCAGTGTCGTGGTTTTCTGTTTTTGCCTTGCGCTGTTCTGGTGGTTTTGAGTGATAGTTATTTTTGCTTTTTGACAGGATTCTGTTTTGCTATTTAACTGTCTTTTTGTGGTCTTCCTCTCTCCTTCTTTCCTGAGGTTCTGTTGCAGAAGACTCTGTATACAGTGGAATTTTGTTGCATTCTTATTAAGTGGTCATACCACTTCAATATGTCATCATTATGTATTACATCCTTTGCAGAATGTTGCTCTCATCATAGCCTGTCTGAAAAACTCTGTCTCTAGCATGATCTCCCGTCTTCTCAAATTTCATGTTCCAGGTTTCGTTTGTTATTTTGGTTTTTTTTTCGATCCAGAAGACCCGTCGTCCAACGCGCTACAAACACATTGGGCTCAAGGTTTCGTTAACGTCCTGTTTCCACCATTGTCCACTGCCTTGATTTCCAGGCCCTTCATTACTATTCTCACCAAACCATTGTGGCATTTAATGTGACCAAAATATTTGTCAGGTCATGTAGAATGTATACATTTTGTCTCTTTTTTGTTCTGAGCATTCTAATAATTTATCTGTAGCACTTTCAAAAGATTTGAGTTTGTTCATGTTTGTGTTATGGTCCATGATTCCCATCCATATGTTGTCACAGGAAAGTTTCATGACCTCAGAAGTTTTACTTTTGTTTCTTTGCTTGTGTTATGTCCTAGTTTGAAATTATAGGTATTTTTTTTTCTAATATTGCACAAGTTGAATTGAGAGTCCTAAGCATGCATACCCTCGCCACATGCTGGGGGAGACTGAGCACCTATAGATCTGACTGAGTGTTATGAGGTTGGTTTGGCTTAAATCGGATGCATGTGTCCTAAACGTGTAGAAGTCTATGTGTTTAGGGGCCTACAAACCAATGTGCAACGTATACACGTTTTGGCAAAGATCAAACATATCACAAAGAGTGATTAAAATTGGTCGTAAAGAACAAACGCGAAGAAGAAGATGAGGTTGGTTCCATAACCAATAACTGGGACACACAGAGACAGAGAGAAATTGAAAGGGAGAGAGAGATTCTCCTCTCCTTCTTCTTTGCGTTCGTTCTTTATGACCAATTTAATCACTCTTTGTGATATGTTTGATCTTTGCCAGAACGTGTATACATTGCACATTGGTTTGGTAGGCCCCTAACGCATAAGACTTCTACACGTTTAGGACACATGCATCCGATTTCAGCCAAACCTCCTTAGTCACCTCTTACACATGCTGGCAGGTAACAGTGGTTCTATTCTTTACACCCCAAATTTGGGCCCTTTAACCACTCGGGTGGGAGAGAGATTGAAGAGAGAGAGAAAGAGAAGACATGTTGTGTTGGTAGTTTATAACATTAATGTGAGAGGACAAGAAAATTTGGTATATTTTATGTTCAGTATTCTGTGATGTCCATCTTGACTATGAAAAAGTACATACCAAGCAATAATGTCCGGAATTGAAACTCCCAAACTTTTGTCATAACCAACATGTTTTATAAGTTTAACAAAACTGTTCAGGTAGGCGTTTCGACTACTCTGGACTCCATGTTGAACTATTAGATTCTTCAAAATCTCCTTAACATTTTCTCCAGGATCTGAAATAATTTACAAATATTATCTGACTGCAAATATGAATAAAACAATCTGCAATCTCCATCTATAACTTCATAAAATAATATCTTGTAAGTTAAACTTTGTTTCGCCAGTGGTTACCGGGCCCAAATTTGGGGTGTAAAGAATAGAACCATTGTTACCTGCCACACGTCGTAAGGAGGTTTGGAAGAAATCGGATGCATGTGTCGCTAGGGAATGCTAACCCGAAACAAATGCTTGCAGAAACGGATGCACCAGGCCGTAAGGCGCATAACATGGTGCAACGACACCTCACAGTGAGGAATGGGATAACGGATTCTACGGTCGCCAATCTGCCTCGGAGATTTAGCCAGTAAGAATGTCAGACCTACCATCACGAGGGTGGCTAAAACTTACTGATGGAAGAGGTCGGCACAAACGGGAAGCAGAAATCATAGGAATTATATCCTACAGAACTGTCCCCAGTATGCAGACTTGAGAAGAAAGAGGTGGCCCACTTACAATAGTGTCCAAGACAAACTGTATGGCATGGCTGATAATCTGAGGCAGATGGCTGCCTTTATTAGAGAATCCGAAATCCCAATCTAGTGAGAATGCAGAAGAAGAAACAACTTTGTTTAAGCACCTTCAGTTGCGTACCTAACGATAATGATTTCTCCTCTTCTTCTTCTTTGCGTTCGTTCTTTATGACCAATTTTAATCACTCTTTGTGATATGTTTGATCTTTGCCAAGAACGTGTATACGTTGCATATTGGTTTAATAGGCCCCTAAACGCATAGATTTCTACACGCTTAGGACACATGCATCCGATTTCAGCCAAACCTCCTCAGTCGCCTCTTACGACATGCGTGGCAGGTAACAGTGGTTCTATTCTTTACACCCCAAACTTGGGCCCGGTAACCACTCGGCGGATAGATTTATTATGTTTGATAATGTCAAATATAATAAATAGTTGTGTGGACAGGATTTTAAATAAAACAATTTATAAAGGTGACAACGATAGATCGGAAGATAGTTAACATAACACGACAATTTTAATAATAATTAAAATTCTGAAAACACAATAATTTACAAATACAATCTCCATTGTCAGACTAAGAATACTAGTATCAAATTTAATCAAAATCAAACTCAAAGTATCTTAGAGTAGACCACTTTTTTATTTTAGTATGAATGATGCATCAAAAATATATATGATTATATTATATTTGTATAGAATAACCTTGCTTATGCTTATTATCAGGATTAGCTGGCCATTTATCCTCCCTTTCAACGACACGAAGCAATACAATTATATCAGCCACCGAACAGATATGTCCGGTACACAAACGACTTATATACAATTGTACAGTCTATGGGAATTACATAATAACCACTGAATTGTCACCTCTGTTATGATCCAACTTGATGACAACATCTTCTGCACTTTCATGTCGAACTGAGGAAAAAATATTTTAAAATGTGAATACATTGTAAAAAGTAAATAGAAAGAATTGCCATTGCGATCACGATAGAATACTTATATGGAAAGTATGAACTTACTTCGATTACTAAACCTTCCACTTCTTAAGTTGATATTACGAACCGGACGAGACGATCCGGTCGCCATTTTGTTTGACTTTCCATCAGAGGCTTTTAAGTCGTAATATAACACTGTAAATTGACTTTTCATTTGAAAATATTATTTATTTACTAAGTCAACGAAAGACCCAATGAAATATCCATCACTAGTTTAAAACTAACAATTAACAATCCACATAATTAAAAATTCGTTGATGTTAGACTTTTGCGACATTAGTTTGTAGACTAATAATTTCTTCGCACAAAGTAAATATAGTTAATTTAGTTTAGTCGTCAGATCATCATCACTGCACGTCGAACCAATTAGTTCATAAGTGCTCCGATCTCCCCCTCAGTATTTCCCTCAGCGTGTGGCGACTAATGACACCGGTTCTTTGTTGGCTTACTATTCTTTTGTGGCTATCAACATAGGGTTCTTGTCTAGCTACACCACACTTGGAGTTCTTGCATTCTGGTTAGTGTTGTAGATTCACCACTATTACATGAATCATGTACACGACCTCTCTCCCTCAGGGAATGTATAATATCAGCCTGGTCCATTGCTCGCCCGCTTTGTACAGCAGTCATACCTGCAAGCCTATCCGCACGTTCATTCCTCTTACACCTGCATGCCCTGGCACAAAAATAAAACTGATCTTTGTCAGCTTAGACCTCCTCAGCGACTCCATCTAATGTCTCCTAGCCCATCCTGTTTCAATCTTCCTGAGCATATTCATTGAGTCACTGAGAAAACATGCATGGATAAAAGTATGGATTCCAGTCAAACCATCGCTTTAATAACCGCAATGATTTCCATAGTGAGACTGCTCGTAGTCACGGAAAAACCACCACTGTCTTCCTTCACAGCATCCTCTCCGACCTGAGCTGTGAAAGCCCACGAGCTCCGCACATGTCGAATCACCGAACCATCCGCATAAATGATGACATCATGCTCAGATGAGTTTTCAGAAATGAATGCCTGAACTTCTGCCTCCACGACAAGTGGGTTGTCTTGTCTGCATTCTTTATCAAGTTTATGCATACCGAAAATGTAAATAGTGTAAATTGGTAAACAAAACTTATGTTACCATGTTGAATCTAAGGACCAAGATTGCGCATAATTAATCATAATTAATTCTGAACCAGTTCAGCAAAGATACTAGATGTTGTCTAACTTTTATTTCAAAAAATTTATCATATGACAACACTGCTTCGGGTAGGACATGACAACAACCGATGGATGACATTTATAACTAATAGTGATGTAAGCCTTAGGGATGGCTAGTTATATACTACATACTCCGTCGATCTTTACTAAATTCTACCAAGAATTTATTTCTTACGTGTCTTGTTGTTTGTATTGCCAACACGCCCGGATAAACCTAAAGTAGACTCGTTCTTATCTTGAAAGGGAGGCATTGGCTTAAAGAGATGTTAATCCCCTATGTAGCAGCTAAAACAATCAAACATATCATTCTGAGATGTTTACAGGGGCATCCTTTGTGTGCTCATTATTTCTCCTTCTGCGATCAGTTTTCTATGCCAGGTAGTCTAAACAGCGAGAAGAGCTGCTTCGATGAATCCAGCTGGTCATGGTCTACTTTTGCATCCCCATTCCTTGTAATACATAATCTTCTTCTTCTTGTTGATCGTCTAATATATAATCTGAGCATAGTCATTAACTGCATGATACGTATGCCTCCCAATACCAATTGCAGGATATCAACAGCTGTTAGTGCTGAGACGTTTTGTCTTCTGTTGGGGAACATTATTGAGTCTTCCTGTCTATGTTCTTGTAGGTTTAAAAGCTGCCCCAAAATGTCGGAGATATTAAAAATAATCTTCCTAACGAGTAGCTATCTTAGCCAACGTGTGCTTGCCTGTACAAAACATATGATGAGGATTGAAACATGTCCACGCGCTGATGAGTCCAGCATCGCCTTTATGTATTGCTCTTCCAGAGTGTCTGTAGTTTTATACATGTAGTACCAGTAGCCTAGTTTAATCCCAATAGACTTATGACATCTTCTTTTTATGCACCGGATGCTCACCATCGCAGTATTTATAGTGCAGACACATGAACCAATGGATCCGATAATTTGATTATTTTTGGAATGTACGGCTGACTTGTTGCAGATCTTTTTATATTTAAGATTGATTGATTGACTGAGAGGACCATCACCATTGCATTTCGGGGAAATATGCATTTATGCGGTGCAGGTTGCTTTTTGTGGCGGTACGGCTGTTTCATTCTGGAATTAGTTCACACAGGAGACAGTTCACAGTTGTTAGCCTTTCGTATGATTTTCGTTGGCACAGGAGCGGAGCAATTATGGGGTGACCCGTTGCAGTCAAGTTGGAACCGTACATATGAACTATGTACCATGTGTGCTCTGATCTCATTCTTACACAAGATTTTTTTAAATTGTTATAATGAATTTTGCCCGGGCAACAACCCATCAGCAGTTTTATAACAGAGGTGACGAAAGACAATATTTACGAGACACACACAAAATCCCGTGCTAGAAAACTCTTCTTACCCATAAGTTGTGAGGCAAACCAGGATTGGAGAAGAGAAAGACAATGTGCAAAGCGAGGCTCGCTCCAGGTGTCTCCTTTTTCGACCTGACGTTGAAAGGCAAACAGGATTAGAGAATACATAGATAGAGCGTGTCATACTACACATACAAACCCTGGCTAATCAGTGTATAAGAATATCTCTCCCCCCCAAAAAAAAATTAGCAGCATAAGAATTGCTTGCAACCAGGATTATATGCACAGTGATAACATGCACGCGCTGGTTGGGACTTGTACTTAGAAATGATCAAGAAACTATCACAGGAAATGACATAGACTGAAGTGAAAGCGAGGGAGAGGCAGGTAAAGACAGTCTGGCAGATAATTGTAAGCGGGGGAACAGTGAGGACTATACTATACGTACTTGGGTCATATTACAAAGAATGGTTACGGACACGCGTAAAGAGGAAACATTTTGTTGTCCGTCTTACATGACACTACATTGCTTCGTATTTCCTCTAATCCACAAGGCGTGTCTGACCACGACCTACTCTATAAATATAGTAGGTCGTGACATTGACTGTTTTGTCAGTCAGTGGTCAAGAAAAAAAAGAAGAAAGGAGTGTTGCAGCAAACACGGAAACTATTCACGGCATATCAATACACATACACGATATTCGTGTTAAATTAGTTTCTCATACAACACATAAGAACCATTCATGATATGCCAGTGTCACGACATATATGCAAATTCTTTGCGACATACTATTGTGTTACAAAACACTGGTTGGTTGATATAACGCTTGACTAGTGATGAATATGTTGTGCGCAACAGTATATCTTTCTCAGATTCGTTTTCCTTCTTCTTTCGCTCTACACCAACCACTTGTTAAACCACTCGTAGTTGTTAGTATGAGATTTGCGTCTCATAGCGTGAGGTCGTTGTGTCAGTTAGGCGCCTACAGAACTGTGGGCCAGCAAATCCGATTTATGCATTAAAAAAAAAAAATTCGGTTTGATTTCCTACATATGACACCCCCAATCCCAGGGATTCTACCCCTCTAGGCGAGCCCGGGTTTCCTATATGACTCTCGGCAGAAATGGGACGTCACCTGCCGAGAGTGTTGCACATAGCCCACGAACTCCGTAGCCGCAGCAACAATCCCAGTGATCTCTGAAAAAAATGCGGATGTGAAACACAGTCCTGATTCGAACCCACAACATTCAGAACGCTAGGCAAACGTCTTGACCACTTCGTAACAGAGACCCTAATGTTTGCTTTATAAGGGGGGATAAGTACAAAATATTTCAACAGATTTGACACACCCCAAACCAAACGACAGCAACTAGAAGATTAAGACCTGGCCGGTTGTATGAATGTTCAGAGAATGTCAGTTGTTAACCCAGAGTTTGTAAAAATCATTGACAGTGTGCTAGGAGCAGAAGGACCAGTGTTTGATAATAGAGGAAATTTCTTTATGGTTGCCCCTGAGGTGGAAAAAGACGGCAAGGCAGCAGGACAAATTATTCGAGTAGACTTGTTCAGTAGTCAACCGGAACGGGTGAGTTCAAAGTTGAAGAACATTTGATATGGGGAACTCTTTACTGCAAGATACATAAACATATGTTACTATAATTTGAATAAGTTAGTGTGGGTACCTTACTGTATCATGCATATTCCTCTTATACGGACGCATCCTTATGTTGAAGTAGAGGGCTTCTCCGAGATTTCCTAACGATAGGGCAATTTTCCTAGAAAAGGAACCTTTTTTTATCCAAGGGCTGATGCATAATTGCGTAACTGGTCACGGGCAGTGACAACAAATGTAAACTAAATACGATGCCCACATATCGTCCTCAACCCTCCCCTCCCCATCCACTTGATACCATGTCTGGTACTGTACTATGTGAGATACTGATATTCCACTACGGAATTGAAAAACTATGTGATGTGGTCAAATTAATATTGGCTCACAGTTCCATTCTGTGAATGAATGCACTTGTACTACTTAAGCTGCATTTTTCATGGGATTGTTATGAATCAGATTAAGTTATAAATTATAATATATTGTTTTGTAGACAAATAAATGGACCATTATCAAATACTAAAAGAATGGTACTTGAAGACGCCGTATTAATTTTTAAATAGTAATTGAATGGGATCCACAAACAGAAATATTGTCGAAATTGTATTTAGCAAAAATGAACTTAACATCAAAAGTCTGATTGACTGATTCTCTTAGATATTTAAGGAGTTTCTTCTGATGAAAATCACAAAGTATATTCAATACTAAGATGAAGAAGTATCAGAACACACAAACTAATTAGTATTTACATTATCCATATTGTGTTTGTACATTACTCCACTTTCTATAAACAGTGAAAGATATGAATAAATTTATAGGCATAACTTATTTTATTACAGGAACAAAGTGACTACTACATGTTTCACCATCACCCGAGTGGTTACCGGGACCCAACTTTGGGATGTAAAGAATAGAACCACTGTTACCTGCCACACATGTCGTAAGAGCGACTAAGGAGGTTTGGCTGAAATCGGATGCATGTGTCCTAAACATGTAGAAGGCTATGCATTTAGGGGCCTACCAAACTAATGTGCAACTTATACACATTTTTTGGCAAAGATCAAACATATCACAAAGAGTGATTAAAATTGGTTGTAAAGAACGAATGCAAAGAAGAAGATGTTTCACCATCAGTCACTTAAAGCAACTATTCCATCTCTTAAGTTTGAATATATTCTTTTCAATAAGTATTTAAAAAAAACCTAAGATGGATGTATTTATTACAGAAGTTGTTTTTAAAAAAATGATCCAAAGGTAAAGGATTGACTTCTTTGCACCAGGTTTCCCCATATAGCTCCGTCCCTGTCGGCAGAAATAGCATGCCATCTGCTGTGAGCATTGCACAAAGCACAAACTCTGTAGCTCGAGCAACAATCCTAGGGATCTCATGAACAAATTGCACATGTGTCTCGGTCAGGACTCAAACCCACAATCTTCAGTATGACAGGCAAACGACTTAACCACTTTGCCATTGAGACCCCCTACAGAAGTTGTAGTATGTCCACAATCACCAGTGATTGCATGGTCACTATTATTATTTGAGTACTATCAAAATAACAAATTCAATTCATGGTATATGTGGTCTAAGAACACATTTCTGGCTTGTTTCACAATTAGACGAAGTATAGAAATGCTGTCTGTGACACTATCACTGATTGCAATGGTAAATTATTTTCTAATATTTGGTAACTAGGTTGATACTCTTCATTGAACCATGATGTAGAAATAGATAGCATTGTCGCCCGAGTGGTTACCGGGGCCCAAATTTGGGGTGTAAAGAATAGATCCACTGTTACCTGCCACAACATGTCGTAAGAGGCGACTAGGAGGTTTGGCTGAAATCGGATGCACATGTCCTAAATGTGTAGAAGTCTATGCGTTTAGGGGCTTACCAAACCAACGTGCAACGTATACACGTTCTTGACAAAGATCAAACATATCACAAAGAGTGATTAAAATTGGTCGTAAAGAACGACGCAAAGAAGAAGAAGAAAAAGAGATAGCATTGTAGGTTTAAAATTGGAAAATGGATCGGAATGCATAATGTAAATTTTACACAAATTTTACACATAACAATTTTTGGTGCGGTGTACAGCAGTTGGGTTATTTTAATAGATAATCTTAATGCACCTTGCAGCAGTTAGTAAGAAATGTGTTAACAAGTTCTCAAAATGGGTATCTGTAACCAAACGTAAATTGGATCCGTACCAGGCAGGCTATAGGCAGCATAGAAGCACTGATGACCAAGAGGCATACCTCACTCAGGATATATAAAATGGCTTCTAAGAGAAGACGAAAACTCTCATTCTTCTTCGATATGTCCAAGGCTTTTAAAAAGATTATGAAAAGATAGTCTGCTACTCAACTTCTTACGCAGTGGAATATAGAACAGAATTTACCAATATATATCAAAGACTTTCTTACCCACAGGCAAGTCCGGAAAAATTAGATTGATTTCCAGATTCAAATTAAAAGTGCAGGAATCCCACAGGGCAGCGCACTGTCCCCATTGCTTTTCTTGCTCTTATCATTCAAGTTAACTACTATTTGTGAGTGACTAGTGCGGTATTCGCGAGAACGTGGTACATTACGCCCATATTAGGCCACTAAGGAATGTAGGACAAGGCCCATTGAAATTTTGGCCAAACATGATACTTGATTTTTTCCAATGTACACCTTGTTCTGTACTGAGCATTGTACAAAATAGATCAAGATTGCAAAAGTGGGAAGCTTGTGTTCATAGGAATGCTACAAAAAAGCTGACAAAAATATGTTGTTTTGAGATCAAAGTTAAAGTCGACAGAATTAAATAGGTTGCCATGAATGTATTACACAGGTGCCCGCGTTGGACAGCGCTGATCTAGAGTGTAATAAAGTTGGCTGTGTTAATTAGTAATTAATAAATCTGATATATGTTGACTTTTATTATAAATTAGATTATTTGACCCTAAATATTGTAGTTTAATATAAAATTATAGATCCACATTTGCTTGTTGTCAATAGATACAATTTATTTTGTATCCAGACTGAACTAGTCTGTGCACCAAGTGTGAATGGTGAAGGTGGTATCCCAGCAGGCTGTCAGGCCGATAAGGAAGGCAACCTGTATGTTGCAGATATGAGACTTGGTATTCTGCATGTTAAACCAAATGGAGAGTTTACACAGGTGAGTATATAACTTAAAATTGAACATGTTGATAGATCCTTCCTTCCTTTCGTTCGCTTGAAATATTATCTATATATTCAATGTTGTTTCTTGTATAAATTTTACTGTCTTGTAGCTCACACAGAGGTCGTTTAGTTTTCTTTTCAGTGCTGTTTCATTAGGTCGGTAAGTTTGCCTTAGTCATATTTGGGGCAGTCCTGAAGTATGTGCTCTGCAGTCTGATGTGCCTGTCTACATATCCACATGGCTGAATTGCCAATATGTTGATAGATGATAATGGAGATGACTATGATACAGTGGTGTGCATTAATAGTTCTCTCTGGTGAAGTAAAATCAGGATGGGGTTTCTCTACTAGGGTGAGAGACAGAATCCTTGTTGAGTAGAATGAAGTCTACATGACAATAACCTGTAGTTTCAGTTTTGATTATCTCCATTGCACTCCAGACATTTCAATTGCCTGTGTGTTGCCGGGGCCTGCAAGGGAAGCAAAGAATAGTAACACTGCAACCTACAAGCCATGTTGTAAGAGGCGACTAAGGTATAAGGAAACTACACTAGTAAATAAAAAGCATCACAGAAATCGGATGTGTTGGCCTACTGTAGGCGCATAACTGGCACAATGTACAATCGCATTAGACTCAGATTAAATACAAATCACAAAGAGCAGTTTAACAAGTGTGGAGCGTTCTTAGAAGAAAAAAACATTTCAATAAGTGCATCAATTTTCTTTGCAATATCTTCAACAGCGTACAGTGACTAACGATACCAGTTTGATTGATATGCCTACTCATATGTCTGTTGTGCTGCTCTTTTCTAGCCACTCCAATTGTCAATCCATAGAAATACTGGGAACTGTGACAGGGCTTCAGCCAATGGAGTACAGATGGGACATGAAGGTACTTCAACAAGGAAAAAAAAATACAAGAGACCGATGAACCACCCAATGCGCCCCCGAATCAACAGCTATGGTACGGTCAGATTGAAAAGTAACTTAGTGGTAAACTCCAAAGGATTTGCTCACAAAGACCCAATATTGTCACTGGCTCAACCAAGACACATACAACCAGCCAGCACCTTCCCTCCCTGGGCATACAGGCTCCCAGAATAAATAAGTGGCACTGGCAAAAAGGGAACACAGACAAACCTTGAGAGAAAGCTCATTGAAGAAAAACACATAAATGAAAACTATCCATTGAACTCATGCATACATGGATGGCCCAGCTACAGATGACATGTCCGGAGTGCAATTAAGGTATTCCAAACTGAAATATCTATGTACTGGCATTTGACCATCAACTGAATTGTTAATTTCTCAATTAATTGATATTATCAGTTAGCTACAGCAGATGAAGGAGGCAGGACTATGCAAGGATGCAATGACTGCATCATGGATTACAGTGGTAATCTCTGGGTTACAGCACCAGCTGGAGATATAGCTCCAAGTCCATACAGACGTTCCTTTGAGGTATTGTGTGACATCAGTTAAAACAGTTGTACTTAATACTGTTTCTTTCATTATTTTGGTTTTAGTGAGCTGTTGAAAGTATTTTTCCAATGTTGTTGTGATCAAAGAATACCTAATATTGAGATCACCCATCAACAAGGAAATAAAATAAGCACATGGAAATAGTTGGGACATACATTAAAAATGCAGAAGACCAAACACCCACATGGCTATTAAGTGGAATGCAGGAGAGGTAGGGGAGACCTAGAGAGACATGAAGACAAGCTGTAGACAGAGAAGAGGCAGGAATGATTTTGAATGAGCTAAGCTGACTTGCTCAAGACAGATATGGTTGGAGGAAATATGTTGCCTTATGCTACACAGGGAGTTTAGAGAAGCAGCTGTTAGTATGTGATCTTTTTTTAACAGAAGACTTTATAACTTCTCTAGTTAGATATATTACGTGATAGTTATCTTGTATTTTATTTTATACTTTGAAAGCAAATGATAAACTTAGGCTACATCTTCTTGATTCACTTTAGTAAAATACAAATGTGTGGAGTCATAGAACAGACAACAGTTACCCACCAGTCCTCATCCTAAAGTTGGACAGCATTCAACTTTTTTCTTCTTCATTTGTCCTACATCAACCACTTGTTAAACCACTCTTTGTGGTCCTTATGTGACTGCACCTTAGAGTGTGAGTTTGTTGTGCCATTAAGGCGCCTACAGATCCGTAAGCTAGTACATCATCTGGTTTCTGCATGATTTTGATTCGGATTCATGAAATTGAAGGTGCTGGACCTAAAGGCACAAAATATTGCAGAAGTCCTGCCCTGACCAGCTCTAAAAGCTGAAAATCCAGGATTTTCTGTCCTCTTCTTCTCTTTCCACTCTCATCTGTTCACTAGAATATTCTTTAAAAATGAGCTGTATATAATTATATATGGTTTTACAGAAATGTGGTTTTACAGAAGAATCCCATGGACTGCTAAATGACTAATGTTGAGGTGTTGAAGGAGATCAAGACACAGAGAAAGCTTATCATAAATATAAGTAATAGTCAGTTATCATTTTTCAGGCATGTGATGAGGAGGGGAGGTTTAGAACACATTGTGACATCCGGTAAAATCGAGGGTAGATGAGACAGAGAGAGAAGATTTTGAATAGCCTGACTTCGTGGCACGGTAGAGTGTCAACATCTGAGTTGATAGCAAACACCAACGACAGAGATTTGTGGAGATCCATGATAGCCTACGCCAGCCGGCACGGCACCTGATGATCTTATATGTCTAAATCAGGCAAGCTTACATTGTTTCACTATCGCCAAAAGTTGCTAGTTTCTGTCTTCAGGCAAATTTATTTTGTCTATTCCCAGGTGGAAAATGTAGTTGGCTGTCCACTCTTGCCGTTAAGCGTAGGGATGGGAGCTTTAATTTGCGTTCTAGGGCTAGATGAGTCGCCTTGTTGTGTTGTATCCGTGTTTATGTAGTGTGGTCTTAATATTGTCTATCCATCTTTTTCTTGGTCTTCCCTTAGCTCTAGTATCCGATCTCTTTTTATTGTATGCTGTTATTGGTTTGGTTATTTCATTCTCATTAAATGTCCAAACCACTGCATTTGTTGTCTTCGATGTATTCGGTGCATGAAGTTATGCCCACTCTGCTTCTGATGTCCTCATTTCGTAGTCTGTCTTTCCTGGTGACTTCCACTGCCTTCATCAAGCATTTCATTTCACACGTGGTGAGCTTTCTGTGATGTGTTGCTGTAAGAGACCAAGTTTGGCACTGGTAACGAAGTGTTGGTAGGAAAATACTTATCATCTGTCTTTTCACTTCCATCTTGATCTTTGGGTGTTGTAGTAATGGTGCCAGCTGGTAGGTCACTGCATTTGCTTTTTACACCTTGTCTCTATTTCTCTATCTAGTTTTCCGTCCTCTGTAAAAATTCTGCCTAAATATTTGAATTCGAAACTTGCTTTACTCTGGTGTTATCTATTTGTATGTTTGCTTGGCTTGGTGTTCTGCTGGTTTTCATGGTCTCGGTCTTTTGTTTGTTGATTTTCATGTTGCACTTTCTACATGCTGTTAGCAATGAATTCATGTGATGATGTAGCTGATCTTCATAGATTAAACTTTGGTCGTCCGTAAAAAGCAATTCGTTGATTTGGTTGTTTAATTGGTCGTAGTGATCATTGTCTATGTCAATAAAGTCTTTTCGCACTGTGCCTCTTTCACTATTCTGTCTATATATATATGTTGAAGAGAGTACACAACCCTGTCTTACTCCTGATTTTGTTTAGAATGATCATGTCATTCCGTCTGTTGTTCTTACCACACTGTGGCTATTTGTGTATATTGCTCTGATATTGTCTAGCAGTTGTCTCTTGATCCCATAGTTTTCTAGTGTTTCCCATAGAATACTTCTATCTATTCTGTCAAATGCCTTTTCTTGATCGATGAATCGCCGAGTGGTTACCGGGCCCAAATTTGGGGTGTAAAGAATAGAACCACTGTTACCTGCCACGCATGTGTAAGAGGCGACTAAGGAGGTTTGGCTGAAATCGGATGCACATGTCCTAAACGTGTAGAAGTCTATGCGTTTAGGGGCCTACCAAACCAATGTGCAACGTATACACGTTCTTGGCAAAGATCAAACATATCACAAAGAGTGATTAAAATTGGTCGAAAGAACGAACGAAGAAGATCGATGAATAATAAGTGTAGCTCTTTGTTATATGCTATTGCTTTCTCACTCAGTTGTCGTAGACAACTGAATATAAATGAAACAAATTTATTTTGTCTTGTACATACATATTTATTTTATGTTCTAAGAAACAAATTTGCGACATGTGTCTGTAGTACTTCTGTTTTTCCTTCCCTTCCTTTCATTCGCTTGAAATATTGTCTATATATTCAATGTTGTCTCTTGTATAAACTTCACTGTCTTTTGTAGCTCACACAGAGGTCCATATAGTTTTCTGTCACGGGTTGTTTCATTAAGCCAGTGAGTTTGCCTCAGTATATCATATTCAGGCAGTCTTGAAGTATGTGCTCTGCAGTCTGATGTGCCTGTCCACATGGCTGAATTGACAATCTTGAATTGTGTGTACATGTGGCTGCGTAGTTGATTGTGTCCTGTTCTAAGGCGCAGTATGACAACTTGTTCCAATGTGCTCATATTATAGTAGTCGCCTTGTGTTGGTATTTGTGGCGTACTTGTTTAAAAAGCCTGAATCCTTCTTTCCATGGTGCAGTGAATGCCCAACTCTCGTGTCTGTACTAAAGAGTAAACAATACCAATGATCTGTTTATAAGTAAAGAAACCCTTTTTCATACCTCAAGGTATATTGGGTAATACAGTGTTAGGCCCATATTTTTCATTGACCTTCGACACACAATGGGTGATGTGGTCAACTTTGCGCCAGCTGCCTTTACTATGCTTTTCCTGATACCCAATTGAGCCTGGGTCGACATGAAAGCTATTATGGTCAGAAACATATTCCACACCCACTATGGAATTGAACCCGGACCACTAGCCTAAGAAGCGAGTACACTAACAACTACGCCCGAGTGGTTACCGGGCCCAAATTTTGGGGTGTAAAGAATAGAACCACTGTTACCTGCCACACGTCAGAGAGAGGTTTCTAAGGAGGTTTGGCTGAAATCGGATGCATGTGTCCTAAACGTGTACAAGTCTATGTGTTTAGGGGCCTACCAAACCAATGTGCAACGTACACATGTTCTTGGCAAAGATCAAACATATCACAAAGAGTGATTAAAATTGGTCGTAAAGAACGAACGCAAAGAAGAAGACTAACAACTACACCACTGCAGCGTTCTGTATATAGGATGCAGTGAATTCTATGAAGACAGCATAGACATATCTCACATACACACCTAGTATTTGATTGACATTTGCACATGTTATACATTTTAACATTGTAGGAAGCCTTTGGTTCTATATACTGTCTCACATCAGACAAGAGGATTGTTCATCTAGACACTGGCATCAGGTTCCCAAATGGTATAGCTGTAATCCACAACAGTGATTCTCAACCGATCAGATTGATTGTAGCTGAGACTCCAACAAGACTTTTGTGGTCATATGACATTAAAGGTGCCGGGGTGGTCACCAACAAATCTGTCTGGGGCAAACTTCCAGGTCAGGACATTTATTAATGATTTTTTTTTACAAATGTTCTCCCATCCTTTTTCGTTTGTTTGTTATGAAACTTTAATTTACATACAACAAAGGGGTTTGCGTTAGTTACGACCAGTTTAATCTTTCTATGATATGTTTGGCCTTAGCCAAGAACGACTATTCTTCTTCTTCTAACCAGGGCTGCGAGTTTTCACTTTTGGGCAGCCAATGCCAGTTTGTAGAATCTGCATGTGTTCTGTAATTGTGGGAGACTAGTGTAAAGGGTATTATGAACAGATGGGTGTGGTGGGAGGAGTTCTTGTCTAGCTTTATGTAGTCCAGGACATTCAAGCAAGATATGCTGTACTGTCTCACATGAGTGACTGCACTTTCTACAGTGTGGTAGGTGTGTGGGGTTTATTCTGTGTAGAACGACTATAAGTTGCACCTCTGTTCGTAGGCCCTACATGTGTAGGGCAGGCGCGTACCAAAATATTTTGGCCTACAGGAAATGTTTGAGTCAAACAGAGTGTGTTTAAGACAGCTCTTCTGTGGAGAGAAAATGAAGCAAGCCAAAACAAACCTGGAGAAGAATAGCAGAAAGGGAAATTTCAGTGTTGATTGACATGGGATATCATCGATAGAATGATAACATTTTAATGCCTTATTTATTAACTATTGCATGAAGAGGATATTGAAACGGATAGGTCATAAAGCATAACACAAGACCAGGAAAATACTGGCCAATAACTTGTTCCCCTCTCTATGTGACATTCTGGAAAGTCTAGTCTTGCTAACCAATCAAGGATCTCCATAGTGGTGACACCTAGTGTATATTATTTATATGTGAAGCTACATAGTCTGTGCTTTATGCAGCACTCTACTAAGCAGATGGTGTGCCATTGTTCCTGATAGTGATGGAGCTATATGGGAAAACCCGGTGCAATGAAGTCAACCCTTCACCTTTAAACCATTGGAGGAACCTGCTGCCTTGCAGGTCGGCTAGGGACAGGCAGGTAGGCTGGGGACAGCCAAAGGCTGACAGAGAGCGAACCCAGTAAACGCTGGCCGAAACCGGAGACATCACCGAAGGATAAGCACTAGAGCTCCAAATGGCGCTGAACGATGCGACGTAAAATTACGTTCTTGGCAAAGGCGGTTTATATATCACAATAAGAATGATAAAAATGGCAGAAAAGAACGATCGAGAGAAACCATTTGAGGTGTTCTGGGTCTCTATGGCGAAGACCTTTGATGTTTTAAAGGTTGTGGGTTCGAATCCGGACTGAACTGAGATACACATATATTTATATATATGAGACAAGTGGTTGAATCATACATTGAATGGGATTACACTGACAAGATTGTAGCTATGGGAAGATGAAATTCATGCGTCTCTATAATTAATGATGCAGTTTTTTTTCTGGGGAACCTTACGATTGTTGCCAGAGCTACGGAGTTTGTGCATTACTCTTTCCAGGTGGTATGCCATTTCTGCAAAAGTAATTGAGCCTATGAAGAAACCTAGTGCAATGAAGTCTTCTTCTTTGCGCTTTACGACCAATTTTAATCACTCTTTGATCTTTGCCAAGAACGGGTATATGTTGCACATTGGTTTGGTAGGCCCCTAAACGCATACACTCCTACACGTTTAGGACACATGCATCCGATTTCAGCCAAACTTCCTTAGTCGCCTCTTACGACATGTGTGGCAGGTAACAGTGGTTCTATTCTTTACGCCCCGGTAACCACTCGGGCGAGTGCAATGAAGTAAATCCCTTGCTTTTAGACTACACTTCAGTTAGACTGTACTGTTTTTTTTTTAAAATAGTCCAAGTATCTGAGTCTAATGCAGCAATACTCATTCTTTACAGATTGTGGTTGCGAGTCTGGGCCTGATGGGATGGACTTTGATGAGAATGGAAACCTGTTGGTAGCTCACTGGGGCAGTGGCTTCATAGAAGTGTTTGGATCTGAAGGTGGAGAACCAATTCAACGCATCAAATGTCCCTTTGACAAGCCCAGCAATCTCCACTTTGAGCCTGGCACAAGCAATGTCTACATCACTGAACACACCAACCATGCTCTCTGGAAGTTTCTGTGGGAGAGTCAAGGCAAGCCTCAGTTCTGCGAAAAATAGTTTAAACCTTAGGCGGCTCTTTTTCCCTTACATGGAGCTACATTCCATTTTTCTAAAAGTTAAATTTACCAGAAATGTAAAGTGAGAAGCATATCATACTCTAAGGTTTTAAAAGTCTTCAAGACATTTGATATATTTGATTAAATATCTATTTTCTTAATATATTGTTTTGATGTTTTCTATTTTCTCAATTGTGTTTTTAGTTATCATGAAGGTGCAGGAAAATACATCCTCTTGCTATTAGCATGGTCTTTAAAACTAAATAGTTTTAATATGTTGAAGATTACTATTTTCTAGCGGCAGTTATTCATAAAACATCTGTAGTATCTCTCCTTCACCGTACAAGCAGACCACAGCTGATCTAGGAGAAACTAAAACATACATTTTTTTTTACCTTTGAAATTAACATTTGTTGCAACAAATATTGGTACAATACTGGTCTAATTCAGCACACCATAGATTCTAGTTTAATGTCAACTTAACAAAGAAAATCATTAAAAAATGTTTGTATAGAGTAGGGTTACCACTATCACCCTACACATTAAAAGATGGGGGGTCTCCATGCAAAGTGGTTCAGATGTTGATTTGAATCTGGACGTAGTCGCATGTGCAATTTTTTCTGGAGATCCCTAGGATTGTTACTAACAGAGCAGTTCAACTATTTAGGTAGCAATTTTGATTGCACAGAAATGTTAAAAAAGAAATTATGATACGAATTGGCAAAGCAACATCAGCTTTTAAAGTCTAAATAAAATATGGAATGCAAGTTATATAGTATTAAAACTAAATTACGAATTTTCAATTCAAATGTTGTATCAATTCTAACATATGCTAGCGAGAGTTGGAAAATGACTAAAGATATATGAAAGCAAGTTGAATGCATTTGAAAATAGATGTCTGCGAAAAATAATGAATATAAAATGGAACAATTCAGAAGTGATGAAATCAGAGACATGTCTGGTCAACCACTAGTGACAACTGTGGACAACTGAAATAAGAAAGGAAGATGGAATATGTTGGGCACACTTTGAAAGAGAAGATCGATCAAAGCAAGTATCAAAGCAGAGCTATTCACCATGGGACAAAGGGTTCAACATAAGAGAAGTCAAATGCCTAAGTGTAATAGCCCTGAGAAGCCGAATCCTTGTGTGCGGGTTCAGAAAGAGAGGCACTAAGGAAAACAAATCGGAAGTCCCAGTTCCATAGAGGAGATTGAGCGAGTTGCCCAGGATAGAGCGGTATGGAGAAATTACTTGCAGGCCCTATGTAACGATAAGGCATCGAGAGGAATTATTATTATTACTGAATCTACGGAGTTTGTGCAACAATCTGCATGTAGAGTGCCATTTCTGTCACGAGGGACGGAGTAATATGAGATAACCCGGTGCAATGAAGTTAATCATTCGCCCTTAGATATTAAAAGATAGATGTTCACACACTTAGAATTAGAGACAGAAGTCATGAAAAGTTGGTTTCACATGATTTTAATAAGTTTATTTAAAAGACAAAAAACATTAGTAGAAACTATCTTTTTATTTGATAACAAGAACGTCTACAATTACATAACACATGTTGCACTCAACATACACACAGATTCTTGACTGTTCTATAGCTGTCAGCATATACCACTCTAAGGGGAGATGACTACAACTATAGAGCAGATTCTGTTCTCCCTAATAAATTATGTGTTAGTCCAGAGCTTTTTGAAGAGCTTCATAACATTCCAGTGCAATCTGTGCTTCTGCCTTGGTTACTTCTGATGTGGCTGCTGCCAACTCGTGCTGGGCTTTGCTGACGCCTTCACGGATGGCCTGAAATGGAATATAAGTATCAGAGCAATAGAAATACAGCATGTACTGGTTTGTTCTATTAACTCTTTCCACGCAGTTATTTCCTCAATTTTTAAACAGTTAATTCAAGGAGGTTAAAACAATTTTTTTAAAATCTGAACTCGTCAATAAATAAACACAAATATATTATTATTATATACTAAATTGAAGAAAACTGGACAACCTAATAGAATAACAAGGTTAAAAAGTAGTAGAAGTAAAACTAGAAAGACTTTTTATAATGGAAGCAATTATATGGTGCAGTGTGCGGCTAATGGCGTTCAACTGACTTCCACCATGGTGCAGTGCGCAGTGAACAGCGTGGAAAGAGTTAAACAAAAAAGGCTACAGTGTACATATCTCAAATAGCAATTACTAATCATAGACACAGACTAAGACTGGTTCAACACATATAAACATCCATGCAAAGCTGTTTGGAAGCCTTGATGAACTAACAAACACAGCAACATACATCCAGAGAATCGGACTCATTGTGCAGACATTGAACAACAGCGAACAAGAAAACTAATCATAGAGCAAACCATCGGAATAAAACTCTGTGTGTGCTCTAAACCTGGTGAGTCCAGGTAACACTTCTTCTTCTTTGTTCGTTCTTTACACAATTTTAATTACTCTTTGAGATATGTTTGATCTTTGCCAAGAATGTGTATACGTTGCACATTGGTTTGGTAGGCCCCTAAACGCATAAGACTTGTACACGTTTAGGACACATGCATCCGATTTCAGCCAAACCTCCTTACTCGCCTCTTACGACATGCGTGGCAGGTAACAGTGGTTCTATTCTTTACACCCCAAATTTGGGCCCGGTAACCACTCGGGCGCCAGGTAACACTAATTCTGCAAAACTCATTTATACATGCACATAAAAACATCAAAATTGACAAATGTTTTCTTAGGTGAACATTAGTGAAAAACCATCCTAGCTACGTAATATTTTACTAACTAAATTCAATGAATCTATTCCATAATACTGTGATAAACAAGATAGTTGTGACCAACATAAATAGTAAATGACATATTCATTCGCCGAGTGGTTACGGGCCCAAATTTGGGGTGTTAAGAATAGAACCACTGTTACATGTCACGCATGTCGTAAGAGGCGACTAAGGGGTTTGGCTGAAATCGGATGCATGTGTCCTAAATGTGTAGAAGTCTATGCATTTAGGGATCTACCAAACCAATGTGAACGATACACGTTGGCAAAGATCAAACATATCACAAAGAGTGATTAAAATTGGTCGTAAAGAACGAATGCAAAGAAGAAAACATTCATTTCCTAAATGGCAACCCCCATGAAATAGGCAGTGTAGTGATGTTAAAATTGCACACTTTTATAAACTTTTGTTAAATACAAAATTAAAATTACTGAATGTAGAAACTAAACTTCTCTTTTCTTCTTCTTTGCTTTCGTTCTTACGACCAACTTGAACCACTCTTGTGATATGTTTGATCTTTGCCAAGAACGTGATACGCGCACATTGGTTTGGTAGGCCCCAAAACGCATACTTCTACATATTTAGGACATGTGCATCCAATTTCAGCCAAACCTCCTTAGTTGCCTCTTACAACATGCATGGCAGGTAACAGTGGTTCTATTCTTCACACCCTAAATTTGGGCTCCGGTAACCACTCGGGTGACTTCTAATAAGGTGCTTCTGACTGCCAGTTAGTTAAGCAGCTGGAAGTTATTTCTCATGACCACATTTAAATGAAATAGAACAAAAAAAGTTGCTATGAAAATATATGGTAATAACAATGTATTTGAAGGTGTTCTCGCCCGTGTGGTGCCACCACCTGCAAGGGAAGCAAAGAATAGTAACACTGCGACCTACAAGGCTACTGATGTAGGACCTAGGGAAGCTGCCCTAGTAAATAAAAAGTGTCGCAGAAATCGGATGTGCTGACCAACTTGTAGGCACATGACTGGCACAATGTACAATCGCTCTTAGGCTCAGATCACATAAAAATCACAGTGATTAACAAGTGGTCGTTGTGGAGTGTTCGAAGAAGAAGGTGTTCTAAGGACATTAGAATGTAGCAAAATTTGGATGTCAGAACTGAATGTTGTATAAATTATTGGATATGACAACATACATTCTCTACTGTTCAGTGTTTAATCAAATTGTGATAACATGTTTTCAGACACAGTAATCATTCATCAATTCTCTGTGGTCTTCCTCTGCAAAGAGGAGAAGAGGAAAACCACGAAGCAGATGGATACAGGATGTAACTGATGGTTTGAGCATGATATCTGCAGCGGCAGATATCTGGCTTATGAGAGAAATTCGGAGGACTGTTAGGGTGGCAAAGTTCTGCTCAGGACAAGTTATTTGATGATGAATTATCCATCATGGATAACTAAAAATTAGAGCCCTGTTAACCTTGAACCTAGTGGTCAAAGTTTCCTGGTTTACGCAACTTGTGTGGGGCTGACGTGTGTTCTATGGGTCACCAGCAGGCTACTAATTTTCACTCTACGCTCTTACTAAGAAAGATTAGCGAACCTCAACTCTGCTGGATGCAGAGTCAGGCGCAGAACATAACTTGTAGATCAAAGATGCTTTCGGAACTGAACCAAAATTCCATATGTATCCTTTGGTATGTAAAAAAGCTCAAAAGGAGCGTTCATATTTGAACAGATATCTGTATGACTAGGCTCATATTCCTTACAATCATAAATTTTAAAAATGTTTCAACTTACTGCTGAATCAAGTCTGTCAACAGGATGTGCTTCTTCTGCCAAGAGTTGAACTGATGAGTCATCATTGATCGTCACAGATCCACTACTTACTAAAACAAAACAATGGCACTTTTAAAGACATTCTATTTTTTGTAATCCCCTTATATATCTATAAAATATATTGTTTTACACAATGTAATGAATATTTTTAGTGCACTTTCAGACTATTATGCAAGCACAAATACCGGTATTCATCATGCCTACACTAATACTATACAGACTTTGTCTCCTGTTTCTATCAAGCATAATGGGAAAGGGTGTGGCAAAACTATATACCAAAGACAAAATATAAAAAGTATGAGATAAGTTAGTTTTACAAAGTACAACAGACTAAATTAGCAGTTTTTTTAACCTGCAGGTCTTGTCACCCAAGGAAAGTAAAATGGTACATTTTCTTCTGGAGGGTGTCGGTTATTTTTTAAAATACAGATAAACTGCACATATTTAACAAGCGTTTGAAAAAATATTTAATAATTGAATGTTGGCTTCAAAATTTGAACCTTTTGGCAGTGATGGGTCATCTAATGTGAACTTCGCCAATAATCAACTACTTTTGGCAGTCAAAAATAATCACCCAGAGTCATACTCAGGTTAGCTAATGCAGGGAAAGGACACATATTCAATTTCAATACAATCATAAAGCATTTCTATCCAAGCTGCAATACTTGGAGTGAATTGGATGAGACTCTGAAGGAGTCCTTCACCTTATATCAAATGAAAAGAAATTTCACTTGCACTTCAGCAAAAAATTGCAGTGTTACAAAACCCATTCTCTGCTCCCCTGAAATAGACAGCATTCCTAATGAAGTACAGGATGAATTCTTGGATTTGTGGAAAGGTTTCTCTGCACATTTGTTTATTGATACATTGCGGACTCGATTCTGGTGTGCTACGTATCCTTATCATTAGTCCTTGTTGTGACTAAGGGCACATATGGCTGAGACAAAAAAATGTTGAACTTTGCACAATAACTCCCTATCCTTGAAATCCACTTTGTATTATTACCAACTCCTTTCTCATCATGAGAAATTATATTTCTTTCTTCCTGTTTTAAAATTCTTATAATATTGCTTCCCTTTTTTAAACAGATAGGATCATTATTAATTTTTTAAGAGTCAATGTTTTTACAGTGCCATCGATTTTTGATATATGTACTTTGTATTCTTTGCTTGATAAAGATCTTTTGGTTGAGATGTAGATTTAGTCTGCTGTAGCAGCTTGCAGAACTACAGTACTTTATGTTTTTTATGTTTCATAATCAAACATAAGCAGACTTGAAATTCATTTTAATCAGAGACTCAAGAGCATATCCTGCCCATTATACATACACCAATGAATGAAATAGGCCTCATGAACAAGGCCTACGAAGCTATGGGGAACCCACAAGGAGCTCCAACTGATGTGCAGCTTCATAGAGGCAACCCATCTCCTAGTTTAGGCTGAGCATATGAAACCAATCGCATAGAAGAAGAAAGTCACCAATATTAACACAGGACGACTCCAACAATATGAGCAGATTAGAACAAGTTGTCATTCTACACCTCAGAACAGGAGATAATTTGCTCTGCAGATATGTATACAAAATTCCAGATTGACAATTCAACCATGTGAACAGGCACTCCAGAATACATACTTCAAAACTGTCCCTAATATGATGAGACAAACACACTGACCTAGTGAAACAACACTGAAAATTAAAAACTGCACGAACTATGTGTGAGCAACAAAAGACAGTGAAGTTTATAATGAGACAGCATTAAATATAGACAATATTTCAAGTGAAAGGAATTAGTCACTTATATTATTCATTTGGACATGCAAGATACAAAACATACACAGCATATTAAATACGAAAGATATCAGTTATTGGAATGTAAAACTGCAATAGAAAGCAGTAAATATAAATCTTTATTAGTAAATATAAAAAGATTAAGGACATGAGACTTAATTTCTGTTTGATATACTTTTCAAAAGTCTGATCAGCTAAAAATGGAATCATTGCATTTCCAATAATTTACTTACCGAAAAACTTCTTCAGAGCTCCATCCTCTTCATGCACATGAACCACACCTGGCTTCAAAACTGCCAATGTTGGAACATGAGCTGGCAGAATACCAATGCTTCCACTGAATGTTGGCACATCAATCTGTTTAACTTTAGCATCCCTGTAATACACCTGCAAGACCAGACAGGGCATGGGAAATAAATCATAAAGTGAGCATATATTAAACTACAAATACAAGATCCAAAACTTTATTTCTTGAAATATATGGCTGCAAATGTCATGTTGAAATTTTATGCTCTTTTTAAGTACAGTCTATGCTACTTTCCCTGCTACATCATCTTCCATGCCTTCACACATTGGATTCCCATGTCAAAGTTTTGCAGTCTCCTGAGTATTAAAAAAACTCCACAATGCTGCATAGAACATATTTCCTTGGGGTTTTCCACATACAAACATATGTATCCTTGTCGATTCAGTTAAACTCATGTACGGTTACATTAGTTATTTCCTGGAAGACACGGTTGACATAGATGGTGTTGTATGGGGTGTTTATGATTGTTGGGAAGCTCTGCAATAGTTTTCCTTTTGCTGGGCATAGGAGCAGTACATGTTTTACTGTCTCATATGAATCGCAAGATGGAGATTCAGAAAAGGATATCATCGAAAAAATCAAGAAGGCAAGGCAAACTTTTGCCATGCTAAACAAAATCTGGAAAACGGACTAAATCCTAGGACAAAACTTAAAATATATAGAAGTAATATACTGGGAGTGTTATTATACAGTAGTGAACGCTGGAAAATGACCCAACACATAATATACAAGTTTGAGACATTTCAGAATAAATGTTCAAGAAGAATCCTGCAAATTTGTTGGTCAAATACCATAACAAATGAGATTTTGAAAGGAACGGACTGTGCATCTTTGGAGACCATCATTAAAAGACAAAGATGGATTGAACATGTATAGTGTATGCCAGTAGGGGCATTGGCTAAGACAGCTCTCAGATGGATAGTGGATAGGAAGAGAAGGCCTGGACGTCCAAAGGAAACACAGAGAAGAACTGTGGAGAGAGAGGTGAAGGAGTGTGGCCTGATCAGAGACGGTTGGTAGAAAGGCAGCAGAAGTCTCTTGTGAAAGCCTTGTGTCAATCGGGACACGCAGAGGATATAGATAGAAGAATAACTGCAACTGGTTGTGGCGTGAGTAGATGACATCTATAGCTGTTATGTGGATCTACTGTCCTGGAGAAACAGGATTTCATGGTAACTAAACAGCTGACATCTACAAAGAATAGTGAGACCGTTTAATGTGAGGCCATTTAATATGACACAGTGACATTGAGGTCATTCCATGATCAATCCTTTTAAAGTCTTGTTGACGATTTGGTTTTAGAAAGAACAAAAGAGCCTGAAAGGTTCTAACATCTACATAGAGAATATTTTTCAAACAGCTCTAAGGATTATGTGGACTCCAGGTCAATAGAAAAATAATAATGAAAAACCTAATATATGCAGATGACAATATTGGTAGCTGAGAACAATCAAGAACTAGTAGACCAACTAGACAAAACTAGTTAGGAATATAGATTGGACATTAACATCCCGATAACGAATACTATAGTTATCAGCAAGGAAAGAGAGAAGACAATAGAAATATGTTTTTAAACGCATGGAGGACTGCTGAAGCAAGTAAACAATATCTTAGTCATATCTTGTATACATGATTACGGAAGTGAAAATTAGAATAAAAGGAGAATAGGAATGACCAAAAGTACATTTAATGACAGGAGCAAGTTACTAACTTCCAAACAAATAACTAAAGATGAGAATTATTAACTGTTTTTGGGCAAATTACAGCCTGAAGAGTACACATCAAGGCAAGAGATAAGGGATGTTGAAGGTCCCCTTTCAGAATTGCTCTACACCTGGTTCTGCAACTAGAAGAATTAAGAATAAAAAGTGGCAGTATAAACTGTACGTTACACATGCAGTGCCGCCTCGAGGGTTACTGCCCAATTTGGGGTGTAAAGAATAGAACCACTGTTTCTGCCATTGCATGTAAGAGTATTATAGAGGTTGGCTGAAATCGATGCACATGTCCTAAACTTAGAAACTATGTGTTTAGGCCTACCAAACTAATAAGTGAATTATTAACTGTTTTGGCAAATTACACCTGACATCAAGGCAAGATAAGGGTGTTAATCCCTTGAGAATCCTACATTTGCAACTAGAAGAATTAGAATAAAATGAGTATAATGCGACAGAGTGCCTGCAAGCAATATCTCAATTTATAATAAAGTTTAGTAAAAGTATCATTCATAGTTGATTTATAGTATGCAAGTTGCAAATGCCCCTACTAGAACGAATAAGGTAAAACTGGTACATAATCAGCGAGTTATAGACAGAATATCATTCGCTTATCATTTATCACGATAATGCTGGCATGCACACAGTAATATAAATATAATAATAACATTAACATGACTCGTCAGTCAGCCACCTTGGCTTGCATGTCCAGAATCAGAATAGGAGGATGAAGGTGGTTCTGTTAGTGTATTATCATTTGATCACGTCATGACTACATGTTATATATTTGACTATATAAATAATTATATCAAACTAATTATTAACCAGTCTGGTTAATGCCTAAACGCATCGATAAATCGTAACATATGATTTGATCTACTACTACTACCGCATTTTTTGGTCAAACTTTAGACTAACCTTTCTACCTTTTTTGTGGTAAATATAACTTAATGAAAAAGTAATTTTTCATGTAGGCCAATCTATACTAGTTACTGTTCCAATGTCTCTAAATACTTACTTCATACGGTGATGCAAATGTGAATGCCATATCGGCATAATTTCGGTGTCCGGCTACAATAAGACGTGAACATTTTTGCAAAAGAATAGATGACCGGTTTACACCTTTAGCAAGAGCAGCAGCCATTTTGAACGGACAAGTTCAAGGGTAAAGGGGAAGTTAACCAGCATCATAACATCTGCAGTGTCCTCCTTTAAAAAAAAATCGCAATGCAGTAGTGGTGTGCGTTTCAGTTACTTTCTTTGTTTTAGTGACTGCTATTTTGCAAGAAATACTCGTTACTCAGTATTGTATTGATCTCGTACACGTTACACATATGCACAGTGCCTGCAAGCAATTTCTCAACTGAGCGGCAAGGAGAAACTGCTTAGAGGCCATGAATAACGGTACGAGAGGAACATGGACAACTCGGTCAGTTTCAGTTTGGAATATTTTCATTGCACTCCGGACATGTCCATAGGTGCTCCGATCTCCTTCGCAATATTTCCAACAGCGTCCAGTGACTGACCGTACCAGTTCTATTTTGAGTGATGAGCCTACTCGTGTACCTGTTGTACTGTTCTTTTCTTGCCACACCAATCTTCACACCCAGCTCTCGCAATCTAGTAGTTGACGTAGATTGGTTTAGATGAAGGTCCTCTCTGTGGCCACGCTCTATGAGGGCGTTCACGATGTCAGCTCTGTCCATTGGCTGGCCCTCTGATATGGCGACATAGCCAGCCAGCCTGTCTGCTCTCTCATTGCCAACGACACCCATGTGCCCGGAACAAAGACAAGACTAATTCTGCAAATTGTTGACGCCTGCAGTGATTCAGTCGATTCCTGCGCCCGCCCTCTACCTTTCGGATCATACTCAATGAGTCACTCAGAATGCACGCATGAGTGTCAATGTCTTCTATGGAATCGAGTCTTAATATTTCTCGCCTCATTCAGTAAAGTTCGTTATCAACATAGATGGAGACTACAGTAAACTATGTAGAATGGCGAAACCAATAATACAAAGTACTGTATTTTACAAAACCAGTGACAATACACAGGAACGTTTCAACCAAAATGCCTTTTTCAAGCAAACGATACAACAGGAGTGACGAATTTCACAGCACACTACATATAGACTTTGACAAAGATATTACAACGGTCAAAAAATAAAAATATGTGACTAAAAACGAAATAAATGTAGAAAAACTAGAAGTGGAAAAAGAAGAGAAACACTAGAAAATCAAGTAAATATATTACATATACATTTAACATATCAGGTGCCGTGCCGGCTGGCGTAGGCGATCATGGATCTCCACAAATCTGTTATTGGTGTTTGCTTTCAACTCACATGTTGACGCTCTACCGTGCCATGAAGTCAGGGTATCCAAAATTTTCTGTCTTCCTCTGTCTCGTCTACCCTGATTTTACGGTTGTCACAATGTGTTCTAAGCCTCCCTCCTCATCACTGCCCGAAAAATGATGACTGTCTCTTTCTTATATTGATGATACGCTTTCTCTGTGTCTTGATCTCCTTCAACACCTCAACATTAGTCATTTAGCAGTACATGGGATTCTCATCATTCTTCTGTAAAACCACATTTCAGTGGCCCTCAGAGATTTTTCGATCTGTGTGTTCAGTTGGCAGTGAGGAAGGGCTGGCAAGAGAAAGGAAGAGCTGGAAGAAATTTGTTGAAGACCTGTGCTCTGTTGGGAGTTTAAAGGTGAAGAAGTAATATGTCTTATGTTGTCTTGATCCATCAAGTACCATATAGAGCTCCCTCGGTTTCTAGTGCAGCCCAAACCTAGTTTCTGTCTGAGGTGGGTAACAAATCCATAACACCCCAGCTCTTCAATGCCATGTACATTTTTTTAACCGTCGTTCTATCAATTACTTGTTAAACACTGTTTGAGAGCATGAGTTATTCTGTGCCCTCTTTAAGCGCCTCATCATCAAGTAGCTTGTCATGAGCAGAACTTTGCCACCCCAACAGTCCCCCAGAATTTCTCTCTCATAGGCCAGATGTTCTGCCTCTGCAGCCGTCATGTTCAAACCATCAGTTACATCCTGAATCCATCTTCTCCGTGGTCTTCCTCTTCTTCTCTCTGCCGGTATGCCTTCTTCCATGATGGTCTTCTCCAGCCCTTCATATCTTTTTATATGTCCAAATACCTCAATTTTCTCTTTCTTATTTGTAGCATCAGCCTACAGAATGCAAAATGAAAATAATTTGAGTTTCGACTACAGTATGTATTGGATGGACTGCTTTGACAGTCTCTCACTGTCAACTGGGCTACATTTGATACTACATGAACATTGTCTTTCTTCTTCTTTCGTCGTTCTGATCATTTTATCACTCTTGTGATATGTTTGATCTTGCCAGACGTTACGTGCACATTGGTTTGAGGCCTACGCATAGATTTCTACAGTTTAGGACATTGATCCGATTTCACCAAACCTCCTTAGTCGCCTCTTACGACATGCATGGCAGGTAACAGTGGTCTATTCTTTACACCCCAAATTTGGGCCGTAACCACTCTGCATTTTCTTTCTTACTAATGTGTTTACTTTTCAGTTTATGTACATTATAAATACCATAATGAGCTAAATGGCAAGAGCTGTGCTGTTGGATAAGTGAAGAAGATATAATCTTCAAAATGCTTGTCTTGCAAATACACTGGTGAAGGAATAATTAGTCTTCTCTGCTCCTCATACGCTGGATATTTTTGCAAAAAATATTATTTTGCAGACCGCCCATATTTTGCTGGGGCCTAAGAGGGGAGCAAAGAATAGTAGCACTGCGACTTACAAGGAATGTCGTTAAGAGACGACGAGGTAGGGGCCTAGGAAGCTACCTAGTAAACAAAGTGTCATTGGCTGAAATCGGATGCATGGTCCTAAGCTGAAGTCTATCGTTAGGGGCCTACAAACCAATGTGCAACGATACCGTTCTGGCAAAGATCAAACATTTCACAAGAGTGTTTAAAATTGGTCGTAAAAAAAAAGAACAAAGTGTCACAGAAATTGATGTGCTGGCCTACTTGTAGGCATAACGTACAATGTCAATCACTCTTAGGCTCAGATCACATACAAACCCGCCCAGTGGTTACAGGTGCCCAAATTTGGGGTGTAAAGAATAGAACCACTGTTACTACCATGCATGTCGTGAGCGACTAAGGAGGTTTGCTGAAATCGGATGCACATGTCTAAATGTGCAGAATCTAGCGTTTAGGGCCTCAAACCAATGTAAGCATACGTTCTGCAAGATCAAACATATCACAAGCGTGATTAAAATTGGTCGTAAGACACGCGCAGAAGAAGACATACAATCAGTGTTTAACAAGTGGTCAATATGTAGCTTCAAGAATAATAATTTTGCAGATATTACCTTGTTAAGTAGAAACATCAAGATATTTTAAACTAATTTAATTGAAAACTTAACTACGAATTTTCAGTAGGAGGAAACTATACTAGTTGCCCATATTATGCCTGAATTCATAGCGGACAAAAATAAAGAATAAGGATTATTGTGGACACTGATAATGACATAAGTGATGCACGAGAAGAGACGTGACGATACTAGCTTTTAATTTAGAAATGTTTTTTAATTGTGAAAACATTAAAATATACAAGTATCAAAGTGTGTCCATGAGACTGTACAACTAACATTGTTTCTGCTATATTGTCTTGGGAATCACAAAGAAGTAGGATAGATGAAGGTAGGTACAGTCCTTTACTTGGTAACTCAGGGACACAAGGCAGACATTGCTGGAACTGTCTAGAGTGCACCAGCAGCAACTAGGTCAATCTTCTTCTTTTGTTGTCACAGTGCTACCGGGTTGTTGCCCAGTGTCTTGGTTTTCTGTTTTTGTCTTGCGCTGCTATAGTTATTTTTGCTTTTACAGGATTCTGCTATGCCATCTATCCTTATTTTTCATAGTCTTTCTCACTTTCTTTCTGATGATCTGTTGTAGAAGACCGTTATATGTGGAGTTTGGTTGGTTTTTATTAGTGCAAACCAAACCTTTCCTCCTTAGTTTTTGTAATAATGGTGATTTAGAATAATCACCCCAAGAGTTACGGCCCAAATCTGGGGTGTAAAGAATAGAACCACTGTTACCTGCCATGCATTCGAAGAGGCGACTAGGAGGTTTGGCTGAAACGGATGCATGTGTCGCCAGGAATGCTAACCAAACAAATGCTTGCAAAACGGATGACAGGCAGCAAGCAAGATAACATAGCGCAATGAACTCACAATGAAGAATGGGATAACGGATTCACGTCAGTTCAATCCGTCTCGGAGATATAGCCATGCAGTAAGAATGTCAGACCTACCTTCACGAGGGTGGCCAAACTTAACTCATGGAAGAGGTGCGCACAAAAAGCAGAAATCAAGGAATTATATCCCAGTAACGGCCAGTATGCAGACTTGAGAAGAGTGCCTTCACTAGCGCTCAAGACAAACTGATGGCGTGGTGATAATCTTCTTCTTGTTCTTTGTGTTCGTTCGACCATTTTAATCACTCTTGTGATATGTTTGATCTTTGCAAGAACGTGTATCGTTGCATTGGTTTGAGACCCTAAATGCATAAGACTTCTAACGTTAGGACACCTGCATCTGATTTCAGCCAAACCTCCTTAGTGCCTCTTACGACATGCGTGGCAGGTAACAGTGGTTCTATTCTTAACACCCCAAATTTGGGCCGGTAACCACTCAGGCTGATGATCTGAGAGACGTGATACAGAATTTGGTCTGCTTTTATATTAAGAACGAAATCCACACTTGTGAGCAATACAGGATTGATTTAGAACAATGCTGGTATTCTGTTTTATTTCCCTCACACAAAAACACATACCACTCAACTACACAGATCATTTGAGCACAAACATCACTTGGCAACACATATACTGCACAATGACGATCCATGCATGACAAAACATCTACAACATGATAACACCATTTATGACACATCATTTGACAACACATACCATATAAAAATTTGATAGAGACAAGTACAAAGAACAAGAACATCATGTCATTAAAACAAGCAAACATGTTGTGATAGAACATCTTTAAGACAGTTTATGTTCTCTTTGTACTTGGTTTCAGCTCATCATAGCAGGATCTCATAAAAATGTGTGGCTTCATCTTCTGAGGTTCATAACCCTCATGACCCTGGAGATGTCAAGAGAAAATCATTCATTCAACATTGGGATGCTTATATAATGTTTAGTCAGAGACTGGCGTAGCAAATGTACATGAATGAAGACATAAACAGAAAATATTGTGTAGCTAATCATCATCAGTCTATGCAACTAAGGATACATATGGAAGAGACAAAAAATATCCACTCAATTCGATTTTGTGCCTTTCTTTCTACCTCAAACCTAGTCTTATGCTTGTCTTTGACTCTGCTTCAAACATTTCAATGTGCCACTAGGCTTCCATTTTTCTGCTGCACCTGGATTCACTGGATTTCATGTAATTGCAATTTTCTTTTCTCACCCTGAAGACATGTCCAATCATCGCCCAGATTTCTCAAACAAGATTTGTTTTTAAAACTTAGCATTTTAATTCTTGTGGTAGTTTCTTCTGGTTGTAGCATTATTTTCACACAATAGTTTAAAATTTCACACCGCTATGAATTCAGACGCAGTCAGCGGAAATGATATAGAACCTTTAACTGATTTTTTGGTGAAAATTGCTTTCCTTATCATCATTGTCCCTCACTCTCAAAAGTAAGTTATGCATGTTATTTCCTACTGTTTGAGTTATATGTTAGTCAGAGATGAGTTAGCAATTGTATTATTTAATTGGTAAAAATTGAAACAAAGTTTTATTGTAAATTGAGCACTTCCACTCAATTGCAATGCTGCCCTAGATATTTTCATTGGAAATATCATAAAAGTTGTTGAGCATTAAAACTGATTATCTGCCCAATTGGAATGAAATTGAACCATTGATCCAAATTTTTAAGAGATTCCAGAAGCATGGAAGTCCTGTTCTTCCTTCTTCTTCTTTGCGTTCTTCTTTACAACCAATTTTAATCACTCTTTGAGATATGTTTGATCTTTGCCAAGAACATGTATACATTGCACATTGGTTTGGTGGGCCCTAAACGCATAGACTTCTACACGTTTAGGACACATGCATCCGATTTCAGCCAAACCTCCTTAGTCACCTCTTATGACATGCGTGGTTCTATTCTTTACACCCCAAATTTGGGCCCGGTAACCACTCGGACGTGGAAGTCCTGTTCTTCTTCTTCTTCTTTGCGTTCATTCTTTACGACCAATTTTAATCACTCTTTGTGATATGTTTGATCTTTGCCAAGAACGTGTACACGTTGCACATTGGTTTGGTAGGCCCTTAAATGCATAGACTTCTACACGTTTAGGACATGTGCATCCGATTTCAGCCAAACCTCCTTATTCGCCTCTTACGACATGCTTGGCAGGTAACAGTGGTTCTATTCTTTACACCCCAAATTTGGGCCCGGTAACCACTTGGGCGGGAAGTCCTGTTGAAATACTATCCACGATTTGTTAAATCTAGAAAGTAAAATGACAGCGTCTACCAACATCTTGGTAATTATTCAACCTTGAAGACATGTCCAATCCATCGTCTTTGTATCTCTTTATTTATGTCTGCCAGACCTGGTATTGTTAAGTATTGTTCTAAGAAGTCTTCCCTAGAATCTTCTCAACATACTTGCTATTTTCTTATGTGTTTCCCAAAGTCTCAGACCCATAAAGAACTGTTGTAACACAAGTTTTATATATCTGCAGCACTACTGCTGCCTTGTAGTTGATTGGGAAACAGGTGAGCAAACCGTACACAAAACTGGATGGGCGGCAAACCAAGGAGTCCAAAACGACTGGTTTGCTGGCGCCTCATAAGCCTAGCGCTAAGGGTCGCTGCCCTAAAAGAAAATACCAGCCTGCTGCCTTGTGGGTTTTGGCTGGGGACAGCAAAAGACTAATAGAGAACGAACCCAGTAAACGCTGGTTGAAACCGAACACACCCGAAGGATAAGCACCTGAGCTCCAATAGGTACTGAAGGCATGGCATATACATCCGTTCTTGATGTTCGGCTGCTTATATATCACAATAGAATGATAAAAGCAGACTAAGAACGATCGCGAGAGAGATTTCTGCAGCATACAACCAACAACCCCTAACTAATTGCACATCATTGGCAATCACAATTAGAGGAAGAAGATGGAGATGTCTTGCACATGAGTATAGAATGCCCCTGGGAACATTTTCCAAGAGAACAGCAGATGAAAGAAGTGGATGGAGTTGACCAAAGAAAATATGGAGGACAGTGGAAAGGAAAGAATAAAGACTGACACCAATGGGGTACACTATTTTTCTTCTTCTTTGTGTTCGTTCTTTACAACCAATTTTAATCACTCTTTGTGATATGTTTGATCTTTGCCAAGAACTGTATACGTTGCACATTGGTTTGGTAGGCCCTAAACGCATAGACTTCTGCACATTTAGGACATGTGCATCCGATTTCAGCCAAACCTCCTTAGACGCCTCTTACGACATGCGTGGCAGGTAACAGTGGTCCTATTCTTTGTATCCCAAATTTGGGCATCTGTAACCACTTGGCGGGTACACTATTGAAGAATGTCTTATGTGTCAACTAGAACATGATAGAACTAGAAATAGCTAATAGGTGCGGGAGAGATAACCGAGAATTTAATGCAGAGATTATTCTTAAAATGTCATTGTTTTATTCAAATAAAATCCAGCTTAGACTTTGCTAAGTTATTGGTTACTAAACCGTCGTCACTTCACTCCAGGCAGACCCATAGGTGCTCAGTCTCCCCCAACAGATGTCGAAGAGTAGGCTTACTGATGGTTCATGTGGCCTGCTGGTTAAAGACAGTCCTCACTCTGCCCCCTCAGAGAAGCATCTGGCCTAATGGATTATAGCGTGGTCTCCCATTTAGGAAACCCAGGTTCAATTTCTGGTACGGACAAGGAGTTTTTTCTATTTGTACATAAAGAAGAATTCTCAACTTGAAAAGTTTCGCTGCGACTGCACTAGCGATTAATGTGACCATTAAATCCCTCAGGCTCATGTCCCTCCTGTCCTACATCGTCCTAAAAAGCAGTATTACAGGCAGTAATGACAGTTTTTTTTTCACTTGGCCCCTCAGGCATCTAGTTCTACCCTGTACATTGGATACCTCCAACTCCTTAAATCGTTGGATCAATTCAACATCTATTTTAATGTCTTCATATAACAGGCATTCATGAAGAGACATGATATATAAAAATCAGACAACAATTAGATGTGTATATTCACCTTTGACCAATCATAGCTAGAAGCATAACCGAAGATGTTGCCCTGAGCATTGAAGCAACAAGTGGTGATAGGTAAGTCAAACTGTTCGAGTTTTGAGCTTTGTTCTGGCATCCTTATCCCAAAAACTGAAGCGTCCATCAGAACCAACTGTTGCCAAAGTGCCATGAACAGGATGGAATGAGATATCATTCACCTGTTCAATCAAGAAAAGAAGTTTATAGCACAGCACCCACACAAGTCACACTGCGACAGGTACGTAGTACACACTAGGCACACTGTTTCAGGTATGTGGTATACTATCTTATCCTATGCATGTCAGGATAAAAGTGGAATGACTCAGTAACTAAATACTGGACATAGCCCATTCTGCGATTACAAATATAAACAATAATTATAAAATTACTTAACTCTTGCTTTTAGGAAGTGTATCAGTTAAACTCTAATATTCAAGTATTGACAAATTGTAAAAATAATTACGGCTCAATATGAAACAAGAACTAGCTGTATTTTTGCATTATTTATGTATTTTAAATGCATAGAATATGTTTCTCTTTCTCTCTCTTATGCCTTTTTAACTCCAGTTTGGGCATATGCCCTCAACCAACTCATGCCAAATCTTAGCTGTCTCTTGTAGCTCCTTCCAGCAGAGAGAGAGAGAGAGAGAGAGAGAGAGAGAGAGAGATAGTCATGCAGTTAAATGTATGATGATTTGAATTCTCTATGCACTTTTCTATTTCATTTCTGACACAATGACTACAGTCTCAGACTATGACAGACATACATTTTCAGACTATTCTTCTTCTTCACCCCTAGGAAGGCATAGATCCGCAACCAAGGCCTTCCAAGTCCGCCTATCCAAGGCCATATTTTCCAGATCTCTCCACTCTCTCCCAATTTTCTTGCATTCTGTCTCTGGGTGTTCTTGGGTCTTCCCTATATTACCATGGTGGTTCCATCGGAGAACCTGTATCATGATGCTGTCAGGGGGTTTCCTCAGTGTGTGTCTTATCCATTGTCACCTTCTGCCCCTCATATCTTGTTCCATTTGCCATTGTTTCGCTCTATCCTACAGTTTCCTGTTTGTGGTTCTGTCATACCATCGCAGATTGAGCATCCTGCGCAGGCATCTATTGATGAATGTCTGCTAAATTTTGGTGTTCCCCATGTCTTCATATAGAAGGACAGCCTTTTCTCAGATTATGAAGGACATATACTCTCTGATTACAGATACATTCTCTTGACTAGAAATGAGATTACATTATCTAACTAAACTACTGATAACTTACAGCATAGATGTCCTGTACACCTCCACTTGGGGCAACATTGGACCTATGGCATTTGAATGTGAAATTGTCCTTGGGGTTGGTAGGGTTGACATACTGTATAGCTACTCTTCCTTCAATGCTACCAAGAGCAAAACCAGTTGGTGCATTTGTTTTTTTGTCAGTGAATATGCTGACACATCGGTGCTGGAAATAAATATTATTACAAGAAAGATTTCAGTGATGCACATTCATGTTATGAGAAATGTGGTTCAGAAACAGACAAAAAAGCACAGGGCAATGTCTCTAATTTTAGAGACATCTCTTATCAAATTCTTATCAAATCATTAATGAAAGAACAAACAGGTACTCCATATCGACCACTTGTTAACCACTCTTTGTGATGTGTATGTTATCTGAGCCTAAGAGTGATTTATGCTGTGCACCTACAAGAAGACCAGCAGATCCGATTTCTGCTACACTTTTTATTTACTCAGGTAGTTTCCACTACCTTAGTCACCTCTCACGACATGTCTTGTAGGTCACATTGTTACTATTCTTTGCTTCCCCGTGAGCCCTGGCAACACATAAGTGCTTATTCTGCTATGAATTCAGGCGTAGTCATAGTGCTTCTGATTTTTGCATGAAGGCTTGCTTTCTTCGACTGCAGGGGTCATGACTACGTCTAAATTCATAGAACAGGGCCAGTTAATCCATCCCTCTTCTGGGGACTACATGCAAGCTGTATGGGCTTGTAGCAATCAATACCAGTCTACGGTAATATCCTTAACATACCAGATACCAGTCTAAGGTAATATCAACAGAAAAATACCAGTGTACTGTAATACTTAAATTGTACATCTCTTATCTATTAATCTTACAACTGATCGTGAGATCAAAGGTCATACCCAGAGATCTTTCTTTCGATCTAACACGAGTCTACTATGTCCTACCTGATATTTCAGCGGTGATTCCATTCTCTTAAACTCTTGGGGTTGAACATCCAGCTGGTAGATGATGATCTGTCTCCCTGCCACCCCAACAACAGCCATGGGATATTTCTGAGATATGCAGATTTATGCTAATATGATAGTCTTATTCAAAACAAGAATTTGATCATTATTATGTCATATCTCTAAAAAGTTGATACACAAAAATTTTGATTTTTGTCTTCAAAAAAAAGTATGACATGACACCATCAGTAGACTTGGCAGAAAACAACATAAAAATTTTCTGACTCTAAACAGAACACTGTCGGTTCAATCACCCTATGCAAAGAATAAAGTCTCATTGGTTATATGCATACTGTGAAATGTGCCAAGACACATTGCAGACAGCACATTCTCCTGGCCCTAAAACCACAGTGTTTCATTATTACTAAATATGTTTGTTAATTTCTATTGTGTCTGTTTCTACTGTCTTGCTCTAGCCTGTATTCCGTCTTCTTTCCGTTAACTTGAAATATTATCTATATCTGCAATGCTCTCTGATGTGATGAAGTCTGAAGTGAAAGTGAGTCTTTGCCACAATTCTCATAGCTAAATTTCTTTGAACGCTCCATATCGACCACTTGTTAACCACTCTTTGAGATTTGTATGTGATCCGAGTCTAAGAGCAATTGTATGTTATGCCAGTTATACGCCTACAAGTAGGCCAGCACATCTGATTTCTGCAATGCTTTTTATTTACTAGGGTATCTTCCCTATACCCCTACCTCAGTTGCCTCTTGCGGCATGCATTGTAGGTAAGTGTTACTATTCTTTGCTCCCCTCGAGGGCTGCGGCAACACCTAAACAATAAGGCAGGTTTCTTGAAAAAAATATTGCATATTGGAGTAAAACCTCTTTTCCTCTGCTTATCTGATCATACTTAATTTACGTGACTTATTCCGCTCCGCTCCTCGTGGTGCATAAGAGCCTCACCAGTTGTTTAGCACCTTTCCCCGTCTCTGGCCGTTTATTTATGGCCTTACAGGATAGTCCAGCACCCAATAAAAGACTATACAGTTCCTCAGGAAGACTTCCTCTCTAGGTCTGTTTAGGATGCCCCCTTTTATGTGAGGGTTCCACTCAAGTGCTTATATAGTGACACTCGACTGTGTCTTCCATAGGGTATGCTCGACCCATCGCCATTTTATCCACTTAATCTGGGTCATCACGGGTTTCTGTCCTGTTCTTATCCACAGGTCAGTGTTTTCAACCTGTCGTACCATCTCAGTCTGAGCATATGCAGAAAACATCTGTTTATTTGATAAGACTCTTCACAAAAGCAACAGTCCACCCTGCACCTCTTTTCTCCATGTACATCTGTCTTTGGTGACTCTTTCTCATATGTTTTACAAGTAGACTTGTGACAAAATAGTTATATAAATCTAAAAAAAATGAAATTGACACTAAGTTCAAGTTTTCCCATAACCCTTCATATATAAGTATTTGCTCTTATGAGACTATTAAATGTAATGATATGAGCTGACAGCTGTGTGGCTCTGTAAAGTACCTGTCAGTCAGGAATAAGTTTGTAACTGGTACAACACAAGTCAGAAAACAATAACTCACCACATCAGCACAGTAAACCCTCTCTGGTAACTGTATACTTAAGATTGGAGTAGATGACCGTGTGTCCCAAAACTGAAAAATCAAAGATCAACTTAACATTACAGAACATTAGGTCACTCTAAAAAAAATATTTACATGCATGATTATACATTGGAACAGATATACAAACACTTTGAACGCAATATTACAGCGCACTGGATCGGCCTATATCAAAAGTTTTAAATATATTAATATACATTGACCTGGGGACATATTCCCAGTGGCAACATATAGATGTGAATTGTGGACCATAACACAAACATTTTTTGTTTTCTTTCGCCGCTTTCAACTCAGACGAAGTTTCATCTCTGAAACTGATTTTTGCGTGAAAATCTGTTTTTCCAATTTCTTACAATGGCAGCAGCGTGCACATTGTAAATTACTTACACTGGCAGCCGTGTGCTCAATGTACTGTAATTAGTATTCCTGCCATACAGGCAGATTTTCTCCGACTTCAGAGGTACTCACGTTATCGTCCTGAGTAAGACCAGGGACTCGAACAAATGCCGGACAGTAGGTTCGAACCTGAGCTATGAGGCGTCTCACAGCTAGCAGGCCGAGCTACTATCAACTACTCTAGGCAGTCCCCCACCACAAACATTAAAAGTTGAGGCTTTTGAAACAAGGTGTAACAAATGTTCTGAGCACATCCTGGACAGAGAAGAGAAAAAGCAAAGACATCCTACAAGACCTGCATATTGAGGAGCATTGGCACATAAATAACACCATGCCCCGGAAGATTAAATATTTTGGCCATGTTAAGCATCACAGTGGTTTGGAGATAACGTCAATGGTTTCTGGAGTACGAGACAGGGGATGACAAAGGCAAGGTGGCATCAAAGAAACCTTGAACATGATGCGGAGAACTTACTAGAGACAGAGATTTTTCAGACGGATTGTGATGAAAGCTACGTTTGCAAGGAAATGCTACTACTTGATACATTGGGACAGACACGTTGAACTCAATATTACATCACACTGGATCAGCATACATAAAAAGTTTTTAATACCTTCTACTTCTTTGAAAGCTCCATATTGACCACCTGTTAAAACACTCTTTGTGATCTGAGCCTAAGAACGATTGTACGTTGTGCCAGTTATGCGCCTACAAGTAGGCCAGTACATTTGATTTTTGCTACGCTTTTTATTTATTACGGCAGCTTTTCTAGGTTACTACCTAAGTCGCCTCTATTTGGTCATTTTATTTATTTCTCTATCTTGTACCTTCCTCAAAAACACTGAGCACTACATCATTCTGCTTACTCTCTAATGTCCACATATGTCCATACTGTCATCACAAACTCCTAACAGGTACCCCAGCTATTTCTGCAAGGTCTACATTCATATGTAAAAAGACAACATTCCCAGATACATCCTGACATATAAACTTTAACAGTCACTACCTTTAGTATTTTGTCCCAGCTTCCAGTCATGACACAAGTGTAGGTAGGTGCTTTGATAAAGTGTACAGTCTTCACTGGAGCATCATGCTGAAACATAAGACACACTCTACTAGAACTAAGCATACAGATCTAAGAACACACATCTAGAACATCATGACTAAGAATATAAACTTATCAGTCCCTGGGCACGCAGGAGTTAGGGGTAATGAATGAGCTGATAGATTGGCTGGCTTGGCTACAATATCAGAGGAGCTGCCATGGATCGAAATGACATTCTTCACGCATTGAGTCTTTCCGAATGGAGGAGTTTCAGAGTTGTGAATCCCACTCGCTGATCAGATTGAGAGAGATGGGTGCAAATATTGGTGCAGCTCGAAAAAAACGATATACTAAATATGCAAAGAGATTGATTAATCAACATCGAACTGGCATGTTGGGCCGCTGGACACTGCTGGATTTGCTGAGGTGGAGATTGGAGCCCCTATGGACATGCCCAGAGTGCTATGATGATAGTCCTCATATAACTGATAAACTTATCAACAACTTCTTTATAAAACATATCAACATACAGAAAACACCATGTTTTGTTATTGTTGTGAACCACATATATTTAGACATATTGACTATATTCCAAAGTTATGTTTAACATTGTCCAAAGTATAAACAAATATCTATTAAATATCTATATAAATAGTTTGAGCATGCTCTAAGATGAAAATGACACAGACCACAATGAATGGTTTAACAGGTGGTTGATGTAGAGCGAATGAAGAAGAGATTTACCTGTGAGATATCTTCTTCAAATCCTCCACTTGTTAAATCACTCTTTGTGATCCGAGCCTAAAAGCGATTGTACGTCGTGTCAGCTATGCGACTACAAGCAGACAAGCCCATCCGATTTCTGTTATCCTTTTTATTTACTAGGGTAGCTTCCCTAGGTCCCTACCTCAGTTGCTGTGTAGGTCACAGTGTTACTATTCTTTGCTTCCTTTGGGGGTCTCGGCAACATACAGGCGACAAAGTACCAAACATTTATGTAACTAAAAAGTTTGAGCATGCAATAAGGCAACAATCAAACACAGACCACAAGAGTGGTTTAACAGGTGGTTGATCAGCCCGCGCTGGACTACGGGTGACTAGCTCTCTGTGAGTGCGGGTTCAATTCTGCGGGCTGACAGAAAAGCCACAGGTTCCCCAGATTCATGGTGTTCGTGGCACCGAACCGAGGGTTACGATGTCCATGGCACTGAGCCGAAGAGCTGAAAGCTCAAGTGCTTCTGGATCGGAAAAAAAAACAACAGGTGGTTGATAAAGAGTGAATGAAGATGAGATTTACCTGTGAGATAATAATTATCTAAGCCATAATATTTACCACTGCAATATAGTTACCTGAGCAATTTGCATAGCTTGATTACTGTTCAAGTCCCACATTTTGACAGTTTTATCACAGGATGCTGTGAACACTTTTGTCCCATCCTGAACAGAGACATAGAAAACACAACATGTTATAGTATGCATACACTGCAACACTAGCTACATGCTATCCTGAACATAGATATACAAAATACAACTTGTTCTTCTTCTTGTGTTCACCCAATATGAATTTAGAAGTAGTCATAGCGCTTCTGACTAATTTTTCAGTGAAGGCCTGCTTTCCTTATTATCAATGTCCACATACCTATGCCTAAAAAGGTACAAAAGAGAGAGTATTAAACTCTTTGATTTCCATATATTTGTCATCTACAAATTTTAAAATATACACTATAACTAACAGGCAGGCTGAAATTTGTCAGATGCTCCTGATCTACATGTGCAGGAGTCTATGAACCTTATTCATGTTCGCAGCACAAACCACACAGATCACAAGTGATTGGCATTTTTTTCCCGATCCAGAAGCACTTGAGCTGAAAGCTCTTCGGCTCGTGTCATGGACATCGTAACCCTTCGGCTCGGTGCCACAAACACCATAAATCTGGGGAATCTGTGGCTTTTTCTGCCATCTCGTGGAATTGAACCCGCACACACAGAGGGATAGTCACCCGTAGTCCAACAAGCTACGAACACGCTGGGCAGTGATTGGCATTAAACGGATCATTAAAGAGAAATTTAAATGCAAGGGAAAGTGTAACTGTCAGCAAGAACAGACTCAAACATTTCCTTATGCCAAAATTTTTTAGGTGCGCCTGTCCTACACTAGTAGGAGCCTAGCGGGGGTGCAATGTCATAGTCGTTCTTGGCAAAGATCAATTATATATCCCAATAAGAATGATCAAATTGATTGTAAATAACAAACAAAAACAAACCACAAAAGTGATTAACTTGGTTGATAAGAACAAACAAAAAGAAGGAATAGTAACATGTCAGTACAGAAAGGAGAGAGGATTAATCATGAAATGTCTGGCATAAGATAAATGATATGTTCTTACATCACTCCAATCAACTGCAAGGACAGGGCCTGCATGTGTCTGCTGAGCTTTAGGAATAGTTTGTCCATTCTGTTGCACTTCCCAGCATCTCACCTGTAACAAAAACAATATTATATTTATCAAATCAATTCGCCCAAGTGGTTACCGGGGCCCAAATTTGGGGTGTAAAGAATAGAACCACTGTTTACCTGCCACGCATGTCGTAAGAGGCGACTAAGGAGGTTTGGCTGAAATCGGATGTACATGTCCTAAACGTGTAGAAACCTATGCGTTTAGGGGCCTAACAAACCAATGTGCAGCGTATACACGTTCTTGGCAAAGATCAAATCATATTAAAAAAAGTGATTAAAATTGGTCCTAAAGAATGAACGCAAAGAAGAAGATCAAATCAATTCTCAAAATTATCAGAGGACTATCATCATAGCACTCTAGACATGTCCATAGCTGCTCTGATCCCTGCCTCAGCAAATCCAGCAGCGCCCAGGAGCCAACACGTTAGTTCGATGTTGATTAGCCAATCTTTTTTGCATATTTGGTATGCCATTCTTTTCGGGATGTACCAATATCAACACTCGTCTCTCTCAATCGGGTCAGCGAGTGGGATTCACAACCCTGAAACTCCTCTGTTCAAAAAGATTCTCAATGTGTTAAGAATGTCAGTTTGGTCCATTGCATCTCCCTCTGAAATTGTAGCCATGTCAGCCAATCTATCAGCTTGTTCCTTACCCCGGACTCATGCATGACCAGGAACAAAAATGTAGACGATTTCTCTTATTCATGTCTCTACCAGTACCTCCACTTCTCAATTTTCATATGCAACAACTGAAATCTATCTATCTATATTCTCTTCATGTCCAGTTTGACACATAAGGCTTCCACAAAAGATTTCCATTGTTGCTGTTCTATCACCTTTCTACTAATTGTTTCCCATGTCAGGCCACAATCTTTCAACTCTCTTTTCAGTCTCTCAGTGTTTCCTTTGGCTGTCTAGGCATTTTCCCCATCCGCTGTCCATCAGAGAACTGTCCTAGCTAATGTCTCTACTGGCAAACAACACATATCACCTCAATCTTTGTCTTTTAATGATGTTCTCCAATGATGCATAGTATGTTAATTTCACAAGTTCTTCATTTGGTATCGTATTTGGCCAGAAAATGTGCAGGATTTTTCTTAAACACTTGTATGAGTCATCATACATATTAGTTTACTTCTAAATACAATATCTTCTTCTGCTGCTGCTGCATTTTCCCGCTGTGAATTCGGACGTTAGCCATGACGCCTGGTATAGCGCTTCTGACTGATTTTTGCGTAAAAGCCTGTTTTACCATTTCACTGGTGTCCCTTGCCATGCAGGTGGCCTTCGCCGACTTCAGAGGTATTAATACAAGATAAGATATGAAACACTGACGTTACATAAAGAAGAATATAACAGATGTTTAGATAAGACTCACATTATTATCCCAGCTACCAGCCACAAGGAATGTAGAAGGAAGTGAACCAGGGTTAAACTTCATGCAGCTGACACTATCATCAGGAGGAGAACTAACCTGAAAGACAACACTTGACTCAGTTAATCATAAAATGTGTGAACTGTAACGGGAATATAATATTTATATCATGAAATAAATGAGATCAATAAAAGTGTACTAGCATACTGTTGATAAAAACTGATGTATCTTCTTCTTCTTTGTTGACCATAGGAGTGGTGTTTGTTATACTGTGTCACAATTTACAGCGCAGTTGAGATATCTGAAGCGACACAACTGTTTTCAGCTTACCATTTTTGGGACTGGGTTGACCTACCCTCTTAACTGATTAGCTACTGAATTGAAAAACGGGTTGTGGCTGAATTAAATTTTGGTCCTGTTTTCCCATTGCAGGTATATATACAAATTCAGCTGCAGTTTTCTTAATTACGAACAGATTTTTATGAGTAATATATCATTCTGTAGGTAAATTAATAGTCTTTAAGATCGTTCTAAAACAAATAAATAGTGGCACTCCCAGCGACTTATAGGAGCTAATCAGTTAAGCAGGTTTTAACGATGCAGCCTGTTATCACAGTCGCTACTTGGATGTGGTGTAGGGTCATGGTCAGCTCTGGTTCACTGATACTAACATCTTCATCTCATTTTATGTACTACTGGTGCATGAAAAAACAATCATTTATACCAACCATAGTGCTTTTATTTAAGAAGTATTTTTTTTTCTAATTGATGGTTATTGTACAGTTTGCATGTGAGTCCTGATATATAAATCCATTGTAGAAGACAAATTTAACAGACATGGGATACCAGGAAACCGTTAATAAGGAGAGGAAATGGAAAAATCAGAAATAGACTACTTAAAAGGATCAAACGGTGAAGGATTGATGTCACTGGACCTGGTTTCCCCATATGGTTATGTCCCTATCGGCAGAAATGGCACGCCACCTGCCAAGAGGGTGCACAAACACATGCTCAGGTACAAAGCACATGCTCTAGGGTTGCACAAAGCATGTACTCTTTAGCTCCAGCAACAATCCTAGGGATCTCATGAAAAAATTGCACATGTGACTCAGTCCAGATTCGAACCAATCTTCAGAACAACAGGCAAACGTCACAACCACTTTTGGATTTAGACTGTTAGCCCTAACGCAATTCATGATAACCTATGGAAATATTTTACCATAGCACAAAATTTTGTACAGATGGGTTAATGATCTTCAATTGTTATCAAAATGTATACATTACCTCGAAATCTTTCATTGGATTCGAGTTGGCAGTAGTCATAGATGACCCAAATAATGAATTTGGACCAAATGTTCCTCCAAAAATACTCATGGTGGTTGGTATGATAAAATCAAATCAACCTGTGACATACAAGATGATGATAATGATACAGTTCAAACTGCAGTATGTTGCAAGCAGTGCAAATTTTAACATATAAAAAAATGTTTAAGTATTACGATTAGAGCTTAAATTTTAATGACAAGCAACTGTGAGGGAATCCTAGTTCTAAATTACAACAATGTAAGCCCCACTTTATAATGGTAATCGGCTCCAGAGATATCATAGAAATATCATTTATTTTAAATGAAGGAAGCCTTGTTATACCACAGGGTATCCTGGGCAGATGACGCTAAAAACCCGGGAGGGTAGGTCATCTAAGGGTCGCTACCCTAAAGAAAATAGCAACCTGCTGCCTTGCAGGTCGGCTGGGGACAGTCAAAGGCTGACGGAGAGCGAACCCAGTAAACGCTGGTTGAAATCGGACACATCGCCAAAGGACAAGCACCAGAGCTCCAAATGGTCCTGAAGATGTGATGTAAAAATATGTTCTTGGTAAAGGCTGTTTATATATCACAATAAGAATGATCAAAATGGCAGAAATGAATGATCGAGATACCACAGAGTATATAAGGTAACACGATGGGTGATGTGGTCAACAATCCGCCAGTCGTCATTACTTTCCAGTGCTTTTTCTGGTACCTAATTGAAGCTGTGTCGACCTGAGAGCTGTTATGGTCTGAAAAAATTCCACATCCACTGTGGAATTGAACCCAGAATACTAACCTAAGAAGTGAGAACCAATGGGTTCAAATAGTTCAGTAATATATTAGTAACATATTGTCTGCAAGTACTGAAATAGTATATCACAGGTGATACACAGAGTAAACAGAAACAGGGGGAGAGGATGACAATTCAAGCACTAGACTGACAGAATAGCAGAGTCTCTGAATGCCTC